>UESW01004212.1:788626-857875 GCA_900491605.1 Calamus simplicifolius
GGAATTGATTTTATAAGGATTTAGCACGGATTTCAAAGCAAAAAGGACAAATACATTGCGGACTTCATCGTCTTCTCAGCCATTTTCTGTTTTTCTTTTAGCAATTCTTCTCCATTCAAATTCTAACAGTTTCCTCTATCAATTAAGGAATAGATTAGATTGGAAGTTATCAAATTAAGAGAATTAAATTGGATTTATCCATATTTTCTTCGGTGGCTTCCGCGTCCGGGGCCTCTACAAATAGCACAAAAGGGATTCCAAGGAAGGATCCATCCAGCGCGCTGCATCCTGGAGAAGAATCCGATCGTGCCATGGCGAATTCCAGGAGATATGTTCTTGCGTTCGTCCGTCGGAATTCTGCTCTGTTCCGTTCATCATTTGAGGGAGTTCTAACCGTGGAGACTTCGTTCCAGCCGTGAAGAAGGAAGGAACTCTGTTCTTCCTTCTCAGGAGCTCTGGATCACGCCGTTTCTGTCCGTGCCGTGGAGGAGGAGGCCGTCCATGGTTTGTGGAGATCGGCTGTTCACGTCCGGCTGTTCCTAGGAGCTCTGGATCATGGGTTTATTTTATTACTATTTTATTGCCTTCTTCATGTTAGAAATTAAAACTTCTATTTTAGATTTTAATATGCACTATTGGATGTTATTGAAATAAAATTTCTATTCATGTTAAATTGTTATTAATTCTATTTAAGTGAAAATAATTTAGACTGATTTATTCTTAAAAGAGACGGACCGTGATCTACGGGTACGAGCCGTGCTCTAATAAGATAAACCATATCTTATTATTTTGCACTATTAATTATCTACTTATCTATTTAATTAAATTTATAAATTATTTCAAGATAATCGCTAAAGTCCCTGTGGAATCGATCCCTTACTCTCGCTATCCTAATAGTGAAATTAAGGTGTTTAAATCGTTGCGCTACGACACGCATCAGATTTTTGGCGCCGTTGCCGGGGACTTAAGTGTGTTATTTTGAAAAAAAAAAAAAAAAAAAAAAAAAAAAAAAAAAAAAAAAAAAAAAAAAAAAAAAAATAGATTAATTTTCTCTTAATTTTTGAATAGTTATTGCTGCTTTATTTTATTTCCTTAATTGTTAGAATTGCATTTTCTTTTTAACATAAAAAAATAAAAAATTATTACTTTCCTTTTTGCCACAAATCCAATTTTAACCTAATCAAATTTTCCTTTTAATTAACTTACCTAAAAAAAACCTAAAAGAAAACCCTAAGACATCTTCCATAATAATTAATTTAAGGAAAAAAAAAATTATAAAATAAAAATAAAATATATAAACAAAATAATTATTATCTATGCTATAGATTGACTTAGGTGAATTTATTTTCTACAAAACTTAAAATTTTTTCATTGACATCTCATAATTTATTAGGAAATTAGAAACTTAATTACAAAAATTAAAGAAATAATAAAAATAAATAAATAAAAACTATTTGCTTTAGAGCATTGGTAGGGTGTATGCTCGGTCGCCGATCGTTGCACCCGACCTTATACCCTTAGATCCCGAGATAGAAAGAACTATTAGAGCAAACAGACTCAGAATTATGGATCCTAATAACGAAAATAATCAACCACGACAGTTGAAAGAGTATTTCACTCCTTCAAGGTATACCTACTCTCCCTGCATTCAAGTGCCTCCAGTAGAGGCTGCCCAATATGAAATTAAGTCAAGTGTAATCCAAATGTTACCATCTTTCTATGGACTTACAAATGAGGATCCCTACAAACACTTAGATGAATTCTTAGAAATTTGCTCAACTGTCAAATTCAAAATTTCTCTGATGATGCACTTAGGCTTAAGTTATTCCCTTTTTCCCTAAAAGATAAAGCCAAGTATTGGTTAAATTCATTAGACACTGTTATAATTTCAACTTGGGATCATCTTCAGAGAGAATTTCTTAAGAAATATTTTCCTATAGGAAAAACGAATCAAATTAGAAAAGCCATAACAAGTTTTTCCCAGACAGATGGAGAAATGTTCCATGAGACATGGGAGAGATTCAAAGAACTAATTAGAAAATGTCCACATCATGCTATACCCAAATGGCAACTGGTTCAGTGCTTTTATGATGGATTATCAGAAAAGCATAGGCAAATGGTTGATGCTTCATGTGGTGGGACATTTATGTTAAAAAATGAACATGAGGCTTGGCAACTCTTTGAGACATTGAGTGAGAATTCATTACATCATATGTCAGTTGCTCGTCGAGACCCTCCCGTAGAACCTAAAAGAGGTGGAATATATGAAATAGGTCATTCTACAGATATCTATACTAAGGTAGATGAATTATCCCATAAACTTGACCGGATTCTACAAGTTGGAAACATCTCTTCCCATCTACTCAATTACATGAGGTCTGCATAATTTGTTCGAGTCCAACCCATTCTGTAGGTGAATGTCCAGCTGCATACCAATTTCCTGAACTTGTTCAAGAGCAAGCCCACCAAGCCCAAACCCGATTAGCTCCTAGAACAGGAAATGATCCATTTTCAAATACTTACAATCCTGGCTGGCGAAATCATCCAAATTTTTCTTGGAAACCTCAACCTGTAGTCAATTCATCGATCAGACCTAATTACCAAGAAACCAATTTTAGAAACATGCCATATTCACAATATCCAAACATCCCACAACCTCCACCGAATAATCAGCCTACTTTTGAAGACAAAGTGTTACAAGCATTGAAAGGGCTAGAAATGAATACCAAATCCTTCACTCCCACACACAATCTATTGCAAAACTAGAAACTCAGATAGGTCAATTAGCCACAGCATTCAGTAGAAGGGAGGAGGGTAAGTTACCTAGTCAGCCTATCGATAACCCGAAAGGACAATTCATGGCTGAAGTTCCAATAGTCCTGACAAATTCCCAGAACATGCTAAATCAGTCATGACTCTCAGAAGTGGAAAACATTGAACCCACCTGAACCAACCCAGAAATTAGAAGTGGCTAAACCAGAAGAGAGAAGAAATGAAAAAGAAAAGGAATTCAATGATCAAGCAATCATACCTAAAGCCCCATTCCCTAGTGCTTTAGAATCTCCTTTGCCTTCAGATAAGAAGAATATAAAAATGAATGAGATGCTTGAGTTATTTAAGCAAGTCCAAATAAACTTACCTCTTCTCGATGCTATCAAGCAAGTTCCAGCTTATGCCAAATTTTTGAAGGATCTATGCACACAAAAACGGAAAGCCAAGATACAAATACCAAAAAAGATACATTTGACTGAGCAAGTCAGCTCAGTTGTTCAGCAAATAACCCCACCCAAACTAAAAGATCCTGGTACCCCGATTATATCATGTGTCATAGGAAACTTCACAATCAAGAAAGCATTATTAGATTTGGGTGCGAGTGTAAACCTTCTCCCAAGTTCAGTATATGAATTATTCGGATTTGGAGAGTTGAAACCCACGACAGTAACACTACAATTGGCAGATAGATCAGTCAAAGAACCTCGTGGAATATTGGAAGATGTATTAGTAAAGGTGGATGAATTCTATTTTCCTGTCGACTTCCTTGTGTTGGATATGGAATCTAGTAATCCTAACCAAATTCCCATCATCCTTGGAAGACCTTTTCTAGCTACTGCTAATGCATGCATAAATTGTAGAACAGGTGTGATGGATGTATCTTTTGGAAACAAGAAGATGAGATTAAATATTTTTAATGCTTCCCAAGGACCACCTGTGTATGATTTAAATGAAGTAAACATGATAGAGGAAGTAGTAGATAAGAAATTCCAAAGTTTGATTGATTCGGATCCTTTACAAACATGTCTTACACATTTTGGAATAGATGACTTTGATATTGATGAGTATACCAAAGAGATAAACATGTTATTAGAACCACCTAAGATTGACACCATCCCTCCTTGGACTATAAAATATGAACCACTTCCAACTAAACCAAGTCCTTTAATACCATCCTTGGAAGAACCACCCCAACTAGAATTGAAACCTCTTCCAGATGACTTAAAATATTCATTCCTTGGACCCAATGATACCCTTCCAGTAATCATTGCATCTACCCTAACCTCTGAGCAAGAAGATAAATTGGTTGATGTACTTAAAGAACATAAAGAGGCGATTGGATGGACAATAGCTGATATTAAGGGAATTGACCCTTCCGTTTGCATGCACCATATTCATAGTGAAATTGAAGCCAAACCACATAGAGACATGCAACGAAGGCTAAATCCAAACATGAGGGATGTTGTTAAGAAGGAAGTAGTAAAATGGCTTGATGCTGGTATTATTTATCCAATTTCAGATAGCCAATGGGTCAGTCCAATCCAAGTAGTACCTAAAAAATCGGGTATTACTGTGATTAAAAATGAAAAGGGCGAATCAATTCCTACTCGCACATCAACTAGTTGGAGAGTGTGTATAGATTATCGAAAGTTGAATGCCGTGACTAGGAAAGACCACTTTCCTTTGCCTTTTATCGATCAAATTCTAGAACGGCTAGCGGGACAAAGTTTCTTTTGTTTCTTAGATGGATATTCAGGATACAATCAAGTCCCAGTATTTCCTGCAGATCAAGAAAAGACCACCTTCACTTGTCCCTTTGGAACATTTGCCTTTAGACGTATGCCGTTTGGTCTTTGTAATGCACCAGCCACGTTTCAACGATGTATGATGGCCATATTTTCTGATATGATTGGTCAATTTTTGGAAGTATTTATGGATGATTTTTCAGTCTTTGGTGCATCATTTGATAGCTGCCTCGAGAACTTGACTAAGGTACTGAAACGATGTATGGAAATGAATTTAGTCCTAAGTTGGGAGAAGAGCCATTTTATGGTTCGTGAGGGAATTGTGCTTGGACACATTGTTTCAGAGAGAGGTATTGAGGTTGATAAAGCCAAGGTTGAATTGATCTCAAATCTATCACCCCCAACCTCAGTTAAACAAGTACGATCTTTCCTTGGTCATGCTGGTTTTTATAGACGTTTCATCAAAGATTTCAGTAAAATTTCTCGACCATTGTGTAATTTGTTGACCAAGGATAGTTCTTTTAATTTTGATAAAGATTGTCTAAAGCCTATAACATCCTTCGAACTGCTTTGACCACTGCACCCATTATCAAGCCCCCAGATTGGACCATACCTTTTGAAATCATGTGTGATGCTTCTGATTATGCTGTAGGGCAGTTCTAGGACAGAAACTCAATCGAGAACCCCATGTAATTTATTATGCTAGCAAAACTCTTTCAGATGCACAAATGAACTATACTACCACTGAAAAAGAATTACTAGCAGTTGTGTTTGCCCTAGAAAAGTTTAGATCATATCTGTTAGGGTCTAAAGTTTTAGTTTATTCAGATCATGCAGCGTTGAGGCATCTTATATCAAAAAAGGATACAAAACCCAGACTAATTAGATGGATCCTACTACTACAAGAATTTGATCTAGAAATCTTAGATAAGAAAGGTTCTGAAAATATGGTAGCAGATCATATCTCTAGGATCTCAGTGGAATACAATAAAGAAATAATCAGAGATAAGTTCCTGATGAGCAACTATTCTCAATTTCCCATAGCAGTCTTCCCTGGTTTGCCCACATTGTGAATTATTTGGCAACAGGAAAAGTACCTTCCCACTGGACAAAACAAGAAAAAGATAGATTTTTCTCACAAATCAAATATTACTTTTGGGAAGACCCTGAATTATTTAAGTACTGTTCAGATCAGGTGATTAGGCGATGTGTTCCCGAAAGTGAATTCAAAAGTATACTTAACTTCTGTCATTCTCTTGCCTGTGGAGGACATTTTAGTGGAAAGAAAACTGCAGCAAAGGTACTGCAAAGTGGGTTTTATTGGCCAACTCTTTTTAAAGATGCACATGAATTTAGCCGTAATTGTCTCCAATGTCAACAAACAGGAAATATATCTCGAAAAGACATGATGCCCCTAAACCCTATCTTGGTTGTAGAAATTTTTGATGTATGGGGTATTGATTTTATGGGCCCATTTCCTTCCTCTTTTGGATTTGAATACATTCTAGTGGCAGTTGATTATGTGTCAAAATGGATTGAAGCCATGGCAACTCGAACCAATGATCATAAAGTTGTAATCAAGTTTATTCAGCATAATATCCTTAGTCGTTTTGGATGCCCAAGGGCTATAATTAGTGATGGGGGTACACATTTCACGAATAGACACTTTGAAGGATTAATGAACAAATATGGAATTACTCATAAGGTAGCTACACCTTATCATCCCCAAACTAGTGGCCAAGTTGAAATATCAAATAGAGAAATTAAAAATATCCTTGAGAAAACAGTGAGACCTGATAGGAAAGATTGGTCAGAACGTTTGGATGATGCATTATGGGCTTATCGTACTGCATTTAAAACTCCCATAGGAATGTCTCCTTACAGGCTCGTATTTGGAAAAGCCTGTCATTTACCTGTAGAATTAGAACACCGTGCATTTTGGGCTATCAAGCAATTTAATTATGATATGAAAAATGCAGGTGTCAATAGAAAACTCCAATTGAATGAGTTAGAAGAGCTACGAAATGAGGCATATGAGAGCTCAAAAATTTATAAAGAACGAACCAAGCATATCATGACAAATTTATTAGTAGAAAATTTTTGAACCAAATCAAAAAGTATGGCTTTACAATTCAAGATTACACCTTTTCCCTGGAAAACTTCGTTCACGATGGAATGGACCTTTTATAGTAACTCAAGTATTTCCCATGGAGCTGTAGAGCTTAAAGACCCCAAGCAAGGAAATACATTCAAAGTAAATGGCCAACGTTTGAAACCATATATAGAAGAAATTAATGATGGAGAAGTTGTTGAATCAATTGATCTTGTGAACCCAACATTATCATAATAAGTAGCACAGTCTGGCTGAAGACTTTAAACTTAGCGCTCTTGGGAGGCAACCCAGTTTATTAGTTATTTTTAACTTTCTGTTCTTTTAGTGTGTTCTTTTAGTATGACCAGAGAAGAGCAACAGAAGCAGATTGAAAGAAGATGGCAACAATGAAACTTCCAACCTTCAAATACTCTACCAGGTAGTATCTTTCCTTGAATTAATTAATTTTTCTTCCATTAGGGACAATGGAAATTAAGTTGGGGGGAGGAAAAAGAAAATAAATCCTCGAGTAAAACTATAATCAGATGTGTCTCGATTTGAAGTTAATCAAGCAGTCTATTAATGAATTAATGGTTAGATTATTATTATTATTTATTATTTTGAAATACTGAGGAATAAATTATTAAGAAAACCTAATAAAAGGTAGGGTTTAGCCCAGAATAATTTTTAGAATAATTTCAGACCCTCCTGACCACTGATCTTAATAGTACAATCTACTTAATAAGGGTATGGGTGAAAATGTTATTCAAAAAAAAAAAAATCTCTCTTAAAGTTAATAGATTAGGTTCTTAGCATTTTTCACTGAGTAACCGGGCCCCGTCACCTAAGAAAGTGATGTTGTTCGCGTAAAAAGGTGGGAATGTAAAAGAACCTAAATAGAGTCAGTCCTACCTAAAGCCTTTTTAACTCGAGTAAGTAAGTCTGAGGGGTGTTTTACACCTAATGCCCTAAAACCAATTGGTTTGGGAGCCATTGGCCTAAAGCTCGCTACAAGGGTTAATTAGAAAGCAAGGGGTTAGGACATTGCACTGACTTTACATATAAATAAATAAATAAAGAACCAAAGTACAAAAGACATTACACCCAACCCAAATTAAGTTAGAAGACTTAATCAGAGAAGTGGAAAGTTGGTGAAGGAAGACTTCTATAAATTCTTATGGACTACACTTTATCACTAAAAAAAAAAACTTAATAATCCAATGAAGTACCTCCCTTATGATCTTAAAAAAAAAAAAAAAGAACTATAAGATAACTATCAATTCTTGGACTAGCTTGGTACATATTTCTAAATTTTTATTTGCTCGAGGACGAGTAAGATTCAAGTTGGGGGGAGTGATAAACGCATAAATAATTATCATTAAACCTATTAATTAATAATTTAACGTACCTATTATTATTTAATTTAATATTTTATATAATATTTTAGATAAAATCTTATCAACTTAAAGAGCTCGATTTTAGGGATTTAATGACGCAAACGGCACTCAAATCGGATTTAAGATGAGCTCGGAATTGATTTTATAGGATTTAGCACGGATTTTAAAGCAAAGTCGGCAAATACAGTGCCGACTTCATCGTTTCTCAGCCATTTTCTGTTTCCAGCCGATTCTTCTCCATTCAATTCTAACAGTTTCCTCCCAATTAAGGAATAGATTAGATTGGAAGTTATCAAATTAGAGAATTAAATTCCTTTCGAATGAATTTGAATTTTATTGAGGATTTATCCAGATTTTCTTTCGTGGCTTCCGCGTCCTCTGTTTTGGCTTCCGCGTCCGGGGCCTCTACAAATAGCACAAAAGGGATTCCAAGGAAGGATCCATCCAGCGCGCTGCATTCGAGAGAAGAATTCGATCGTGCCGTGGTGAATTCCAGGAGATCTGTTCTTGCGTTCGTCCGTCGGAATTCTGCTATGTTCCGTTCATCGTTTGAGGGAGTTCTGACCGTGAAGACTTCGTTCCAGCCGTGGAGAAGGAAGGAACTCTGTTCTTCCTTCTCAGAGCTCTGGATCACGCTGTTTCTGTCCATGCCGTGAAGGAGGAGGCCGTCCGTGGTTTGTTGAGATCGGCTGTTCACGTCCGGCTGTTCCCAGGAGCTCTGGATCGGGTTTTTTTATTACTATTTTATTGCCTTCTTCATGTTAGAAATTAAAACTCTTCTATTTTAGATTTTAATATGCACTCTTGGATGTTATTGAAATAAAATTTCTATTCATGTTAAATTGTTATTAAATTCTATTTAAGTGAAAATAATTTAGACTGATTTATTCTTAAAAGAGACGGGCCGTGATCTACGGGTACGAGCCGTGCTCTAATAAGATAAACCATATCTTATTATTTTGCACTATTAATTATCTACTTAGTTATCTATTTAGTTAAATTTATAAAATTATTTCAAGATAATCGCTAAAGTCCCTGTGGAATCGATCCCTTACTCTCGCTATCCTAATAGTGAAATTAAGATGTTTAAATCGTTGCGCTACGACACGCATCATAGACCAAGTAACTGAGAACTCACTACACTCTTAACGCTCATTCTTGCCCACAGAGAGCACAGCTCTAAGCCTCTCCCTTCTTCCTTCTTTCGAGCTCCCTCAAGCTCACGTCGTTGCCCAGAGCACTGACTTGAGCAGGCGCGAGGAGCTCACCGAAGGATCCCGGGCTCGCTAGAGGAGGCGACTGGACGTTTGCAGACGCTCGAGGCCGGTGATCTGGCATCAACAGATTGGTGCGCCAAGTAGGGGGAGGGTCAGCGATGCTGGTTTGCAGATCCTCATCTCTTTTTCATCAAATGGTGGATCGTGAAGAGGGTGATGACAAGAATCCGGGAAGCTTTCACCAATGCTGGGGGGGCACCCTCAACAAGTTGAGCAACAAGCTGCTAGTTCTCTATTCCACCATCACCATCAGTTTGTGTCATTCAAGCAAAACACCGTGCCACCCTCACCCTGAAGATCCAAGCATTAACGGCAATTGTTCAAAGGCTATGGGAGCGATATTCCATGGCCGCGTGGCAACAAGCTCAGGAGCAAAAGCAACCTCAAACTCAAGCTCAACGGCAATTTAAGGCTCAGGCTTGTTAGCCAGCAAGAGCGCCACTCCTTGCCACCCAAATCCTAACTCCTAGTCACCTCAAGTATTTATAGGCATTTTTATTCCTGGCGATGATAAGCTAAGACATGCTGATGCTATTAATGCAAAGTGGGAGATGAGGACGAAGGGCTTTGACTGTTGACTCTATATACCCTCTCTCTCTCTTTTCTCTATTGCACCAGAGCCAATCCGAGCCCAAGACCTCCTGTGGATTCCATTCCAGCTGCCCTCGGATTTCAGCACTGGTACCCTCCACCTTCAATCAACATAGTTATCTGGGGGGCAGGTCGTCAACTCAGCAGAAGGAGAGAGAGAGACCGTTGAAGCTAGAGGGCCCCTTGCCTTGAACCAATGTGGAGGCTGCCTGAATCCTGATAACTCCCAGCAACATCCTCTCCTAACCGTCCGACTTCAGCAGACTTTCCGGGCCGCTCGTCTTCAACAGCCGCTGGCTGCCCGGGCTTCCCTCGGCGACCTCTGGCTCTTGAGTCCAACTCCGACTCTCGTCTGTGGCTCTGCTCCAGCGTCCTTGGCTCTGAATCCCATCTCTCTCTTTACTGTCACCCCGAAGATGAGTCCCCAACTCCGACTCTCAACTCTCAGGTCACCCTCCGGGGTTCAAAAGGCTTTCAACGGCCTCAACTTTGCCTCAGCGGCTTCGTCACAGCCTCAACGGCTTCATTTCAGCCTCAGCGGCTTCAACTCTGTATTAGCGGCCAACGACCAATCGGGTAATACCTTCGTTTAAATTGTATACTTGCAACATATTGCTGGTTACTTTCAGCCATCAAGAAGCCCCAAGACAGCTCACAGTTGGGAGAGGCCAACTCCTCAGCTCACATTGATGGGCAACCACCTCTAAACTTCATGCCAAAAGTAAAGAGCCCCTCCAAGCTCACCAACAAATGCCACAAACATGGAGCCTCCCAAAACGAAGCAGAAGGAGACAAATTCCTCCAACAAAAAGCTAAGTACACTACAAGAAAAAGTTTCTTTTCATTAGTATCTAAATGCATTATGGGAAAACCAACCATTCAAAAGGCTCTCGACGGTCCTGTGATCAAAAGTCACCCCTGGGCCGGCCGCGAAACCCCCGCGGCGGTTCAAGACCTATGATTCCAGCGACCTCGAGTCACCCCTCGGGCCGGCCATGAAACCCCCGAGGTGGTTCCGGAGTAGCTCGATGGTATGGCGGCTAACGGATACCACTCGGCCTGGCTAGCATACGCCCGAGTCGGTTCAAATCCCTAACAGCCCATACCTGCTCGAGTCACCTCCCGGACCAGCACACAGACACCCGAGGAAATTTATTTCAGCCCTTGTGGCTCTATTTCCGCTTTGGTAATTTTATTTCAGCCTCAATGCTTATCTCTGCCACCGCAGCATTATTGCAGCATCAACTGCTTATCTCTGCCTCCGCAGCATTATTGCAGCCTCAACAGCTCCCTCTGTCTTAGGAGCATCATTGCGGCTTCATTGGCTCTCTGCCTCAACGGCATGTGGACGGGGACCCACATCCAAACTTTATATCAAAAGTTAAAGACCCCAAAGTCAGGTGGGGATCATCACTTGGGAGGTGACACCCCTTTCGCCTTGCTGGAGTGGGCCCGCTTCGTCTCAGGGGCAAAGGGGCATCTAATGTGGCTGATCCAACGCCGTTAGAGAACCATGAAGGAAACTGACAGAGCCCCCTTCGGCTTCAGCTTCCCAACATCCATCTACGGCATTGCTCTCGTAATGAAAAAGAGAATAAGAGGAAGAAAGGGTCACGTTATATGCGTGGGTTTCCAAGGGCCACCTTTCATGATTAATGTCCTAGAGCCTTTAATGGTGCAGATAATGGTTGAAGAGCATTTAATTGAATAAAGTGTCACAGACATCTTGGCTCTCTTCTCAACCTCCGAGGCCATCCGAGGCCAACCCGAGGCATTTATCATTCGCTTGCTCCAAGGCATTTATTGCCTTATTCTCTCTCTATATAAAGGCATTTATGGTTGTCACGTTGCTCCTCTCAGCCTCAACTCTTGCTTAGCCTCGGACATGCAGCTGCCAAGCTGAACAGTGCCATGCAAGTGAACAATGCCACCCTCGGTTTTTTCTGAAGAACATCCAAGGGTATGAACGTGCCGCACAAGCACTCTATAATCAATGCTCTACGAGGGATAGTTGGCTTCGACTCAACATCATCTCCCCCCCCACAACGCTGTACTTTGGGACCCACACGACTAACTTTATCATCCATCACTGTCTACCCAGGACAACCAAAAAGGTGACGTAGGGGACACGTTTGGCAAGCACCGTAACGATCAGAGTCAGCCACGCCTTGCAGCCACCAACTCTGATAGGACACGGCCTGCAGCTTGACATGTCACATGGAGGTAAGCTCCACTGTACTACCATCAATTAATGCTCTGACAAGTGATCACGCCTCAAGCCCATGACTCCAGGCATCTATAAAAAGGGTAAGAGGGACCCTAACCAGGTAAGACCAAGTAACTGAGAACTCACTACACTCTTAACGCTCATTCTTGCCCACAGAGAGCACGGCTCTAAGCCTCTCCCTTCTTCCCTCTTTCGAGCTTCCTCAAGCTCACGACCGTTGCCCAGAGCACTGACTTGAGCTCGAAGGGTCCCCGTCGGAATCTCCGGCCCCCGGGACTTATTTAGGCCCGCGGGCGTGAGGAGCTCGCCGGAGGATCCGGCTCGCTGAGGAGGCGACCGACGTTCGCGGATGCTCGAGGCGGTAATCTGGCGTCAACACCATGCATCTCCAATTACTAGTGGATATGATTTGAATATAAGCACCAAGAAGGCTAGGTATCAATTTCTCCCTAATTATTAAAATTAATTGATTTCCAAGATGGTGCTTCTAGATTCACTCGAGACTATTAAAATTCTTCTACTTACCTTTTCTTTCCATTAGAACAAATCATGATCGATTAATCATGCATAAAGAGTTCCGTCTTCGTCTCAACCTTTGGCTTTTAAGTTGTCAATCAAATATAAGTGCTATTAGAGATGGTATAAACAAACTTCTAGGTCAATTATTTATATGATATAATGGTAAACCCACCAGCGTAACAAAAATAAATCTCATAATTTAAGATCAAGCATAAACTACTCTTGGTTCAGAACGAATGCCAAAATGAAGAGATTGAGTACGAATTTAAACCTTGGACCAGAAAGTAGGAAGCCATTTTCCCTCAAACTCGGTCTAAGATTTCGTCGAATCCAACTGCTAATTTTGTGTCGTGCTCGGGCCAAATTAACGGGTCGGGTCAAAAGGATTGCCCGCCTCGATGGTGAACCCTACCCATCGCACCCGTAATAATTGCCCCATTAACCTACGAACCACGGCTTCCCACTCCGTCTCGCTGCGATTGGGGATAAAGTTGGGGCTTATTAGGTCTTAGAGATCTCGGCAATGGCGGAGAGCGGAGCTGGGCGAGAGGAAGGGGTAGGAGCTGGAGTCCTCCTCTACTACAAGTACGCCTCCGTTCCCGATCTCCGCTCGCTTGTCCGCTTCTACGAGTCCAATTGCCAATCTCTTGGCCTCCTTGGCCGTGTCCGCATTGCCCCTGATGGGGTTAACGTCACCGTAAGCACCCCCGGCTCCCCAAAAAACGAAGGGAAAAGAAAAAAAGCTTCGACTCCGGAACCACAATTTCCTCATTCTGCTTGCTTTGTGAAATTTTAATCATATGAGTTGGAAAAGATTGCATTTTTTAAATATATCCATAAATTTTGATAACGGGTTTGAACATTTTTTGTTTTTTTTTTGAATTGGCCCTTCCTATCCATTTATTCTAGGATCACAAAGGCCTTATTATCCCGACTGTAGGGTTTTTTTTTAAAAAAAAAGTTTTATGGGTTTTATAATTTTTTTATATCTTTGATATATATATATATTTTTGGGTTAGGTCGGTGGAAAGATGTCATCACTGGAGAAGCACATTGCAGAGGCGAAGTCAAATAGTTTATTCGAGGGCACTGACTTCAAGCTCGCAGCTTGTGAGCACCCGTCTGATGAGAGGATCGCTAAAGAATGCGGTTTCACGTCTCTCAACATTCGAGTTGTAAAGGTTTGTGTTCTAGAATTACCTTGTTATTAAATGTTCTGTTCCATCTCAATGGGGAGAAAATGGTAGAACTTAATCGATTGATTTCAGTTTTAATAGTTGACTTGATACTTGTGCTAGCTTCATTCTTCCGATGATAATTTTATCACCTAAAGAAAAAAATAAAATCTTTTACTTGAAATTACCATGATAGTTTTTTTTCTTTATTTCAATTACAATATGGACTTATCTGATGTTGTAATCTATTATAATGTTAAAGGTTGTTATCTTTGATTTCAGGAGTTAGTTACCTTTAGGTCTGATCCATTATCGAAGTCACCAGAAATTTCAAATGCAGGAAGGCAACTATCTGCAACTGAGTTCCATTCTGTCCTCCATGATGCGAGTAAGTGGGTGTTTTGGCAATTATTGGAATTTCATCCCTTGAACACCCCTTGAACTGTAGTTATTTTTTATGTTTCTTCTTGTAAATAGATGTAGTATCTTTTCTCTTGACTTTTCTGTGATAATGCTTAGTAGTTGAGGATCTAGGACTTATAGGCTAGGCAGCTGATGTAAATAACTGTTACCAGGAGATAATATGGACTCCCATTCATCTGTCCAACAGAAGCAACTTGTTCTGCTGGATGCAAGGAATATATATGAGACTAGGATTGGGAAGTTTCAGTCTCCAAATGTGGATACTTTGGATCCAGAGACAAGGCAATATAGTGACCTACCTGCCTGGATAGATGAACATTCCGAACATCTTCGTGGCAAACATGTTCTCATGTAAGTATCATATCAATCACAATTTCTGTCTAGAACTTATAATTTTTGAGTGGAGGGCAGAAGACCTTCATTAGAACTTTATGTCATCACATTACCATGTAGGATGGTGTAGCCTTTTAGGGAAGCCAATCATATGGCAGAATCACTAGAAGTGAGGACATGGGGAGAATTGGAATTTATGTAGGAGTATGACCCTTTGGGCTGTGTTCTTGTATCTTGAATTTATCTTTCCATTCTTATTATATTTCTTTTGAATATGAAAAGTCTTATTTCTGCTGAGGTACAAGATGGCTACCAAGAAAAAAAAAAAATCTGTTATTAGTTAATTTAGTTTTTCATTATAAAAAAATGTCAATAATTAAAATTTAGTTTTTTTTCATTGATTCTTAGGTTACGAGAGTATTATTGCCCATAGCTTGCAATATGTGACTCATTTGATTCAAGCATTACATTAGCCCTTCTTTTCTTTTCTTTTTTCCTATTTGTTTTTGACTTGTGTACCCTGTAGTTAATTGGGATCGTATTTTTGCCCAATTTGGTTGAAAAGCTAAGGATACTTTATATTACTTCTCATGGTTGGTAGATGTTTCTACATTTCAGGTACTGTACTGGAGGTATAAGATGTGAAATGGCATCAGCCTATATACGATCGAAGGGTGCAGGTTTTGAAAATGTGTTTCAGGTAAGTCTTTATAAAAGAATTATGTTTGGCTTTCTTTATCTTATCCATTAGTTATTAATAATTTTATGTTGCATCTACATGGCTTTTCATTATGTGATTTAGAAATATGCTGGTTTTGTCAATACTCACTTTCAGTGTGCATTTAATGATTATACTAGAACGATACATGTTGGGCATTATGATTGATTTGGATTTTTCTTTTGTTCATCTTATGCTGACCAATTGCCCAAAATATTAAAAAAAAACAAAAGGGTGTATACCTGTTGAGTGGCAGAAAAAGGCATGTGCGTATGCATGAAAAGCGTGTGTTATATTTCAGCAAACAACAACCTCATAGTCGGATATATCCTTAATGCATGGTTTCAAATCCTAGCAAGATGTCCAGTGGGATGCTAAATGGATTACTGTTTCAAGTGTTGGGACAAGATCGTCTCACCATCGTTCCAGCATCTCAATTGATATATCATTAGACATCCTCCATCCCAAGTATTGGGAAGAGGCTAGACAGTAGGGTGCTCCATTCCATGGAAAATTCAGGATGATCCTGTCTTTAAGGGATTTAAAACCTTGGCTTAAAGTATAGATCTAAGGCATTAATCACTCATACTTAATATGGATATTATAATTCTCTTTCCCTTCCAAAGTTATGTATGTTATCTGGTTTGTGGTTCTCAAAATTTTATTCTCCTATTGGTTGTTTGATAATGACTTTGCTTCTTGTTTTAGTGTCTGTTAGACTAGTTCCCAAGATGCTCTTCCTTTCTTATCTGTGCTTAGGCAACACACTGAAAGATTAGGCTCTTTAAAATGGCTGGATTCTTGAACCAAGTTTTTCAATTCACTTTCTGTTTTGGCATCTTAGATACATGTAAGATTTTAAAGGAGAAAGTTAACACTCTTGCAATCACGATGAGAGAGTGACAACATTGTTTATTCCCGTTAAATGGAATTTAGTATAAGTGCCAGAATGGAAATGTTCAAGATAACTGCATCATGAAAAGTATAGAAGTCCAAATCACATTGCTTGGTCCAGTGATACTCCTAGCTTAAGTGCTTTGCTTCATGATTAACCCAATCTTTTTATAATCACATTGTATGATCCACATGTTTGAAAAAAATACACACTCAAGTGCATTATGGTGGCATACACACTCAAGTGCATTATGGTGGCATTTTTTTCTCAGGTGAGATATTGTATCATGTGCATTTTGTCATTTGGCCATGTGGTTACTTTAATTGGATACACCATCAAAATATCATTTCTTATGAGACACATGACTTAGCACTGCAATTTTTTTTCTATATATATATATATATATATATATATATATAGAGAGAGAGAGAGAGAGAGAGAGAGAGAGAGAGAGAGCACGCTAGACTTTGCTACATTCAAATATAGCGAAACCTAGATCTGGTCATCTCTCACATCCTTATGTCCACACAATTCATAGATCCCAAAGATAAAAAAGATGGGATGGCTTTGAGATGCTTGTAAATCCAAGGATGTGGAAGGTTATCGAATCCTGAACTTGGTTGCATTCAAATGTGATTTAATTCAGCTCTCTCTCTCTCTATATATATATATATGTGTGTGTGTGTGTGTGTGTGTGTGTACATATATACATATGTATATATATACACACACACATATATACATACACACACACACACATATGTGTGTGTGTATATGTATGTATATGTGTGTGTACATATATGTATATATATACATATGTACATATGTATGTATGTATGTATGTATGTATGTATGTATGTATGTGTGTGTGTATATATATATATGTATAACATATATATATATATATGTATATGTATGTATACGTACGTACACATACATATACATACGTACGTACGTGTATGTATGTATGTATGTACATATGTATGTTTGTATGCATGTATGTAGATGATTCTCTTTTGCCATCCTTATCTTCTGATATCTATGACAGTTATTTGGTGGAATTCAGAGATATTTGGAACAATTTCCTGATGGCGGCTATTTCAAAGGAAAAAAATTTGTATTCGATCACAGGTTGGACATCATTCATCCCCTATTATTTTAACAGAATCTGTCTGGAGAAATTTTGATGTGAATTTTTATTACATATGCCATGTTTTCAATACAAACAACAACAATAACAAATCCTTATGCTATATTTTCGATGAAGTTAAAATTTATGGCATCCACATCTTTTTCATGTGCTGTGATAGGATCTCGGTTGGAAGTCAGGAAGCAAATATTATTGGAACTTGTCTCATATGTCATTGTCCCTTCGATGACTATACATCTCGTTGCCGGTGCTGTTATTGTAGGATGTTAGTTTTAGTGTGTTATGATTGCCAGGTGAGTGCCACATCAGTTTCATGCTTAAAGCTTCATTTTTTTCCCCTTGTCAATCTCATGATCAAATAGCAATACACTTTATTCCGATTGTTCCTCAAATCGCATGGCTGCTTGATTGGCTGAAATGTGTTTAAATGATCTGAATACCTGTTGCAATGACTGGACAGGGTAAACCTGGTGTGGTATATGTTTGTGAGTTATGCCAAAAACATCGTAAGGGAGATGAATCATTGCCATTGATACAGGACAACCAGATACAAACAGAGTTATCGCCTGATTCATCTGAAGCAATTAGGATTGCAAAAGCCCCATTTTCTGATCACGTCAAACCTCTTTCTGAATTCTCCCTGAGAGATGGTAAGGTCTGTATCATTTTGCCAAATCCAAATGTTGAGTCTTATTATTATTATTATTATTATTTTATCTATTGGTTATGGATGATGGTCCCTGAACACCCCTTCTAGGACGTATTCTGATGGGTATAATCTTTTTAAGATCCTTGGATTAGTTTAATGTTCTAGTTGATTTTCCTCCTCATACTGTGCTGATTTTTGGATCAGAAGAACTGAGATTGGAGTGTCTTGCCAACCTTATGAGCTATGAACGAAACCAAATTTAGTGAATTTTGATCCTCAGGATGGAAACAATGTAATAAATAGTTCATTCTGTTAAGAGGGAACAACTAGCCAAAAATCCTCCTAGGATTATTAGTATGAATGATGATGATGTAGCTGTTTTCTTGGATGATTGGGTCTCATACCCACCTCAAATCTAATGTTCTTTGTGTAGATGTTTACTACTAAAGCTGATGCAAATGACTCTAATTTTTCCAGTCTGCTTCTTTCCTTTGATAGATAACTTTGATGTTGTTTACATTATTCTGCAGGCAACAATTATCGGAGAAAGCTAAGGGTCCTATGCCTGCATGGCTTTCGTCAGAATGCTTCAAATTTTAAGGGAAGAACATCCTCACTGGCTAAGAAACTTAAAAACATAGTGGAGTTTGTTTTTGTTGATGCCCCTCATGAACTTCCATTTATTTATCAACAACATTCTTTTGAACCAAATCATATTTCCTTGGATTTGGCATCAGAGAAAGCTACCAATCTATCCGGTTCTTTTAGAAAGTCACCACCCGCACTGGAAAACTGCAAAAAAAGATTTGCATGGCTTATCACCTCAAAGTTGGACTGCTTGGAGGAAGGAGGGTGGAAGATGGCAGATGTGCCATTCGACCCTCTTCAGTATCAGCAACAAACTGATGGTTTTGCAGAATCCTATGCTTATCTTAAGACTGTAATCTCACAGATGGGGCCATTTGATGGGATCCTTGGATTTTCACAAGGAGCAGCAATGGCTGCTCTGTTCTGTGAACAGCAAGAGAGATGTGGTGGTGTTTCAGATTTTAGATTTGCAATCTTATGTTCTGGATTCTCTGCAGCATCATGGGAGTGCAACAGAAAACTCATAAGGTGCCCATCTTTACATTGCTTTGGCAATGGCCTGGGGCATGACAGGCAGATAGCATGCCAAGCTAGCAGGAAACTTGTTGAACTGTTTGATGAGGACTGCTCTGTGGTAATCGAACATGACATGGGTCACATAATCCCCACAAGGTCACCATACATTGATCAAATGAAGGGGTTTCTTCTGTGTTTCCTCTGAATTAGAGGGAGGGAAGCCCTTCTGATGTGTTGTACTGTACCCTTGTTCCAAGCTTCCGAAACTATGATTCCCCCTTGTTTCTGAAAAAACAAAAAAAATGTATCTGTAAATTGGCCGATGAATTTCTTGTAGAATTTCGTTTGGTTGACTATTTCTCATTCTTTTGATTTTAATTTATATTCTGATTTCCTGTTGGTGTTCATTATTGTGCTCCCAAGTGGTTCAGAAGAGCTTATTGAGTTATAGTTGTGACATCCTTGTTCATTTTCTTTTCAATTCAGGGAGCAGAACAACATAAGATTTCGCTTTAAAGGGCAAGCAGTTTATATGAGTAGATCAAATGGTCATCTTTTTATTTTTTTAGAAAAATAAAAATTGGGGTGTTGGTATTAAACCCAAAGTTTATTTTTAGGTAGCGTTGGATTTTAAAATATTATCTCTGGATAAGTGTTTAGGATAGAGTTTATCTAGGGGATAGCTAAGGAAATAAATATTTTTTTAATAATAATTTTGCCTTTAAGGGATAATTTTAGTTATTTTTGGGTTTTTTAGGAATAAGTTTAGGGAATACCTGCTTAATCTTTTTCAAATTTATTCTTTGTAGTCATAGCTTTTAAAATAAGATGATACTTATTCTTTATTTTAAATACAACCTTAGTCTAGTGCGATGCATCTTGCTAACTTAGCAAAAGCAAAATAAAGAGAACCAGTTTTAGCCTGGCAAAAATTAATACACGGTTGGCAAAATGGTAGCTTTTCCGTTTTAGGTTGCCATTGTGTGACCCAATTTGATCTCTATAGCATGGTTCAAGCCTTTGATTGAACTCATTTTATAATGTATTTAATTAATCGTTTTCTTAAAGGGCTACTCAATGAACCTTGAGTCATGAAATTACTTAAACATTCAAGCATACGAAAGATATAAAATATAAAAAATAATATTGATTCATAAAGATATGGAAGTAGGAATAATTATAGGATGGGGTGGGGATGAACAGCCTCTTCGTTCCTATCCCTACTATTCATGAGGACCTCCATCCCCATTAACTCTATTTTTCATATAAAATATTTATATTACTTTTATTCTTATTTACTATATTTTAAAAATAAAAACAAAACATTCAATTTCTCATAATAAATAAAATATATTTAAATAAATTTATAATAATTATATATTTATGATCTAATTTATAAGAAATATATTTAATAAAATATAATAATATAAGTTCATGATTGTGAGCTATTTCAATAAGAAACAAACATATTCAACCATAAGCCTTAATAAATATAAAGTCCATGATCAAAGTGCTAACCAATTCATTAGGAATATAATAATTTCAAATGAAAAATAGAGCAAGCCTATAACCATCAATTCATTAGGAATATAATAATTTCAAATGAAAAATAGCGCAAGCCTATAACCATCAATTAATTTACAAGAAGCAAATGCATCTAATCGCAAGCCTAATAAAATACAAAGTTCATCGAACAGTACTTAACTAATTGATAATATGAAATATTAAATATTTTAAAGATATATATATTAAATATAGGATTCCATGAGGTAGGGATTAAAGATCTCATAGGGCAAGAAATATTCCCATTCTATCATCGTATACGATGATAAAATTTTTTCATCCCTAATTTTATGAGGAGAAATATACTTCCATCCTTATCTCATTTAGATAGGGCTTCATATGGATTATATAAAATAAAAAAAATTGTCATCTTTATTGAGAAGGATCGCATGGTTATATTTTCATATTCTCTATTTGATTTTTTTCCTTACCTATATAACCAAAAAAGGAATTAATAAATAAATACAAAGATATATAATAATGTCCATATGCATCTATCAATTGGTACACATGAATACTTGTACGTGATAAAGTGTGCATAAAATCAAGCAGGCTTTAACTTCCGAAACTCGATCTAATAAAACTTTAGTTTCAATTTAAAACCCCAAGCCTAACCTAATAGCTTATTGATTTATCATCATCATTATTTTTTAATATTTTTGGTTATCAATCTCTACTGGCACATGTAGATGTATGACTTATACTTTAAAATAAATAAATAAAATTAGATTAGTTAACCGGTGACCTATCAATATTCTGTCAAATTTAATGATTTTATTTAATGGACTGAAAATGCAATTTTTAATATTTAAAGGATTAAATTATAAAACAATAACTTTTGAGTGAAAGTTGGACCCAAAAGCATATTTTTTACCCAAGAGAGACCTGACATCCCCACTATTCGCATTTATTATTCTTATACCCCAGCGAACAGCGAACTCGTCCCTGAATAGCCGAGCCGGAATAAGGCCCATCTGTGCTGGTGCTTGAGATTCGGATTATCTTTTCAATTTGACGGTTAGGATCGCAACCCCCTCTCCTTAAACCCGAGGCCAGTGGAGGGAGAGCCGGAGAAGAGAGGGGGGTGGGGCGGGGGAGGTTTAGCCATGGCGACGCGGTTCTTGGGGACAAGAAAACTAGCGGCACCGTCTCCATCCGCAAGGTAATCAGTCCTATCTCTGCATCCGCTCTAAAGGTTGGCTCTTCCCGACGATGATTTACTAGGTGGGCGGGATGAGAAACCCTCCAAGTTCGATTTGTTGGGCGACTTTCGTCTCGTTTTGACCGCATTCCGACGCGGGACCTTTTATCCTGCCCTTTTTATCCTTCGCGGAGTGGTCAGTGAGATGCGAAACCCTCGAAAATTGGATCTTTGAGCGGTCTCCGTCTCTCCTAACTTCTGAACCAAAACTGTTATTATTTTTTCAATTATATTGGTAAAATTCTCGAATTGTTTTGTATGTATGAATGTTATTATTGATGTTATGAACCTTCCATTCATATCGGGCGTTCTTCCCAGTTCCCTTAAAAGAAGCTTGGATACCACAGAGCTTTTACTGATTGTGAATGGAAGCGTTCTGTATGAGCTTCTTGATGTCATCATCCTTAGCTTGAACCATCTTTTAGAAACTCCATTGAAAAAATTGTCTGACTTTTGTTGCATATAGAATGGAATGTATAACTGACTATTAAGTACCGCCAATCTTTTATGTCGTTTTAAAAAAATATTCTACCATTTTATTCTAAAGAATGTGACAATGGTACGACGATTCAGCATACACTTATCACTTTTTCCAGGTTGTCTGTCAAGTTTTCTCTCCCTGGCATGATTTTACTGGATTTGCTACATATGCTACTGAAAGAAGTGTTGATGTTGGGCAGCCAACTTCCTTATCTCACCCTCAGGTATTTCCTCCAACCTTTACTAGTTGACCTCCTAAAGCTGTAACCTATGGATCCTGATGATCTGTTGAATATAGTTTAAAACATTTTACTGTCTCTGTGTGATCAATTGGATACAACAATTATCTTGCCTCTTTCCCACCGTCTCTCTCTTCCATTTATTGATTTCATCAAGCTAGTTGCTTAGTTTTCATTTTTGTTTCTTATGACTCTCTAAATTTAACAGCGTAAGGTAGCATAATAATTTGGGTCCATACTTCCATTCTAGTTTAAGTGGCTTAAACGTGACAATTCTCTTACTAGGAAATTTGTTTAGTAATTCTGTTTCATGGGGCCTAGTTTGAGGCATGTTGTTGAAGTTATGCTATGTGAACACTGTTTTTCTTGTGCCCTTTCTGAGTTAAATCTGTTTTCAATCACTGAGATGCTCTATGCCTCTCTGATGAAATTTCCTTGTCTACTCATTCCATAACAGCCATCACAGTCTTCTGCCATAGTTCTGTAAAGACACTTCTGAAGGCACTTAAATGTAGAATCTGGCATCTTATTACTTTGGCTCCAGCTTTGATTGTTGAGTTAATTGGAAAGCTAATATCTGTCAATCCTCAATTCATGCTTTATATAGGCATTGTGCAATCTTGTGCTTCTCTTTCCCCCTCACATTTCTGTTGAAAACATTACTGAATGGTATTTATGCGTGTTGTGGTTGGAATTATCCAACTCATGCTTTATTTGTGCAGCATGCTATGTTTTGTGCAACTTGTCACCTGTAGTCATTAGAACAACACATTATCAGAAATAAGTTTAAAGAAAAGTTTCATTCACCCATTTCTTATGAAACGCCTAATTTTGATATTGTGATCATAAAAGTGCATTGGTTTCTGCCATGCTTCAATAAAATGTACTGCAATTCACTTGTGATCTCTCTCTTTATAGCTGTTTTCAATGGCTGTATGCAATGAGTATAGATAGAACTCTGTTAAAAATAATATATCTAGAACTCTCTCAAAAATAAATCTTTCTGTTGAAATTTGTATTCCAGTAACTTTGTGTTAATAACTTATTGTCCTTGATGGTATAGTTTAATAATCAGAGAATTGGTTTTGTTTTTATTAAATTTTTTCTTTTGTTTCTCTTTTAGTTGTTAGCAGAAGGGGAGATTACACCTGGCATCTCATGTGATGAGTACATCTCAAGAAGAAAAATGCTTTTGGAGTTGCTACCTGAAAAGAGCTTGGCTATAATTGCATCTGCCCTGTAAAAATGATGACAGATGTGGTGCCATATTCATATAGACAGGATGCTGATTACCTCTATATAACAGGTTGTTCACAGCCTGGTGGTGTAGCAGTTCTTAGTGAGGAGTGTGGCTTATGTATGTTTATGCCAAATCCAGATCCTTATGTGAGTCATAATTTTCATTTCTCAAGTGCTGATTGTTTGGATTTGTAGGAACAAGCATGCTTTTCTTTTGTTGGATTTGAAATGACCTTCTGAATTGCTGCTGTTTGGTGGCTGAGTATATGTTTGCCAGATGGTAATTCTTGCTATTTGAAATGAAAATGATGGATGTGTGCAATTCTATCCGTGAGCCTTCAGTCACATATTCTTAACCTTTTTCTTTGAAAAGTTAGTTACTTCACTGATGACAACCAACTGCAAATAAAGATCATAGGCTAGTTAATATTAATGGCAATTGGTAGATGCTAAAAAGCAAGTAAAATAACATGCGAAGTTTATGGAGTGTAAACATTGATACAGCCATATTGCACTGCACTTTGAGGTTCTTTGGGGCTGAGGATGTCTGAGTTACCATAAGATCTGAGTGAAAACCCAAAATGTAACCATATCTAAGTTAAATTGTACTCATAGATAGGATGCTTCTCAAAGGAATCTGTTTCAGTTGGCATTGGTTGAACACTTGAGTACATTATGCCCTGCTGGAATTTCAGGACCTTGCTTTGAAATCTAGAAAGTAAAAGTTCAAATTGCCTATTTATTTGGTTTTGGACAAGGAAATTACTGCAATCAACAGATCAATTCCTAACATAATTTGCCTTTTATATGGACATTTTATAACAAGTATAAACAGCACATCTCAAGCCCTCTATAAAAGGTGACTGAGGATGATTAATAGGGAACAAATTCATTGTCTTTGGGTACTGATCCTTGATATCTGGTTTAGCGGGCACATACACCCTCTCTCCCTTTGTGTGTGTCTGTGCGAATGCACACGCCCGCAGCTGTGTCTCTGTCTGCATGTGCATGCATGCTTGCATGTGTGCATGTGCCTATTGTGTTTTATTTTTAGTTGGGGGTGATGAGTGCAATAAGTTCAGTTGATCTTGGATGATTAGTCTTCCATGAGATTAAAAGCTTTGCAATAGATAAAACCTTCCATTTTGATGATAGTTAATGATTTGGGAGCCATTACAGCTATGACTGTCATGTACTGTTGTGGCATACTGTGGCCCTCACATGGGCACTTGACTTCAACTTCTATTCAGCCATGTTGGATTAAAATATTTAAACTAGATGCTAGCTATTTTATGAATACTTGATCTTTTGATAATTGTGGATGTATAGTTTTTTCTGCAAAAATCCCAGCCTTACTTCCTCTTTATTAAGGCAACTTTCAAATCTTCCAGAGTTATGAAGAATGGTCCTGGTTCATGTGAATTTATATTGCACAAGCAATATGGTCTGTTCCAGCCATTGGTCTTCCTTGTCTCTTGGAAGGCCTCTCTTTTGTCTATAGTTTCCTTAGGATAAAAATTGTCAATCCTTGCAAGCCTGGATTTTGGTTGAAAGCTGGTGTTAGAATCTCTCTAACAGTGATGGATTGTACTTAGATTTGCGAAACCATTTCCATAGACATGGGACAAGACTTACCAGTTGTTGGCTCTGGATCCCACACTTAGGTGTTTTTTGGTGGCAAGGAAATCTATGGAAAAAGGAAAGAAATGAGAAATTTTTCCTTGGAAAACAAAAGGTTCAAGGTCTTTAAATTATAGGCATGGGAAAATAACCAATGAAGCATTGAAAAGAGGTGCTCCTTTTCCAAGAGGTCTGGTGGTTTTTGATGTAAAATTGAAAAGCCCAAATTTTTTTCGAAGTCTAGAAAAAAGGTTTTCCAGATTTTTTGCTTTTGTGCTGAACCGAATGGATGGAAAACTATATTTTCCTGAAAAATGCAGTTTTCTTGTCTCCTTTCCTTGAAACCAAACAGAATCCTAGAGTAGTATATGTGCAAGAAAATTAATGTTGAATAACCATGTTATAAGCATCTGTGTATCGTACTAATTGAGTTTGTTTTAGAAAACACTATCCATGCTCACCTGTTGCTGTTTCTATGATTTTCACTGAAGTATCATGCTCTGTCCTATAAGAACACAATAATTCTGTTTGGTATTGCAACATTTGCATAAAATATGATCAGTACGTTTTGAGGATTAAAGTATCACATATTGCACACGTGTCTCTCACAATATTCATCTCATTCTGAACTATGCCAACATTTGGGATGGTCCAGCACAGGAAGTTGCACAAATATGTGAAAATATTTGCAATTATCACGTGCTATTCAATGCCTTCTAAACACATAAGCCAAATTTAGTTGTTTTATGCTAGTGCACAGATATGTTGTACATCAAAAAAACATAATTATTAACCAATCTTTAGAAATCTAGGATATCAATTATCCTAGAGATCTATAGAGATTGATATTTGATGAGTGCAATAAATAATTTCAATTATTTCCTGTACAAACTAATATTACATAACTATATTTGTATTTTAGTAATGCAGATAACCGTAAAACTCATGATGAACTATATGGAGGTCTTGTAAGTTTCACATTAATAAAACTTTATGGGTGTTGTACGTATTTTCAATGTGATAATGGCCTGCACGAATGGTATTAAGGTATGCACTATAGTGTAACATCATTGGGCATTTTCAACCCTTGTTTTTGTTTTCCTTATGAATTTTCAATTTGAATACTGCTCTCTTGATGAAATCAACTACATGCTTGTGCCTGAGTGTGCGAGGCTTTTAAAATCTGTAAAACGATAGAAGTAACCCGGTTTTAGATACTCTATTAGATGTACATAAGATGTTATGCCATATCAGCCTGTTAGCTTTTGTTAAATCTTTTTGATATTAGAAGCTAAAACATGGGTGCTATATAATATATTGTATTATTTGTTCAGCTGGACCTTGATACCTTCATCAAAGTATAGGCATGGTAATAATATAATTTCTTTTAGGGCTTCCGAGCTTCCCAGGGGTGCATAGACCTGTAGCTGATGGATAAGCGAACTACCTCCTTTGCTGTGGAATTGTTCTGTTTTTAGGGGGATTGCATTAAACATATTTATATCTTGCCAATTATTGTATAAATAAACAATGTCTTGTTTAAATTTGTTTCTCTTTTTCTATCTCACATATTGTAGTGATGTATCATTTCAAATTAAAACCGGTGATGTGTGCTATAATTTTGTCATCTATCATCATTCAGGGATGTCAGTCAATTCATATTCATAATGTAAAGAGTCATCAATTTCTCATGTACTTGTAACTGTATATTTACCACGTTACAGGATGTGGTTTGGCAAGGTCAAGTTGCTGGAGTTGAAGCAGCCTTGGATTTTTTTAAGGCTGAAAAAGCATTTCCATTGAGTAAGATGAATAAGGTTAGTTCTTCAATTTGACATCTTTTATATTGGCTAGCAACTTTCTATTTTTGAAGATTGAATGCAGACCAAGATAGGCTGAACCATAGACCGGTATTGAGCCGGTACCGGACTAATTGTTCTAATTTTTGCAATATTTTTTCATAGTTTTTTTCCCTTTTTTTAATGTGGTCAGCCTCTTGGAACTCTTGTCCCTTGTTTCTCTTTTCCTTCCATTTATTTAAGATTTTTCATGGAAATAAGAAAAAATACCTCATTTGAATTTAACAAAAATATCAAAAAAAATAAATTCTTAAGAATAAAAAGTCAACTTTCTTTCTTAAGAACAAATTTGGAGAAATTTAAGCAAATTGCAATTTAGCAAATATCAACTTAGGGTACTTTTAATCTGAATAAAAATTTGAAAAAATTAATTTAACTTAAAAATAATAAGAAAATAAAATATCAAAAATATATTATAAAATATAATTTGTAAGGTTTTGATCAATACTTGGTGAAACTTATAGGGTTTTTGGATTTAGATAGGATGATGGTAACGGTGAACCTTGCACTTATTTATGTCAACTTGATTCACAAATCATCAAGATAATAAAATTAAACTTGCCATAAAATATTAATATTAAAACGTATTTCTTAGGATTCAGACTATGATGTATCACTAGATCGAAGGTCCTCCCATTAGGGAAAACACCCCAACCTTTGGTCTAGCAACACGTCATAGTTTGAATCATAAGGAATACATTTTAACCTTAGGATTTTATGACAAATATAATTTTACTATTTTGATGAGCTGTGCGTCAAATTGGCATATATTAATGTAAGGTTCATTGTTATTATAATCTTATCTAAGTTTGACTAACTGTTGACCAAAGACTTGCAAATTTTATTTTAAGATAATTTTTTTCATACTTTGTTTTCTCATCATTTCTAAGTTAAATTGATTTTCTAGAAATTTTATGCTCAATGGAAGTATCTTAGCTTGACATTGGTTAAATTATGATTTCCTAAAATTTTTCAGATTTGTTCTTGAGATAGAGAGAGTTGACTTTTTATTTCTAAGGAATTTGATTTTTTTTGATATTTTTATTGAATTCAAATGGGGAATATTCCTTTATTTTCATGAAAATCCTTAAGCATATGAAAACAAAAAGGAAAGAGAAAAAAGGATGACATTTACTTAAGAAGAGAGAGGAGAGAGAATGTGAGTTCACAAGAGCCCATATGCCGCCCTGTCCTTCTGAATCGGGTGGTTTGGTATGGTTTATATCAGTTTAAACTGATTTGGGGTCCATACCAAGTTAAAATTGAAAAATGAATCAATTCTAGTCAGCTCAGTTTGGTTTGGCCCCAATCGATCAATTTAGTTTGGTTTGGTTCTGCTTACCATGATACAAACTGGCATACTTTCAGCTTGTTGGTCTATTTTGAAATTTAACGTGTCTTGTTTATCTTAGTCTGCATTATTTGAAACTATAATTTAGTCCTTATATATCAGCAATTGTTTTCTTATTGTTAATTTGCTTCTTTACTAATTCCTCTCAGTTCTGCGGTCTGTTTGCTTATTAACAACCTTACAAAATTCCTTGATCATTTCTCTGTGAATGTAGATCCTACCAGAAATGATTGGACGAGCATCAACATTGTTCCATAATGTAAAAACAGCCTTACCATCTTATATAGAGCTGGAGACATTTCACAGAGCAAGTCACAGCAACAAAGTGAAAGATCTTTCACGTTACACTCATGAAATGCGCTGGATAAAATCTCCATCTGAAATTAAGTTGATGAGAGAGTCTGCATCAATTGCGTGCCAGGTCTAGTTGCTTGCCTTACATGACACTTCAGCAACTTTGTGCAATTATTAAATTTGGTCTAGCAAAGTTATTTAATTAAATTATGTAAATAGTGAAAAACTTATACAAAAGAAAATATGGTTAACATAGGTAGTTTTGGTTTCACAGCTATTCATTTCTTGCATCAGTTAGCTTTCCATTTACAATTATTTAGCAGCAAGAAAATCTAGTTTTGCTGTCTACATTTTGTGGCATGTTATATTCTGCTCATGGTGTCTACTACTTTAATTAAGGAAAAAAATTCTTGCATCATATGAGTGTAGCAGTAGCTTTGGATTCTGTCCACCCAAACACAAAAATATAATGGTGCTGGTAAAGCTGCAGTTGAAATTAATGGAATGCAATTTACTTCTGGACTACACAAAATGCTGAATAGCCAAAAGATTAGGCAACTGGTTTGTCTTTTAAAGGGATATTAGTGCAATATCAGTTACACACACACACAAAGAGAGAGAAAGAGAGAGAGAGAGATTTTCAATGCTGACAGAAATATGCTGTAGTAATTTGTCACTTGACATTCCTAGGTGCCACTTCTCTTAAAAATCTCAACATACAAAGTCTGTTATGTGGGCGTTTTATTGTACAACTCAATTCAACTCATCTAAGCCTTTTCCAAACTACATGGGGTTGGCTACATGATCTTCTTCCTCCACTCTATTCTATTCAGAACTAAGTCGACACTCAAATTACAAATAGTTATATTTTTTAATTATTTTTGTTCATGTTAGTTTAGGTCTACCTCTACCTCTATTCTTACCATGGATTGTTAAAAGTCATTTTAATTATTTTTGTTCATATATATATATTTTCTCTTTGTGGTATTTCTTACATTACTTCATTTATAACTTCCAAAAATTGTCTTAGTTCGTTTGTCTAATCCTACTTGTAGTATATATGTACTATTATGTTAATTATATTATTTTAATTATAAGTTTTAGTGATATAATCTGGTCTCCTTTCTTAATCACCTTCACAACATATTCCTTAAAATTCATGCTTACAATTATTCCTACTCCATTTCTATTTTTATATTTTTTAATATAATATAATTTATATCCTGTATTCTCTATTTCTCTAGATTTTTTACTTACCCATTTAGCCTTTTGTAAGCATATTATATTTACTTTTTTTCTAATCATATTGTTCACTATCTCTGTGCTTTACCTGTTAGTGTTCCTATGTTCCAAGTTGCTAGGCTAAGCTGACTATCATGAATTAACTTCTTTACATGCACTCGTCCATAGTGCAGGAATCCTTGTTCACTTATCACCGCACTCGGACTCCTATGCTCCAAGTTGCTACGCTAAGCTGACTATCATGAATTAACTTCTTTACACGCACTCGTCCATAGTGCAGGAATCCTTGCTCACTTATCACCGCACCCGGGCGTCAATGCGGTGCCCCTTGCTCATTGTTTGAAACATCTGGGGACGTTCTAGCCCTTCGCATGGTTTAATTTAGTAGATTCATGTTTTAGGGGATTTGACGGAATTTCATGCAGGCTGTCAGCTACCTAACGCAACCCTCCTCTTTACCTTGGGACTAGCCTTGATGGAGTTTGGGCGTTTTATTGTATAATACAAAAATATAAATCTAGACATATACTGGAAAATGGTTGACTACTAACACTACCATGGTTTGGTAAAATCTATGGGATAGCGCAGTAATCGGTATGATGCCATACCAGATGTGCCATACCGATAGTATATTGATATTGGTATGGGAAAGCGTACCAATACCCAGTTCGCTCCCATACCGAGTGTGTACTGATACTGGTATAGTTTTACCGGTACGCCCCTGAATACTGAGATAGTGGAACCAAAGACGAATTGCTTAAACACCTAAGTTGTTTAATAAAGTGAACTAAAGAAACAACTTTAACCAACGAAAGCTACCAAGCTTTCCAGTCCTTTTTTTTTTTTAAAGAAAGACAAAGCAAGAAGAATAACCATAGTGTTGCAAATGAGGTTCTAGGGTAAGCAAAAAGAATAACTCTTTTGGTGGAAACAAATAATATAACTATTTGGCAGGAGAATCTCACGTCCTTTGTTTCAATTCATATAACAAGTCATGATTTGGTTTCTATTCTAGTTGAATAACCTGAATCTTATGTGGCTGTCCTGATTGGGTACAATTGACTAACTTTAACCTGATTTCTAAGTTAATTATGTTTTGATCAGACTCAAAATTCATATTGGGTTATACAGTGACTAATTCAGAATATGTTTCAATTCACATAACCAGTAAAATTCATGGCTTGGTTTCTATTCTAGTTGAATAGCCTGAATCTGATATGGTTGTCCTGATTGGGTACAATGGCTATTCGTCTCAAAATTCATTTGAGTGATACATGGTTTTGGTTAACCATCAACATGGCATAACTTGCATCCTAGTCTTATATGTGCGTCCATGCATAGATGTCTTACATGTATGCATTCATGCATGCATGCCCTTATTAGTGATTAATTATCTTTTTGTTTCTCTGTAACTCTTGTTCCTCGACTATCTTAGGCCTGAATAAGATGACTTTTACCTAAGAACCTAATCTCACTCAATTTCTAATGCTTAATAACCATTGCCATCCTGTCTCTACATGCCAAATATACACCGAATGACAAGCTGATGTGGTTCTATTTCAAGTGCTTTTGGAATTTGGAGGGGTTTCGATGTTTGATGCACTTTTGTTATCGTATAAAATCTGAGGTTTGTGCCAATCTATGGGCCAGTCTAGCAAGTTATTTCATCTTGGGTATTTAGCAACCATTATTCCTGAAGGTAGGCGGGCTTCAAAAAATTTTGCTTACTATCCATATAAAGGGAAAGAATGTTTTGCTTACTATTTTTTGCATGATCCTGTTTTGTGTGGACTCAAGTGCCAAAATTTGTCATGGGAAGATATATTTTTCATTGTAACTTTCACAAGGGTATTAAAACATGGTCATAAATAAAGGCCACTATGTTTTGTTTCGACATTCTTTAAGAGTAAGTAGTTGCTAATCAAGGATTGGTAGAAAGACCATGTCTAACATATTTCTTACCTTTGTTAGTCTTCCACCACATTTTTCATTCACTGTCACTCACTTAAAAATAAAATTCTATAGAGCCTGTATCATGTGCCTCGAGTCTTTCAACTTTTGTCATAATGATCCTGAGTGCCTGATGTTAAACTTTGTTTTCTGATATCTTGTTTTAATCATTTGATATCAAATATTGGACCATATTAGCTGTACTATTTTATCTTGACAAATTCTCTATTTTCTTCAATTAATTCTGTTTTTGAACTTGGAAGGATTTTTTTTGAGTGAGAAAGGGTGATGACTTACCAAAGTATTAGTACTTAATTGAATTCTTATTTGGATTTAATCAGTTAAAAATGGTTTTTGGAGACTTGACCTGTTTTTTATAGACAATGACTTGGATGGTGGTAAGACGTCTGTTTAGATGATCCATTGTTTATCACTGAGAATCTATTCCTTTTTTATCAGTCTCTGTTGCAAACAATGTTGTTTTCGAGGAGATTTCCAGAAGAAAGCAAGCTATCAGCTAAGGTTGAATTTGAGTGCAAAATGAGAGGGGCTCAAAGAATGGCGTAAGCATTTTTATCCTGTAATGACAAGTTTCTTTTATGCATATGAGGTGGAGTCATTCTGTGGTTATAGTTGGGAATTGTTCCAATGCAACCATTGTCCAGCATTCGTTGGTTTAGTTTCTTAGAATTAATCCCCCCTTTTTGGTTGGTAGCAGATTTGCTTCTCTCCTGTGACTGAACTTCATCATTTTTAAGAATCTAATTATGTTTGCAAAGTATACTTTGTGTATTATTTCCATTAACTTATGTGGATGTGATGCTCCATGCAGTTTTTGCCTTCTGAAGGTCAACACTTTCGTTAGATTATTCATGTTACCAATCCTTTGCAGAACATTTTTAGTGTCAACAGAATTTCTAAGAATGACTCCTACCATATTGAAAGGAGTCATAACATAGTGTGGCTTTAGAGCAGAATAGTTGACAGTGCAAAATGGTGAGGAAACTGATGTTATATATTTATGCAAAGGGAATACATTGGGATTTTCTTTACAAAAGCACTTTTGATCACCATAATGGTTAGAGTTGGGAATACCTTAATGCTAGTTTCTTATGAACCCTGTTTCGTTGTTTTCTTCCTGTTATTAAATACACTTTACCCTGGCCTGCAAAAGGTGTGGGGATGTATGTTGGTCTGTTGGAGCATTGCGTGTGCCAGTTTTGCTTGCAATCACCAGTTTGGTTGAAGTATGTCATAGGTGCAACATTCAGTAACGGTGCAGGGTTTGCAAGTTACTAGTGGAATTTAAATATATTAAGGCTCCTAAAAAAGGCCCACCATAACTCCATAGTTAAAATATCTCCTTATCTGGCAAATTGTGAATATTTCTTACACCATGGAAGAAGAAAAAAAGTAATCATTGTTTTCTTGTCAGTTTATTTGTTTGGAAGTAATTCTAATTATGGCTGGTGATTTTTACTTCCTCGCAACCTCTTTGCCTCAAGGGAAGTCCCATGAGGACCAAGTAATAGTTTATGTTGGGTGTGCACACCTGTGACTGGAGAATTGGCTTTCTCTGAATACTTAATTCTAGTTGCACATGCCCACCTAATTCTAGTCATGTGACATTCTGACACCTGGTGAGGACTTTGTGCAGCAATGACCTACTGGGAGCTTCCTGGTGTATTGGTTTCACACATCATTGAATGTAATATCAAAAGGGTTTCTTGGCCATTTTTAACTTGTCTTAATGTCTTTTTAAGGTTCAATCCTGTAGTTGGTGGTGGGGCAAATGGAAGTGTCATACACTATTCAAGAAATGATCAGAATGTAAGACTGATCCTCATATTCTCATTTTACTTAAAGATATCGAGCATTTGTCATCTTAGTTGAGTTGATGTTTGAAGTTTGACAGGTCAGAGCTGGGGAACTTGTACTGATGGATGTTGGGTGTGAGTTCCATGGTTATCTCAGTGACCTAACCCGCACTTGGCCACCTAGTGGTAGCTTTTCCTCTGCTCAGGTATGTGATGCATGTGTTATCTTCATTTTAGTTTATTTGAAAGCTCCCAGTGCAAGCACATGAACATTTCATGGATGCTAATTGTTCCTACCATTGAGTAGGCAAGTAACCACTTCTTTAATTTTACAAAAGTGGATCTAAGAGGGAAAGGAAACTGGGAAATTGCTTGTTGGATTCTAAAACATGTCATTCTACATGTAACTCTGGTCATATGGCACTTATCTACTTACCAAAGCCTGATAGGCCATATTTGCAAGAGATGTACTTAACAGGTGCTGAAATATAGAGAATCACATATGTGGGCAAAGTAATATTTCACACCTAGGTGTCCAGCTTACTTTACCCAGCAATTCTTTTAGAAATGAGGTGAACATCTTTCTATGCATTCAAAGTTTTGGCAAAGTGGCTTCTATTTTCCTAAGACAAATACTATATAAGAAAATACCTGGCGATAATGTTTATTTTGTGAAACACAGCATTTAAGTATTTCAAGGTCAGAACTTACTAATTCTCATAATAGCCAAAAAGAATAAAAAAATATCTTTTCTAAACTCATGCTCTATTACATGGTAAACCATATGTAACATCGTGAAGCTTGTCTGCAGGAAAACAATTTACAGCAGTTTGTATGAATATCTTTGGGCCTAATTAAAAAAATTATTCCTTTTGAGAGCTCAAATTAGTCTTCATGTTTTCCTAAATAGAATTTGAATATTCCATTTCATGATTTAGAAACTTTGTATAAATGATAACATATTTGCTTATCAATAAGATCTTGAATTTGGTTCCCTTTTTTTTTTTGGCATTTTTCGCTGTAACTTTGTTTGATTTTCTAAGTAAACCTAATTCCATCCTTTCTTGATGTCAAGCAAGAAAAGCTAGTTAGATACCATTGTAATAGCTTCAACAACAAAGAATGCATAAATGTGTGCCATGTGGATATCAGTCATGGATGTTCATTTATATGCTATGAAAAATCTTTTGACTTGTGGACTTCTGGCTTCATTAAAATTATTTTTATTGATGGTTGCTTTTAGATAATGAGGTATGGTTTGTCCTTTCATGCTTGCCAGATGATATAATTTGATGCCATGAAACTATTTGAATTCCAGGGCTTATTTTTGTTAGCTTAGAAGGTTATCTTCTTCCTTTATTAATATGTCTTTTAGGTGCTTGCTTGCTAGCTAGCTAGCTACTATCCATACAGGATCTCTAAATGCCATTGATTTGGTTAGTTATTCTGCCACAATGCATGCCAAAGTAAATAGTCCTCTGGATGAAGCGCTACTCTAAATTCTTTAAATAACTGCCAATTTCCAAATGCCACAAACTTCTTTACCCAAGAGAGAATTTAAATAGTCACTATCAACCATTTACTTTTCTCCAATTCAACATTAAGCAATCAATCCTTTCTTTATAACATTTAATTTCATTTCATTTTGGTCACCCACCCTACCAGTAGGAATTACTTGTCCAAGAAATAGCACCAAGGTTTGGCATTGCCCGCAAGAATATTTTGTATATGTTCTTCTGTGGGAAGTATTTCCATTGGAGATAGTGATGAATCCATCTTGACCCTTCCCACTTTCAATTATGATATGGGAGAAAGCAGGCAAACAATCGTACATGTTAGATATCATCCAATTGCGTATCTTGATGTCTTTTCTGCAATGCTAAGGTTATGCAACTTGGTTAAGTGTGGATGATTTATTTATTAGCAATTAACTTTATAACTTCATTCATTTGCTTTGTAGTTGTAAATATATACCATGTTTGGCTGCATACCAATGGAACCAGATGATCTAGTTGGTCTATCTACGTTTTGGTTTTCTTTTTGTTGACCTCTCCTTATTCTTTTTCTACTTTCCTTTTTAAAATACCATAATTGATCTTAGGTTGCTCTATGACGGCATGGAGGTCATGGGTTCAAAACATAGAAACAGCCTCTCTTTATGCAGAGGTAAAGCTGTATATATTTGATTCTTCCTAGACCTTGCAATAGCTTATTCATTGACCCACCTTTATCTTTCTTTTTTCTAATTCTCTTGAAAATGAGGTGGACTTCCACCAACTTACTACAGTGCAAAATGCAATTGTCTTTTAAATCACCATAGTAAACAGTGGATACTATATCAAGAAATTTAGGGTTCTGTTTCGCTGTAGACGCTGATTAGTTACATTGTCTTAGTTTACTCTGTGAATCCTAAGATATGAAATTGTTTGCCACAGTCTCCCATTTATCCAAATTAAAACACTGCTGGCATACTATGTGTTCTGTAGATAGTTTATGAAGGTTCATCCTATTCGTCTTCTAAAAATAGAACATAGGTTATATGTGCTGTAATCTGATTTATTCATTAAACTCAGATTTATAAATGGTTAGCATGTATTCTGGTACCTAATTCTTGTCTTTGCATTGATTTTCAGGAAATATTATATAGTCTCATTTTAGAGACAAATAAGGAATGTGTAAAGCTCTGCAAACCAGGTGCAAGCATTCAACAGATACATAATTACTCGGTATGGTCAGTGATCCCTTTCTGTACCAAATTGTTACAAAAAATTGTTTTTCTTTTTGGAAATGGAAAAAATATCACATTTCACAAAATTTAGATTCCCATCTCAGTTTTCTATGTAGATATTGAAAGGTTTGCGTTGCTGCATATTCAGGAATTGCACAGTATAATCATGATAGTTTCATTATTCTCAAATTCATAGTATCAGTGACAAATATTCTGAGGATTGCACAGTATAAGCATATCTTACCCATTAACAGATATCTCCCAAAAGTTATTTGATATATTTATTCTTTGACTATAAGTTCATTTTAATTACAATTCGCATTATTGTGAGAAATCTTCTTGTTAGAATACTGTCAAACATGTTGGCTGTCTTATCATCAGAAAATAATCTCTCGGAGTATTAATGGAAACAAAGTAGCACCGAGTAACGCTTTGTAGATGGTGAACAAATGAAGATTTAAATAAGATACTTTGTCCTAATGGCAATTGCGAAAATTCCTTATATAAAAGTTTCTAAGTCTAGCTTTCCATTGCGAACACCAACATGGTACTTAAGGTAAAATTTTTCACGTAATGTTGGTTGGATCTTATATTTCTTTGCCTCCCGTTGTAATGTTACTACCTGTTAGTTAATAATTTATTTTATGCATATTTTTCTAATTAATGATGAGATCTGCTATATGAGCCACAAAAATAATGTCTGAAAAATAGGCTGTAGTGATATGCTCTGATGTCAAGTTGGTGCTTCAACTAGCACTGTGTGATGTATGGTGAAGTCTAGGTATATGACACTAGACTTGAGGGTGTATATTGCCTGTCCCTTGCCTGGAATTGTCTGCTTTGTTTCTCTAATAGCAACGTTATTCTATTTTGTTGACGATATCATGGTATTAATTTCCAAGAGATACATGCTGCTGCAGGTTCAAATGCTAAGGAGAGGACTCAAAGAGATTGGAATCCTGAAAGATGAGACCAGTTACTCTTATCATCAGCTGAATCCAACTTCAATAGGTGATATACCATCTAAGATTCTCCTCACATGCCCTTACTGTTTTCCCTGTATGCTGCATGTGTTATATATATAGCAAGTATCATCATTGATATTCAACATTTTCCCCCCTTTTTCTGCCAGACTAGTGGTCTAAACAAGCTGATATAATTAACGTTGTCTTTTTTGTCATGGGCCAGGTCATTATCTAGGAATGGATGTTCATGACTCAGCCATGATCAGCAATGACCGGCCTTTGCAGCCAGGTGTGGTAAGTCATTATGATACCTTTAATGAAAATCCAATTTTTGCTATCTTTTCTGAATCTATCCTGGAAGCTATGTTGGTTTTTGCAAGATGAAATGTGCATAAATTTGTCAATCCTTGCATTTTGATAAATTCGAGCTACGTAAGATTAGTTTTCCATGAATGCCATACTCATTTGCTATTGCTTTATTATAGAGCGAACTATCACTCTAGACCCTCCCCTCCCTGGGCTTTTTCCTTTTCTCCTCTTCCCTCTTGAAATGAAGGACAATATACCTATAGGTCAGTTTCCTTGCCTTTCTTATGCTTGTATGTCTAAAATTTAAGAATCTATATTGTTTGGCACCACTTTTTTTTCCAATTCCAACCCATACAATAAATACGTTAAGAAAACCAGGACTCTTTCCTGGTATTATCTATGGGATAAGTTGCTGATTAGGCTGCTTTAAAAACAGAAAAAAAAAACCAAGCTGAACATTCTGAGTGCTTTGATCAATTTAATCTGTCCATGATGTTAGTGTTCTTTTAAACTGGGTTTACTTTGGATTTTGGTATTTATTCTGTCCATAAATGTTCAAATTCCAATGCTTCTCTTTGGATCCCGTGGTCAGCACTGCAAGCTACCACCAGTTGACCGTTATACATGTTTGCTCCTCAAGGACCCACACTATGCTTCTGCAAGGCTGCCAAGCTGCCAGACAGGAGGTTTGAAACAATCCAAAGCTTGCCTGCTGTTGTAATTACTGAACTGCTTCATATGCATGGACTGCAAGAATGATCATAACTGCTTATACCAACCTTATCGAAGTTGGTCTCCTATTCTACAGAAAACAATGCTTTCTAGTTTTTCATCATCCAAATGTTACTTTTAAAGACATCATTGCCATGTTTCCTTTTTTCCATCGTACTGTTTTCGTAGGCTTATATCTTATGGTGCAGAGTGCTTCATGTTTACAATTGAGAACTGTAGTTCTTCAAAAGTTTTGTGCTGATGAGCTTCCTTTGGGCAGGTGATAACCATTGAGCCTGGAATTTACATACCCATCTCCTATGATGGACCAGATAGGTACCAAGTGTTTCCTCTCTTTATAAAGAGGATTGTTGACTTTATGTGTCTGTTCATTATCAAATCAAACCATGGTTTCGTACAGATGATCGTCCCTTCTGGTCATTTAAGTTGTCGATTGGTCTTGCAGGTATCGGGGGATTGGAATAAGGATTGAGGATGAAGTCCTTGTTACTGAGACTGGTTATGAGGTTTCTCTCTCTCTCTCTCTCTCTCACACACACACACACACACACACACTCTTAGTTGATTGATCAATGCAAAATCTACCCTTGAAGGGAATGTTAATGAATTCCTGAAGTGATCCTGGTATATATTCTACATACAATTTAACTGTGCAAGCAGGTTCTTACTGGATCAATGCCCAAAGAGATTCCCCATATAAAGTCTTTGCTGAATTTTGCTCATAGCATAGCTACAGAAGCCCCTGATTTGAGAGCAGCATTCAGTTGAACATCCCTCAAACATGCGGGGAAGAACCTATTCAAAATTACATGGTTTAAAAACGATTATCATTGTTATTGTTATTGAGAGAATTAAGCTCACAGTGATCTGGGATACATCATCATCTGATCGATTGTATCAGAAGAGAACCGAAAATAATTCGTTAAAAAAAAAAAAGCCGCAAGGCATTTGTTATTTTTTCACTTTTGATGATTTAAGAGTCCATTGAAGCTTGTGTGAACAATCTCACTTTCAGTTAGCCTATTCCCGATCAAGAATGTGCTCACAAGATATTCGATCTTTAGAATAGCAATTAACTTGGTCTCACTCTCTCTCATTTAAAGTTGATTCACGATCACAGCAGAAAAAGGTTATCGCCCATCCTTGTTCACACACCATAGAAACTCGGGTCGGCTTGAAAGCGCTTACCATGGTAACTTTAGAATGCTTCTGGTTTCCATTAAAAACATCTTGGTTTCTCTATTATCCTTCGACAAGACCCTACCTAATAAATAAAAGAGGTCCAAATTGGTGTTCGTCAGTCCGATCTCAAAGGCAATGAACGAGCTAATTTTCCTCAAATGTAGTTGCATATCAGGTAGTGTTTTGTCAAAAAAAATATAATCAGAAAATAATTATATATACATGTATACTTATTTAAATTATACAATCCTTGAACAAAATGAGCATCCGAATGTAGCAGCAACCGCATATTATCTTCTAATTATTCTGGCACCAAAATAATGCTAGATGATGATTATCTGGCTAGAATTCTAGGGCATACCTGGTGTTGATTCTGCTTTTCAAAAAGCTATTTATAAAAATTGCACCCATTTGAGCTACTAAATAAAAATTTAGTGGCCGCTGAGGGAAGTCCTCTCTGACCGAATTGAAAGGCCTAGAAGGGCCTGAAGAAGAAGACAAGAGTCTTGCTTTCATTTCAAGCAACCTAATATTTTTTTGCCTCGCATGACTGCATACGTTGCCACCTGAATACCTCCCTCTTTCATGAATGCAGAACCATCACTCAAAACAAAATCATGAGGAAAAGATAAAAAAGGAAATTATAAGCAATTTTACAGCCATCAAGACAGGGGGTGTCCATTGCTTTCAAGAGGGCCTTCGAGATATTGCTAGAACCTTTAACAATACTTCTATTGTGAATTTATTTTGCCAGCTTCACATCCATCCCTTTGATAACCACCACCTTGTCCCCATCAAACTACCATGGCTTCTTCCCTTTTCTCTTTTTCTTCACGCTACTCTTGGAGCAGCTACCATTTCCGGGAGAAGGGGTCTCACTTGGCATGTTGCTAGTTTCAAACATGCCCGATTGCATTGCATTCTGTAACCACTCAAAGAATTCTTCCTCTGTCATTGTCTCGTCCACGTTGGTGGTCGGCTTCCCCCCACCTCTGTGGCCTGAAGTGGTTCCTCTGGAACTGGGTTGCTTTGCTAGGTTGGTATTTACATGAAAGCTTGGCTTATGGGTGTTAGCAGGACATCCAATTTCCTGTAATAATATAAAAAATGCATGATGACAATGAGATCAAACTGGTGGTACGTAGACCATGGCAGGAAATTAGTAATGTCTTTGTGTTATTATCACTCGACTTCTAGAAATTATCCAATTTTCCCAAAGCAAGGCATCTTGTCCCTTGGAATATAGCATGGAAGGAAAAATTGACATGGCCAGAATGAAGGACGATTCATCATCAGACTTCAACACATTGATTCTTAAAAGTATTGAAGTACATTTTTCCTAGTTCCACTTTATTTTCTTATTTTTCCCCATCTTTCATCCTTTTCTTTTAACACACACATCAAGGGTTCATAACATGATAGCTATAGGTAATTCACAGGCAGTACGCTGCAAAAAATACTTTTCTCTATCATAACTCTTTTTTTCACATGAGAGGTTAGTCTATGAAATCATATACAATTTGAGTTGCATAGGTTGGTGTCCTAACGCTCCCCCAAGTAGAAGAAAAGGGCAACTACGCATAAATAGTATGGCGCACCTAACTACCATGCAGCACAACCCATTAGCAACTTATCCATGGCCATGCCGATAGATTAAGATATCCAACATTACAACGCTCAGCTATCTTTGACAAACAGGTGACACCAGCCAAGAACCATACAGCGAATATTTCAGGTTCACCTTGTGATCTACCACCTAGCAGAGTGACAACTTCAGGGAGGTCAATAACCAATAAGGACCCATAATAACAAAATAAAAAGAAATTTAATCCTTTTTTCAAAGTCATTGAACCTAGTCCTTCTTACATTCCTTCACGCCTTTGTAGATCATCAATGCCTAAGCGGATCCTCTCACTGGACCTATCACCCTTCCCTATGTCCTTCCACCTACAAGAACAAATTTTAGGACCATCCCATCTAACACTACCAGCCCAACCTTCAGCCTTCTCACTGCTACTAATTTCTCTGCAATAGTTGGTCCACGCTTTTTTTCATGTTACAGGGACTAGAATTTTAAGAAGTTTTAGCTGAAACCAAGTGAAGCAAAGAGTTGTTCAAATCTTGGTTCAACCCTCCACAAAATCAACTAAGTTATTGAACAGTATTATGAGGCCCTCCCAACCATCAGTAATCTGCTTAGCTGGTAAAATGAAACCATTGAGAAGTAATTTGAATCTTATTTATTTGGAAAGGCAAACGTGTCAAGGTGATTCATGATATTTATGATGAAGTTTCCTAACCAATATATAAATCTCTCTAATAAATTTGCAAGATATTAATATGAAAAATCTATACTTAGAAATATTTTAATTTTCTGAAAAATCATACCTAACGATTGACATTAGCCCATGCACCAAACCCCCCTCATTTTATTTCCATGTCACTGTTTTAGCTTATCATACATGTAAAATAGAACTACTAATTAGCATCCCAGTGCTTGGTCCCTCCCACTACCACTTAAATGAGTCTGGACATCCCACTGTACTCCCTAAGTGACAATTAGAGGAATGATCAGACATGCATTTGATGCAGCGATCAGACACTGCATTGAACTGTGAAAAGTAAATATCACTGCAGTCAACTTTATATATCTACCTGACAGTCGAACCATTCAGTTGCATCATATATCCTGCTTCCGGCGCAAACATATGCACATGGCGGATCCATCTGCACGAATTTATATCACTTTAATATGGATAAATTGGAAATGCCTATCACTCAACTTATAGAACATGATGATAAAATGTTGTGGCACATCAAAGGACTTTGAGGTGGGTATGCAGTAGAAATTTTATTTCTGCCACAGGTCCATGTGCAATACATGTTAAACCTCAAGGCTTGCTTTTGCTACATGATGCAGATAAAGCTCAGTTGCTGAATCAAAAAGTGAATATGGGCCACACAAGTCTCAGTTCTCAAAGTCCATCATGTACTGCATTTGCCCCTGCGGCAGAAACAGTTTCTACTGTGCAATAGACCTAAACTGCATCTTACTTTGATAAATAACAAAATTGAGCTAAAACTATGGCAACACAGAAAATGACAGAAGTTGGTCCATGAGCTTTGGAAACAAGAAATCAGGAACAAGTGCAGATACCTTTTGAAACAAGCCAAATAGAACGGGCTGAAAGGACTGTTCAACCCACCCATCACCATCTTTAGCTTGATGAGAATCTTTGCATTCCTACCATCCATGAAACATCAGCAGCAGTGAGAATTATTTATTTCCAAGTCCAATAAAGAATAATCAGTAATGCATTAAAGAAAAAAGGAACCTGACACCATCTTGCTCGAGATTTTGATCTGTGTGTGCAGACCCAGACATGGAATTTGCTGCACTTCCTGCAGGCTATTCTTCTTGATTCTCCATAAACACCTTGATCTTCAGCTTCAGCATGACCATATCCAGATCTGAAAATACCATGCCTTCCCTTCTGAAGAACCAAAAATTTCATGAAATTCCAAAAAGTATAAGCCAATGGCCATGATTTTTAAGCAGCAAACTAGAACGTCAAGAGAATTTGAGACTGGCAAATAACAAAAAGGAGAAAGAAAAAACATAGGCAGTAATACTGATTTTTTAATGCATGCCCCAGCAAAGACATGAAGTAATAGTGCTATTAGTTTAGCTTATGGAGAAGCACAGGGATCAAGAACCTCAAAACGGTTACTCAAGGCCATAAGACTATGTTTTACTCCCTTAAATTGAAGTAAATGTGAAACAACAGACAGAATATCTCCTCCAAGGTTGCAGTTACAAGATAAGTTCCTTAGAAAAAGCCAATCTAAGTAACAGTACAAGGTCATGTCCTTCATGCATAGTATTTCTTAATATTTATAACAAAATACAATTAAAATAATAGCTTGACTTGACTATACTTGAGAAGCGCTCCACTTAGATCCAGCCAGGTCTAGATTTGAATGATATCCTACATTAATGATCTAAGCTGTTCCACATGATCTATTATTTTTAAATACTTGCACACTAAAAATCATATAATTTAAAAAACTTTATCCCATACATCAAGTGGTCAAAAAACTAATCAGTTTAAATAATACAAAATAATATATACTTTTTTTTTTGACCACTCAATGCATGAGCTAGGGGTATTCAAAACATATGATTTTTGGTATGTAAGTATTTTAGTAGTAAATTGCATCCAATGGCTCAGGTTAAGGATGTGGAACACCTAACATCCAAATGTAGATTTGATCAGATCTGAGTGAAAAATCCTCTCCACTGTAGCCAAGTCAAACTTATTAAAATATTATATTTTTCTGCTAGAAACAACTGCCAAAAACACTTATTTAAATAATTTGGATATTATAATATAACTTAGTTCCTCCTTTGTTGATATGACAGCAATAAAAGGGCCATCAAGCAAAAGACCAACAACAATGTTGGGCAAATGAGAGGACGGATAACACAAATAGGAATATGAAAATTGCAAACAATTGTGAAGACAGCTTCATCCAACCAGCAGACTAGTTCTTAAAAAATAGCAATATATGGGAAAGAAGGTTTGACTGGGAATAAGGTTCAGAGAGGATGGATGGGAAAAGAAACTGGCAGCAGAGAACCGGATAAATGCAAGGAAAATTCCCTACCTTTTATTAGGGTGGTCAGCCATCTGACCAAGAAATAGGAAATCTGTGATGATAATGAAGATTGAGATCTCAGGAGTTCTCATCATCAAATGATTAAATTGTGATTAACAGAAAAATATGAGTAACAAAGGAACGAATGGGCCCACACCCTTGACACAAATCTACCATGGAAAGTCAACATTAATAAAGAAGTCTTGAGGCAGGAGTGGCACAATGGAGCTTCAAAATCCAATTCAGTCTTAGACCTTCATAAAGTTCCAAACAGAGATCTAGTCAAGAATTTAACAAGTAGATAATGGATGGTTACTAGGACAGATATTTTCACTGATCTGATAGGAAAATGACTTCAAACTTGATACTTCAATCTGTAACTTACCAGTAGATAATTTAAATGAGTCATCCTCTTATGATTGCAGCCTGCATAGGATGCTCATGAAGAATTAATCTAGCAATTTCAATTGCACTAACATGAAGATGTGCTGGTTCACAAAAAGCATGAAGAGACACCAATGATGTGCGTGTTGAAGTTGCCCCACCTAATCCTATCTGCTGTAGCAGATATAGTCAAGGATAAAACTCCTTTCAGCATTATGTTCTTGTTCAGATCAGTGAATGTACAAATTTTTTTTCATAGAACATAGAGGATGGTTTTAGGATTGTTCCTCTAAAGCAACAATTAGCTAAAGGTGAGAAGGGAGCTGAGAGGAGCAACCAAATCAAAAATGGATAAATTTTGAGGAAAATGGTAATCAAATTCAATATAAGGAATGAATAGTAGTGGGAGGTGATTATAAAAGTATGGCATGACCTTAGATTGGTGGAAAAGTATTCTAGGCATTGAATTAACACCAGAAACTATGATGCAGAAAAAGTGCCAAGGCTCAAGAGAAGGATGAAGATGGTGAGGTGAAATCAAATTTAATGGGTTATTTGTTAAGATGATATAAAGCATCCAATTGTATCCAAGGTCGATGTGAAACAAGTAGAAAGGTTGATCCATGAGTTCAAATGGTAGTCAGTGGGCGTCTGGATGAAAGAGGTCTGCATTGAAACTCTGACTGAGCAATTATTGTACAGCAGCAAGTGGCTAACCTTAAGAGAGAGTGCTGAAAAAGATAAGTAATTGCCAAAAAGGAATGTCGAGATTGATAAGGAAACTAAATTAGATTTGTGGCAAAACAAGTTGCTTCCAAGCTACACCTAGCAGAGGATAAGGTTAGCCTACTTTTACCAAGAGGAACTGAGTTAGAGGGATAGAATTTGGTAGACAGCAAGTAACTATTAAATAATTGCACATATGGGACAAGCGCATGCAGCTAACATATGTGAATGGGACACTATGATTGATGAAGAAACTATGATAGCATCAGAGCAAATAGGCAATTGTATGGGCACAGTGACAGACAGCTTCACAGATACTACCCAAAGAATTTAGGTATGGAAGTAATTGTCAATGAGAATTTTCCATTAAATTTCCTTCACAAAATTATTTAAAATGCCAACCTGAAATCAAGACCTTGGTTATTATAAGAGCTCATTGATAACATGCCAAAATTGTACCTTTTAAAGGGTTCTCATTTTCAGATATACAATTGTGTCAGAAACAAATATAGAATGCTCTTGAAATTGCCAAAAAATATTAAGCTGAACTTGATATAATAGGCCCAAAAGTTATCCCTATAACCTAGAAGGAACAAGGTCAACTTTTTGTAGTCATGATAACTTGATGAGGAGACAAACTATAGGTGCTTATAGCTCATAAATATTAAGGCCCAAAGGATTTCTAAATGAACAGAAGATGGCTTTAATTAGCTCTCTGAGCTAAACAACCAAGTTGGAAGATCTTAAAGTAGGCCAAATTTGAAGAGATAATTCTTGTAGTGAACAATAATAAGATAATGCTGACCAATGATTTTACAAGACTTCGATTGAGACTTCACATCCTAGACATGGTGAATCAGCTGACGTAATTTCAAGTTGCTGGGTTTGTGACTTCATGTTTGCTGCTGAAAATTTACGGTTGCATTCATGATCTTCAAATCAGTTTTCTAGTTGAGATAATCAATGACAAACTAATGATTTACCAAGGATTTTAACTCATTGAGTTAAAAAGCTGGCACACAACAAAAGAAGTAGAAGAAATACCTTTCGAGGAGAACTTTGAAACCTTCGAAATAAGTTCAATAGTTCTTCCCTCCTCAATTCATCATCATACATCTTTCGTTTCGAAGAATCAAGCAAAACCTGGGGTTTCAGATGATAAACGTTATATCTTTTTGAATTAACTGCCCTCCCCGACCCGGGGGGGGTGCGTTTATAAGGGCCAAGTAAAAGTCTACCTCATATGCATTTTGAAGTTTCTTAAATGCTTCTGCCGCCTTCTCATTGCCCATATTCTTATCAGGATGGACTAGCATTGCCTGAAAACCAATTCACAGATATAATTCTGAAAGTCAGTAGGTATTCAAAATGATGATACAGTTGCAATAGTAACAAGAAACACAAGCCAGCATATGGAAACAAAGGCTAAGAAGATTGATAATTGTTACCTTTTTTCTATATTCTCTTTTGAGAACAGAAACATCTACGTTCCCATAGCGAGTAAAACCTAAAGCCGAATAGTGATCAGTACAATTTAGCAACCGAAGAACTTCATCTTCCGAGGTTAACTCTGCCTCAGCTCCACTGGTTGAAGGAATGCCTGTGCTCTGGGCAGCTGAGCTCTCAGATGCAGATGGAAAAGTACCCTCTGCTGGTGAGGAATAAGAAGGCTCACTGTAGAAATAACCTGATCTGCCCTGCGAATGCCTGGCTTGCTCTGAAGGGTCATTAGATCTATGCTCATTTAGGTTGTTCTGTAAGAAGTGTATCAGAACATCACTAGAAATGAAAGACAGATTGAGCCCCAGAAGAAGCCCAAGCCATCCTACATAGCCTCTAGCACAATGCATGGAATATATTGTAGTGATAAGAAGTGAAACACGTTCATGGCTCAAAGAAAATGTGATGCCTGCATTAAAGAAAACAAAATTTCAGCAATAAATATTTAAATGCCATGCAGAATATAGCATTTCAACACTGTCCAACTTTAAAAAAGCTATAAAATGAGAACCTCCTAGAAGGACGATAACCCCTGTTGTCCAAAAGCTTCCATAAAACCACAAAATTACCATTGCAAACATGGCTATTATCAAAATTGCAAGTCCAAGACCAATGAAAACTGCCACTGATGCAGCAATGACCTGAAACCAACATCAGATCTATAAGAGAACATTTTTTTTTATAGAATCTATAAGCTAATAAACATCAAACTAAGCATTAGCAACCATCTAATCTCAGAGGAAAAAAGTGTTATAATGAACAATTTTCTTGTAATTCTACTAGAAGATAATCTTGAATTATTGGTCCAAAAATGAAAATATTGCAACCAAGAACTGAAGAAGCCACTAATAATGTAGAAGAGCTGGAGTTTAGATATCCTAACTCAACAAGTGAAAACAGGAGGGCATTCAGGGACTTTATCAGATGCCTAGAACAACCTTTAAAGCAAGCTGATGAGATAGAACAAGACAGGAAAAGGATGATATAATTTCCTTTAGAGATATAAAGAGAAGAAAAGGACAGCCTAGATTGATTTCAGATATAAATATTAATATTTTTTTATCAACGTAAGAGGTCTTGCACAAGTGATTAATGTGTTAACATGGAGAGAATAAATTTGGAAGATGTCATGTAGAAAGAAAAAGAGAAAAGTGAGTTTGAGATGGGTTATGCGTCTAAATCTCACTGAATGTTGCATTAATAGTATCTATATATGTCTAATAAAAACATGTGCCATATCATGCAAGACTGAAGTGCCTTTTTTGAATTGACAGTCTATGTCACCTAATAAGGAGTAAGAATACAATCAGTTTAGATCAATCAGCCTTTTACAGAGAAGGTACAGAGAGAAAATAATAATAATAACTTCAAAACGGAAACTGGGCTTGCATCAAAAATTGACACTCTTGAGCTCGCTTTTTTGACAGAGAAAGGGAGGGAATACCCACCCAAAGTAAATTAGCCGGCTCCATGGAATTAGGGATGCACCATCTAAGTCTAAACCAAGAACCTCCCAAAGGAGAGGTGTGACTATCAGGTATTGCCCAATTGACATTCTCCTGGACTAATCCAAAGCAAATTAGAACTCATCGTATAAATACCTTAAGATATTTTAAAGACCCATTCTACGATTCCCTCTAACCAAAAACATGATTTGTGGTGATCTAAAGTGTTGGAGAGTTGTGGCTTCGAGAATAATGAATTATGGATAAATAGATAATTCAACACGTCATGTTATAGAGCCTAGGTAATACTAAAGAATGTTTAGGGATCACACTTTTACAATTGAGATCATGATCAGTATCACTAATTTGTCATCAGCCTTTAGGACACAGCTCAAACTTTCCGAACAGTATACTCTGGGTAGCTAGACCAATCCAATTCTACAATATGGCATATACAATATATTTTGAGTATGTGTTAAAAAAATTTGGTTTAATTTTATGTCAAGGGGAAAATGTATCCCATTTCTGCATTGCACATGACTGATAATACTATTCAATAAATTATAAAAGTTCAACATGTTTGATACTTCCCTTAGGAAAAAAAAAAAAAACAAATTTGTAATTAGACTGAACCCAATTTTTGTAGGATGACATGATATGTATACTTTTCCAAACATGATGACAAGTAATAAGCAGGAATTCATGGAACAAGAATGATACTGAGGAGAATCAAGTCTAAATTACTTATTTTCTTTTTATTTCTTTTTTTTCACGCAAATGGGATCCAAATCAAATTATCATTTAAACTACTAAAACAAAGGGCAAGATTATATGGCGACTAAAGGAGAACAAAATCAAAAAAGAATAATGTTTAGAACAAACCATGACTACAAGAAATTTTGTGATTCCAATCATAGCAATAACTGAGAGGATGCTGCACCATATTACAGTAAAAAAGGATGTTGTCCCCAAGCGAACTAAAGAATCAAGACCCCTGATGCTGCAGTCCAGCCAAACCATCCCAAGAAAAAGCATCAACTTCCCAAAATACAACATCCATGTACAAATTATAGGGGACACATGCTCCACTTTAAGACGGACATAATTATGGCCCCTCCATATAACAGCTGTGAAGGTTGCGAAACGTGGTTTCTGCCGTTCAAGCCATTCATTAGCCACTTTCAAGATATATGAAGTCAGAGCTCTTAAATCCCTACCAGCCACAGCAGCTGAAAGACCACCGTTTTCCATTACATTTGCCACAGGAACACCCTCAGAAACATTATTTGATGAAATTTTTTGATTATGATTACTACCACAAAACATTTCATCATTTCCTCTTGATCCAGAAGCATCCGATGACAAATCACTTGCAGCAGGATCTCTTGTTTTACTTGATGTATCCACAGATTGTATAAATTGGGGTTTTTATCATCACACTTTACTCTGCAAGAAACATTGGCAGATCTTTGTTTGTTTTTCTTACCACTTCCCTTGGTATTGTTTTTGCTTTCCCCAGGACTACTTGACATGACCTGCTGATAAGCATTTGACAGTTCTTCTTCAGCAATCTTCCCATCATGTGATTTTAGATTTTTTTTATCCACTGTCTCTGAAACAACATTTTTGTGATTAGGTGCATTGCGATTTAGACCATTTCTTTGTTGGTTTCCCTTCCGAGCCATGATATATTTGCTGTAGATATACACGGAAGTATGCTAATCAAAATGTTAGATCCCTTGCCAAATTCATCTTTCAATAGAAAACCTAGCACCTGCAGAACCAAATGACAATTATGAGCATACATGGACTCAAGATACAGATGAAAAAGGTAAAAGAATGATACAGGAAAAGGTCATGCTATATTTATGAACTTAGTGAAAGATTATTCACATAAGTCAGAGGCATCCCATCAATTTAATCCACAATTCATAAGATAGATGTACAAAGACCTAGAATGTAGGATAGAGCTCAGCATGTACCAGCTGGCATATAAGCATGATTTTCATCAGATCGATAGCAAGCATTTCAAACCATAGCATAAGAAATAAAAAATCAAAATAGTATCTTGGTGTCGAAAGCAAATTGATTTCACGCCATTTTGCCAGAAATAGATACATTTTGGATGGAACAACAAAATTTTAAGGGGGAACAACACCATAATCATTTTCAATGGTCATCGGAGTTTAAGCAACTTGAAAATAGAAAAATGTTTGACCATAGCTTTAAATCATGGTCTCAGTCATTGCAACACTATTTCTGTCACCATTCACTAAGTTAAACAAACAACTCAAGCCTCAAGCAACACAGTCTGCATTTTAATTACATTAGCATCAAGCATAAACCTTTACATCAGCACTTAGCCACACATGTTTCAAACCTCAAACAATTTCACCAACACTCACTTTTTGTACATCATCTCAGTTGCCAATCACTTCAATAGCAATCAGCCATGGCATCCATAGCATTGCATCGTTTTCAGCCAAATACTGATTGCATTTTGCTTCTCTAGGTCATTGAGCCTGATCGACTCAATTCTTTTCCCCACCCCCACCCCCAGCCTCTCACTTCGTTTCGTTCTTCTTCTATTATATTGCTTGAAAAAGATACCTGATCGATCTGCAATAGAATTTAATATATCCATCAACCTGCAACTATATGTACCTGCTGTCGAAAGTTCACTCAACCATTTAATAACTGCTTAAAGCTTTATTCAGATGCCAGACCCACTTTCACTGACTTTATTTTTGCACAACGGTTCTTCATATTTTTGCTACGTCTTCCACTAGTTGTCTACTGATCATGCTGGGTATTGTTCCTGTAGATGCTACCTTCCTTGCTTGATACAAGCTTGTCAACATAATTATACCCAGGCGGATAGTATTTATCAATCTTTTTGATGCGGAATATAGCTCACAATCTCTCATTCGTGCTAATGCAACTCATGCACATCATAGTTCAACATCTAAGGTAGCACCATGGAAACTTCTTAACAGTTCTTTCTTGAACATTGATTGCTAAACTACCTCCGTACCCTCTCCCTTCCATCAGAAAATCTAGTGGGTAGTCCATCTTTCTCATGCAGTCTCATAGTGCATGCATGACCCACCATGGTTTTGACAGGTGGGCTGAAGAAAGAAAGAAAAGTATATAGTATGAATATGTAGCATACACATGATTCACATTTTGTTCATACACAATTAAGTCACCAATCAGCACAAGGCTTTGTATGTAAACTTTGATGGTTTTCAATGATTCAATCTGCCAGGTGGTTTGATATAACATATAAATTGACTTTTGCAAGATAAGAGAAAGGTTTATTGGGAAGAAAAAGGATCATAATGCTTGTTGCATGCTCCTACCTCCCAAGCTATAAAATGCAAACCCATAAATGGCATGTAAGCTATAATAAGAAGAATTCCTTCCTTTCTTCCGAGTAGTAACGCAATAAACTATTTGGCTAACAAACTTGGAGACATTGCTCTATACTAAACTGCCACACATTAAACAAAAATGAACTAAACCCCAAGAAAAAAAAAATTGACATCCTAGCATGCAAGACTCTGGCTGCTATGAGATTTGAGGACGCTTAGATATCTGCAGTCTTACCCCCACATGGAGAGACACTTTTGTAATTCGAATGAATAACATGCAGGTCAAAATGGAGAAACTTTACCATTGTGCCAAGGCCTAAGCTATAATTGAAATTCCTTTCTTTCTTCCAAGTAATAATACATTAAACTATTTCGCCAACAAACTCAGAGCCTTCGCACCATGCTAGACTATCCACACATTCAAGAAAAATAACTAAACTCCAAGGAAAAAAAAAAAAGGGAATCCTGGCGCGCAAGACTCCTGCCACTACGAGGTCTAGGAAGGATGATCTTACCCCGCACATGCGGAGAGGCGCTTTTTGTGATTCAAACCTATAAAACATGTAATGGAGCAACTTTACTGTAAACCCCAAGAATATCATAAATTACAGTATTAGATGTTTTGTCTCCCCCCAACAGTGAGATGAAAAATATAAAATGGAGCAACTTTACTGTAAACCCCAAGAATATCATAAATTACAGTATTAGATGTTTTGTCTCCCCCCCAATAGTGAGACGAAAAATCTAAAGAAATAAAATCACTCCCTTTTCTTTTCCTTGTTGAGTTTTCTACACCAAGAACTGGCCAATTAGGTCATTCCTTGCCATTTTCACAGCATTACACCCCACATCTCAAGCATCGATTTCATCCACCAAGAACATCAAACTCCAACAAAAGGTAGCATAAACCCTTTTTTGAGAGTCTCATGCAAGAATTAGTCAAAGCAAGAAAAGAAAACCAAGAAACAGAAAAAGAAAGCCCAAATACCAACATCCACGCCCAATTCCATCGCTCCTGACAAAACCTAGTTCGAAAAAATCGGGGAAAAGGAGCCGAATAAAACCAAAACCCGATGCAGAAGACGGATTTTGAGAGGAGAGAGAGAGAGAGAGAGAGGGTGCTGAGGCGACCATCGGAGGGTTCGAAGCAGAGATGCGACGGAGGGGTGGAGAGGTTTACCTTCGAATCGCCGGCGCGAAGCGGAGACGGGAATATCGGCGGAGAAAAGGCAATAAAGATTGGGAGTGAGAGATGTTTAAAAAGGGCAGGAGAGACGGTTCCCGTTCCTCGCCTCTTTTTGTCTCAAGTGTTTCTCTCTCTCGATCTCTTGTGCGTTGCAGTAGAGAGAGAGAGAGAGAGAGAGGAGAGAGAGCGCTCCACCGTATATTTGTAACAAGGATAGTAACACAAATTATTAGTATTATTATTATTATTAAGACTACATTACTTTTTTCACATTTTTTTATTATTTTGATTTTTTAATTCCTATGATAATTTATATTTTTGCACCTTAGGTTTAGGAAAGATATTCATGATCCCATGAGTTAAAACTTATATCACTCCTAGCCATAGCTATTTTCAAGATAATAGCGTTTTTGGATAATGATGCATGAAGAAAATATTTAGGCACACAATCTAGTCGTAATAAATTATTTTAGTCTTATATTAACAGTAAACAAAAAATATCTTTCTATTCCAATATCTCATTAGCATTACACTGGTCTAAAAACATTGCGCTTGAGAATTTTGGACAAAAAATATTTTTTTTAAAAAATATTTGCATTCATTAATTATAGATAATAGGTGCTGTTATAGCCTGCTATCTTCCATGTATTACACTAAATTAGAAATGTATTTTTTTTTTATAAAAAAACAAAATACAATTCTAATTTAGTGTATAAAAAAACAAGATGAACAGAGCATTGGATCTGAAGGGTACCTCTCTAGCCGTTGTTAAAGCAATCTCTTGTTATGGCAATATTTATTATAAAAATAATAAACAAGTCTATGATATAAGATTTGTGAATGTTAGTCTTAAAAGGGCTCTATCAGGTCTATAAATTTATATTTTAATTTCTCTAAAATATATATTAAAAAAATGTATAAAAATGAAGTTGTTAATTCTTGATCGAAGTCATGTAGGAAAAGAAAACTTTATTCTTAATGTGGAAAGAGCTATTTGCTTCTCTTTCATAGAATTTTCATATTGCTAAAATTTCAACTTTATTTTTTTAATATTTATCTTATTTTATTCTACAATACCTAATTAAAAGTTACTGTCAGAATCTCAATATAAATCTAGGATGACCTGTTCAAACAACTAATAAGAATTGTCATATAATATACTAGCAGATTTAGCCATCAATTCTCTCAATAGGTCATAACCATTGAGAGCAAATATTTTAATAATAAAAATATGTTTTTTTATGCAATTAATATCTTTATATGCTTATACACAAACCACCAAGGAAGAGTCATGAGGGGTAAAATATGAATATGTTGATTTGAACTTGTTTATTTCAATATTTTATTTTGAATGATCCATAAAAGTATTCATAAGTCAAATGAAGCTATGTTATATTATTATTACACATTCAAAGCCAAGAAATATGGCATTCTGGTGAAAGGAAAGAAATGTCGCATATCTTAAAATAGCAACGGTGGCAGTGCCAAATGAAACTATGTTGTCATTGTAGCTAAGAGCCCAAGCAAAGAAATATGACATCCTAGCAAAATGAAAGAAATATAGCACCATGATGATGGTAGTCCTTGTCATAACTTGGCAATCTTGTCTTCTAACCTTCATGGTTGAACTTATCAATCATGTTTGTGCACCCAAAAAACTCATGAAAATATTAAGGTTGCATTAATTGCTTCTTTATCACTTAGTTTATCTTCAACCATCATAACGATTCCATTAGTCTTTTGTATGATTAGTAATACAAATTTTCTCCTCCCCTTTAGCTTGTTGCCTAGCAAAAGTAGCAAATGATGGTTATCTTAATACGACTTTGAGATATTTACGAAATGGAGATAAGGATCAAATCACATATCTTAGCAGAAATAAGATAATGATCAAATCACATATCTTAAAAATTGAGTTAGCGCGATCTATACCGTATTAATTTAATAACAAGAACAATAAGGAGATTACCTTTTGTTCTTCATCAATACTATTTTGGAATACCAAATCCTTTTGATCACCACGGATCTTTCAAAACGTTCTCTAGATTATGATGAACACGAACGAGTGGGCGTTCCTTTTGATTTGGGTTGAGATTACACAATTGAGTTTAATTCACTTTGTATTCTCAACTCATGAGATAAAGTAAGTTGAAGGAGGAAACTCTGGTTGATCATTATCTTTCGATGTTCTGCTCTATCTCTCGTGAATCTTATATTCTCAGAGAATAACAACTATCAACCTCTTTTATGATTAATCAATTAATTAATATTTAAAGATCACTTCCAACTCTTGAAATTACTTTAACGTATATCAATCCAACAATCAATTGTTGGTTAGATATATTTATCATGGGACATTACGAAAGAGAAAAGGCTCTCTCACGATCCCATATTTATTTCTCCAACAACTAAATAATTTCCACATAGACTTTTCTCATGGAATATGCCTACGATATGTTCTCTAGCACACCATATAATAGAAATTAATTTAATTAATTTCTATATGAAAATTAATTTAGAATTCTCAATTCAAATTAATAACTCAACCCAACATATCATAAAGTTCACATAATTTAATGGAGCCGTCCAGAGGAACTATGAACATTATAATTCTAAGCTCCAATAATTTGACATTCAATTAACACCTTAATTAAAATATCAAAATTATTAATTCCAAATTACTCCACTAAAAATTTGGAACTGCACTCTTAAAATTATAAATTAATTATATTCAAAAGAATTTGAATCGTCCATTGATATAGTCACTACATATAAATCAATCCTGTTCATGATTAAAGCTAGGCATTTTTCGTTAACCTCTTTAATCACATCTTTATCCATTAAGTACCATTGATTCTATAATGAAATATATTTATGATCCAATCATAAATTGAGCGCTCTTATTATTCAAGTCCCGAATCAATACTTATGGGAACGTCCATCTGACTTCTTTACGAAGGAATAAATTTCATCTTATATATTAATATTTTCGACTACTTATGTTATTATATTTTTAATATACAAGAATTTGACACTATTTCTATGTCATTACCGGTAAGTCAAAAAAATATAATACAATAAATAGGAGTCTATTAATTACTCAGAATTAAAATCGATTCATATATGACCATCATTGATTAATTTTGAATGCTCTATTTTAACAATAATTTATTAGAGATTCATAATTAATCGTGTTCCAGTCCTATATAATCAAATTATATAAAGCGCTTCCATTCCGATAATCTCATTATCAACAATCCGGATAAGATCATTTCATTCAGAATGTAATGAACCGCGCTAGTAATTTTAAATTAAAGATCCCAATTGCAACTTTAATTTATAATTACGAACAAATTTAGATTATTCTACTTTAAATATTATCCCCTGTATATAACACTTATATACAATATTTAAAGTTACATTTAAATAATCCAAGAATTTTTGATATTTATAAAGCATCAAAACATGCATGCAAGTATAATATTAAAAAATTTCTCAAATTATTCAGTAAAATAATAAATATCATTTGTTTATGGGCACATATCCCAACAATCTCCCACTTGCCCTAAAGCAAATGCGACATGTCTCTAAGTCCCATCCATCAAGATGTAGCTCAAAACCTCGAGCTGGTAATGTCTAGTAAACAGATCAGCTATATTGATCGCAGATGCATTCTTCTCAACTGAAATGTCTCTACTGATAATCTCTCTCATAAGATGAAATTTTCTCTCTATATGCTTTCCTCTACGGTGGTTTTTGGGTTCCTTGGCATTGGCTACTGCTCCACTGTTGTCACAGTAGAGTCTAACTGGTTGTTTGAGTCAGCAATGCAGGTTTGTTTGATACTTCTCCATATAATGGCTCCTCCTCCCAAAGTGAACACCGCTCCAGAAGTAGACTTCCTAAAGTCTTTATCTGATTGAAAATCAGAATCTGTATATCCAATAGGAATCAAATCCCTATTGGAATATACCAGCATATAGTTTCTCGTACGCCTCAGATATTTCAGAATATGCTTGATTGCAACCCAGTGATCCAATCCTGGGTTTGACTGGTATCAACTAACCACTCCAACTGCAAAGCAGATATGTGGTCTTGTACACAACATTGCATACATCAAACTACCAACTGCCGAAGCATAGGGAATCCATCTCATAACTTCCTCCTCTTGCAGTGTTTTAGAACACTGCTCTTTAGAAAGATGAACTCCATGTTAAGTAGGTAAATTACCTTTCTTAGAGTTTTGCATCGCAAATCTAATAAGCACATTGTCAATATACGATGCATGAGACAATGCCAAAAGCCTATTTGTTGGCCCAGATGGCAACCCAAGAGGGGGGGGAGTGAATTGGGTTCTTAAGAATTTAACCTTTTGAAACTATGTGCTTTGAATTAAAAGAGATTAAGTGCAAGATAAATGCTAAGCACAAATAAAGAGATAGAGTGAGAGAGTCAAAACACACACAAACACAAAGATTTTATAGTGGTTCGGTGTATCTAATACCTACGTCCACTCCCAAGTATCACTTGGGTCCACACTATAATCTACTTGATTACAGCCGAGTTGTTTTACAAGCACACAACTCAAAACTTGTTGTTTCCCCTCGAGATTACAACGAACCCAGCTGGTTTTTCGGGCTCACCAGCACAAAACCCAACCACAAGCTATCCTTAGCTTGTACTGAGGTATACTACCTCCACTAATTCAATCCCCTGATTGAATCAGCAAACATAAATGGAAAATAGAGTTTAGAGTATAAAACATCTCCTTTAGATGAGCAAATATGTAAATAAATAAGCAAGGTAAGAGAAGCCTGATTGAAGCTCTTTGAATATATGCTTTTCTTCTTTTCTTCTTTCCTCTTCTCCTTTGAAAGATTGAATTAGGGCCTAAGCTCATATTCTTCAGAAACTTGCAGTTGAGAAGATGAGGATTTGGGGCCTTTGCTTTCTCTCTTCAAATGTTGGAAAATCTCCTTGATTTGAACTTGAGAAGCTTGTGGATTTCTCTTTGAGCTTTCTGAGGATGATGGATTTGAGCTCTAAGTCTTTCCTCTTGATTTCTCTCTCTTTTTCACAGAGTATTTTTTCTTGATTTTTCTTCTTTTCTTTTGTATGTGCTCTCTCTCTTCAAATGAACGATTCTTCCCTTTATATAGATCTCTTAATCCAGGTTTGGGTGGGAAATATAGCCGTTGTAAGATGTATGGATTCTTCTACACACAAAGAAAATAGCCGTTAGAGGTTAGGTGAAAAGAAATCTTACCGTTGAAGTTCGTTCTGACAGATAAAAATCTATTCCTGACAGGTTAGAGTCGGCTCCAACTTTTCAGATGTCGCCTCTAAGTCGGGTGTTCAAAAATAGTAAATAAAAGTTGTTGGGGAGTCGGCTCCGAGAAAGGTAAGTGTCGGCTCGTCGCTTTCGGGAGTCGGCTTCGGAAACTGTAAGTGTCGGCTCCAGAAAAGTCCATAAAAACACGCTCTTTATTCTCAGGTTAGAGTTGGCTCTAAAAACTCAGGTGTCGGCTCTCGAAATCTCAGGTGTCGGCTCCAGAAACTAAAATAGAATGCACTTCTCTGTATCTCAGGTTGGAGTCGGCTTCGAAACCCTAGGTGTCGACTCCAGACCGTGCCAAAATCCCAGAAACCTTTGATACGCCTTGGGGTCGGCTCCTGACTATTTGGGTATCGACTCCAAGCTCTGAACTTTGAAAAGTTCTTTTAAAACATTGATTCAAAACATGTTTCTTTATTCTTTTTGATTGATCAAACATTTTTAATCCCTGAAATACTTGTTAAATCTATTAGAAACAAAATGAATATACTCATGTCTTTTATTAATCATCAAAATCAATAATTGGGTCAACAATCTCCCCCTTTTTGATGATTATAAAAACATTGAGTATATGCATGATTAAACAATAAGATTTTCAAATCAAATTTCTCAAATATTTATTCCTCACAAGTAAGCTCCCCTTGAATGAGGTAGCTCCCCCTATGATACTCAATTTAACATATATTCTTCCCTTTAACAGTAAACTTTTAATATTTGATACCAATTAAACTGTTATATCAATTTTAACATCTATACATCCTTTCAATGCATATATGACAATTACTTCTCCCTATATGCAATTAATTAGATGCCAATTAAACAGTTATTTGTTCCAATGCATCTACAAATATGCAATTAATTGCTTTTTCTTTTATAACTTTCAATGCATATACGACTATCAATTACTTCTCCCCTTTTTGTAATCAACAAAAAGGTTACGAAGTTTTAAGTGAAACGACAAAGTTGATAGATGCTTCAAAGATCAAATGACATTCATTAAGTATCAAATAAGTTCATTATATCATAATGTCAAACATTACATTATATTGCAAAAAGAAACTTCATTACATCAAAATTTCAAACTAAACTCCATTACATCAGAACTTTAATGAAAAGTAAATCAACATCAAACTAAACATCATCAAAGAACCTAATTACAATATAATCAGAGATTAGTTCTAAGAAGTCTTTGCAAATCTTCTAATATTTTTTCCATTCCTTCACTTTGAGTTCTTAAAAATTCTTTTTGTCTTCTATCAACAAATCCACATGTGGTCATAATTTTGTCCTGAAGCTCAGCATTTTATTTGAAGTAGGTCTCTAAATCTCCACCAATATTTTTAAGCTCTTCAAAAATATTCTTGAGATCATTCTTCAAAGCTTCTGCTGAGGCTCCAAGTGTAGACTCAATTTTACCAATTCTTTCATCCAAAGAATAAAGGGTCTCTCTCAGGTTCATGAATTGGCTATCTAGCTCAGATTTCATTTCTTCCTTGTGAGTAGCAAAAATACTTCTAAGCTGTTCTAACTGAATATCAGAAAAACCAATAGATGACTGACCAAAAGTGGAAGGAACAGGTGGAGCTGGAGGTACATTCTGACTGGGCTCTGGTGAGCTGTGTCTCACAGATGGTCCTGCCTCAGAAGGACCAGGCACATTAGTCTCAGCAACCCTGTCTCCAGTATGACCTTTTCTCTTATATTTATCATCCACTTTTACAAATCACATCTTGTGCACAGTAGCCAAGCTGTAATAGTCAGTGTGCCTTAGGTTTTTGATGGCTCATTCTCAGAAATAACTAACTCCTTGACTTCTAAATGCCATGGTTAGGATCATCCCATAAGGCAATGAAGATCTTCTCTTGCCCCGGCCTCAGCCATATACCATATCATCATTCCAGCAAGATTTATTGGCTGACCCATCAAGATACTATCCATAACTACAATGTCTCGCTCTGAGACATACTCAAAACGGCAAGTCTTGGGAAATAGATCCTACACAAATGTTATGCAACAGCCTAAGCTCAAGTGGCAATTGATTTGCCCTAATCTCTCAAACTCAGTTACTTCCCTTCCTAACATCCTTGATAAAGCATCTGATCTCTCACTGTGAATGTTTGCAGTAAGCCCAGTGACAGGAATGCCTTAAAAGATTTCCTAAAATTTGAAATGTGAGATGAATTCTTTTTCCTCTTACTGAACTAACAATTCACCATCTCCTCTAGATAAATTCAGTAAAATTCTTTAACAAGGGCGGATAAGTGGGAACATCCAAAGAACAAACCTTATCCAACTGAGCTCTTTAATTTGTCTACCGATGCAAAACCCTCGGCTTCAAAGAAATCAAAATCTACCTTCCTTCCCATGGTTATGACTCGCCAGCTAGGGTATCTACCTGTGGAGAGGAGGGGCTAGGATTATCTGAGGGAGTTGAAGAGGAATCATCACTTGGAGTAGGTTCACGGACGGGACGCCGAGCCGTACGCTTCCTTGTAGCTACGGGAGCATCAAAGACCGATCCCCTACGCTTAGGTGCCATAGAAATCTTAGGGAATGATTGATTTGAGGAGTATTTGGCTTTGGAAAGTTTGGAAGGTTTGGAGAAGATTTGGAGAGGATTTGAAGAAGATAAAAATCGAGAAGGTGTCGACTCTACCCTAAAATAGTCAATTAGTTTTAAAAAAATCTTTGAAATGTGGAGAATCAAATTGCTCAAATGACTAGATAAATTGTCCTTAAAATTATGAAAGGAATCTCAAGAAATTGATAGAAATCTAGATAGTCATTCTTTAGGGGTTTCAAAGTCATTCCAAAGGATCACAAATCCCTAATTCACCTCTAAGATAACAAAATCTCTCTTCACTCAAAGGTTTTGTAAATATGTCAGCTAATTGTTCTTCAGTACTAACATAATCAAGGCAAATTTTATTGTTAGCTACATGTTCTCTTATAAAATGATATCTAATTTCAATGTGTTTAGTTCTTGAATGTTGGATTGGATTCTTAGTTAAATTGATTGCACTTGTATTATCACATCTAATAGGAGTTTTATCAAGTGTTATGCCATAATCTTCAAGTTGTCGCTTAATCCAAAGGATTTGAGCACAGCAACTTCCAGCTGCAACATATTCTGCTTCAGCAGTTGATAATGCAACCAAATTTTGCTTTTGCTAAACCAAGAGATTAAGTTACTTCCTAAGAATTGATATGCACCACTTGTACTTTTTCTATCTAGTTTACATCCAGCATAATCAGAGTCAGAATAGCAATTAAGTTTAGTGTTGAGTCTCTAGAATACCATAATCCTACATTTTTAGTTCCACTTAGATATCTTAAAATTCTTTTCACAGCAATTAAGTGAGATTCTTTAGGTTCTGATTGAAATCTAGCACATAGACAAACAGCAAACATGATATCTGGTCTACTTGCTGTTAAGTAAAGTAGAGATCCGATCATACCTCTATAGTATTTTTGATCTACTTTCTTACCATCTTCATCTTTGTCTAATTTGCATGAAGGACTCATAGGTGTTCCAAGGGGTTTGATTGATTCCATTCCAAACTTCTTGAGAAGTTCCTTTATGTACTTTGTTTGGTTGATGAAAATTCCCTCTTTGCTTTGCTTGATTTGAAGTCCTAGGAAGAAGTTGAGTTCTCCCATCATGCTCATCTCGAATTCACCCTGCATTAACTTAGCAAATTCTTGACACAAGAGATTGTTAGTAGCACCGAATACAATATCATCTACATATATTTGTACTACTAATAAGTCTTTGTCTTTCCTTTTCAAAAATAGGGTTTTGTCTACATTTCCTCTAGTAAAATCATTTTTCAATTCAGAAATTTACTTAACCTATCATACCAAGCTCTAGGTGCTTTGTTTTAAACCATATAGTGCTTTGTGCAATTTAAAAACATGATTTGAAAATTCATGATATTCAAAACTAGGTGGTTGTTCCACAAAACTTCCTCATTTATAAAACCATTTAAAAATGCACTTTTAACATCCATTTGAAATAAATTTATGTTCATATGACATGCAAATGCAAGTAGTAATCTAATTGCTTCTAATCTAGCTACAGGTGCAAAAGTTTCATCAAAATCAATACCTTCTTCTTGATTATATCCTTTTGCAACTAATCTAGCTTTATTTCTAATTACTATGCCATTTTCATCCAATTTATTTCTAAATACCCATTTAAATCCTATAACTGAATGACCTTTAGGTCTATCAACTAAGGACCATACATTATTCCTAGTAAATTGATTTAATTCTTCTTGCATAGCTAGCATCCAATTACTCTTTTTTAGCTTCTTCAACAGTTTTAGGTTCAATTTGAGATACAAATGCAAGATGATTATTGATATTCCTCATAGATGACCTAGTTCTTACTCCTTGAGATGAATCACCAATAATCAATTCCTTTGGATGACCATAGCATATCTCTAATCTCTAGGAAGATCTACTTCATTATGATTAGTATCAATATCATCAATCCTAGGTGAATCATCATCTTTAGCTTTTTGTTCATGATATGAAGATACATCTATATTTAATTTTTTAATATCCCTTTCTAGTATATTTGTATCTTCCTCATCATCAATCTTCTCTGAACTTGATGCTAAAGACTCATCAAAAGCTACATGAATAGATTCTTCTACAATAAGGATTTCTTATTGAATACTCTATAGGCTTTGCTAGATGTTGAATATCCTAAAAATATCTTCATATGATTTTGCATCAAATTTTCAAGATTATCTTTTCATTATTATGAATAAAACATTTACAGCCAAATACATGAAAATAACCTATCTTTGGTTTTCTATTATTCCATAATTCATAAGGTGTTTTTTTAAGAATTGGCCTAATTAGGGCTCTATTAAGAATGTAACATGCTGTGTTTATAGCTTCCGCCCAGAAGTACTTTGGGAGTTGGCTTTCACATAGCATGGTACGGGCCATATCTTCTAGAGTCCTATTTTTTTCTTTCTACAACTCCATTTTGTTGTGGTATTCTAGGTGCAGAAAAATTATGATGAATGCCATGTTCAGTGCAGAAATTTTTAAATAAGTGATTTTTAAATTCTGTGCCATGATCACTTCTAAGAGACACTATGGTGTTGTTTTTCTCATTAGTGACTTTCTTGAAAATTTCTGAAATATTGAGAAAGTCTCATCCTTATGAGCCAGAAATAATACACAAGTGTATCTAGAATAATCATCTACTATCACAAGACCATATTTCTTTCCTCCTAGACTAGTTGTTCTAGTAGGTCCAAAAAGGTCCATATAAAGTAGCTCTAATGGCCTAGAAGTGGAAACTATATTTTTTGATTTGAAAGAGTTTCTAGTTTGTTTGCCTAATTGACATGTATCACATATTCTGTTATTTTCAAAATCTAGCTTTGGAAGATCTTTAAACTAAATCCATTTTAATTAATTTTGAAATTAGGTGTGTGCTTGCATGACCTAATCTACGATGCCATAACCATCCAATCTCATTTCATTAGCATCTACTAAGCAATGATTACTAGTAGACAAATTGTCAAATCAATTAAGTATACATTGCCATTTCTTACCAATAAATACAATGCTATTGTCAATGGGATTAGAATAGTGCAGATAGAAGCTTCAAATGAAACTTTGAAACCTTTATCACACAGTTGGCCAATACTAATTAAATTATGCTTTAAGCCATCTACATATAAAACATTTTCTATAAAACTAAAGGGAGTTATCTGAATTTTACCAAATCCCATAATTTGGCCTTTACCATTGTCTTCAAATGTGACAACTCCTCTTTTATCTTCAAGGGTGATGAATTGCTCCTTGTCACCCATCATGTGCCTTGAACAGCCGCTATCAAGATACCACTTTCGTTTTGATCTTTTGGCCACAAGACACTCCTTGCAAAGTAATCAAACTTTCTGTTTAGGTACCCAAGCTTTCTTGGGTCCTTCATGCAACAAAGATTGTTCCTTTCGGAACCCATATTTTCTTTCCTTTAATACTTAAATCCTTATTAAGTTTTCTAAAATTGCATTCATAGGCTTTTTGTCCTTTCTTATTACAGCAATAACATAAAAAATTATTCTTATCCTGTTCTTTTCTAAAGAATTTTTAACATACTTTTGTTTCTTATTAAGTCTATAACCTAATCCAGCCTTATCAAATACAGCTCTTTGATTACTCAATAGCAAATTAAGTTTTTCAGAGCTATATGTAAATTTATCAACTATATTTTATATCTATCAACTTCTTCTTTAAATTAACATTTTCATTAGAAATTAACTCTTTATCTTTTAGCAAATTTTCATTTTTAGATTTTATTTTTCAACTTCATGAGTTAGTTTATCCTTTCTTTGGCAAGATTTAAATTATCATTTTTTAAAGATTTGTTCTTCTTTTTCAAAACTTTAAAATCACTAACTAATTCATTAAATGCATCAAATAATTCATCAAAGTAAATCATCACAAAGTTTCAGAACTTACCTCATTGTCGTCTTTGCCATAAAGCAAATGTTTGCAACTTCCTTTTATTCCTCCTCGGGTGAGGATTCATCACTTTCACTCCATGTTGCAACATATGCCTTTTTCTTCTTCTTGTGCTCCTTTTTCAGTTGAGGACAATCATATCTAAAGTGCCCCGGTTTTTACATTCATAACATATGAGGGGGTCTTTCTCTTTTTCTTTGTCCTTTCCTTCTTTTTCTTTTTCTCCTTCCATTTTTGTTCCAAATCTTTTCTTATGGAAGGGTCTCCTTCTTTCATAAATCTTCTTAAATTTTCTAGTAAGAAGAGCTGTCTCATCATCTTCATCTTCTTCTCACTGCTGCTTATCTCCTTTTCTGTAACTTTAAGAGCAATTGTTTTCTTCTTTTGACTTCCTCCTCCTGATGTTGCTTCATGGAAGTTCATGGGTCATCAATGATCCAAGTAGCTCCTCCAAAGGTAAGGTATTGAGGTCCTTGGCTTCTTGGATTGCAGTTACCTTTTTTCCATGTCCTTAGAAGAGACCTAAGAATTTTACAAACCAATTCAGAGTTAGTGTAGGTCTTGCCAAGACTTTTAGACCATTTACAATATAAGTAAATCTAGTGTACATGCATGTGATGGTTTCATTTTGTTCCATGCTAAACAATTCATACTTGTGCACTAGAATATTGATTTTAGATTCTTTAACTTGATTAGTACCCTCATGGGTAACTTCTAATCTATCCCAAATTTCTTTTACAGAAATACATGTAGAAATTATATTGAACTCATTAGCATCTAAAGCAATATAAAACATTTATGGCTTTTGCATTAAGCTGAGCCATTTTCCTATCATTTTCATTCCAATCCCTTTCGGGTTTAGGAACTATTGAACCATCTACCAAGTGTGTGGGTGTGCTTGGTCCATTAGTGATTACACTCCAAAGTTTATAATCTAAAGCTTGAATAAAAATTTTTATTCTAGCTTTCCAATAAGAATAATTCGAACCATTAAACAAAGGAGGTCTATTAGTAGAATGACCTTCAGCAAATGAAGATCCAGCTTGAGCTGCCATTTGGATCTTTAGCTCTTGATCGTGTGATCAAATAAACAATGAGCACTAGCTCTGATACCAATTGTTGGCCCAGATGGCAACCCAAGAGGGGGGGGGGTGAATTGGGTTCTTAAGAATTTAACCTTTTGAAACTATGTGCTTTGAATTAAAAGAGATTAAGTGCAAGATAAATGCTAAGCACAAATAAAGAGATAGAGTGAGAGAGTCAAAACAAGACAAACACAAAGATTTTATAGTGGTTCGGTGTATCCAACACCTACGTCCACTCCCAAGTATCACTTGGGTCCATACTATAATTCTACTTGATTACAGCTGAGTTGTTTTACAAGCACACAACTCAAAACTTATTGTTTTCCCCTGGGATTACAACGAACCCAGCTAGTTTTCGGGCTCACCAGCACAAAACCCAACCACAAGCTATCCTTAGCTTGTACGAGGTATACCACCTCCACTAATTCAATCCCCTGATTGAATCAGCAAACACAAATGAAAATAGAGTTTAGAGTATAAAACAACTCCTTTAAATGAGCAAATATGTAAATAAATAAGCAAGGTAAGAGAAGCCTGATTGAAGCTCTTTGAATGTATGCTTTTCTTCTTTTCTTCTTTTCCTCTTCTCCTTTGAAAGATTGAATCAGGGCCTAAGCTCAGATTCTTCAGAAACTTGCAGTTGAGAAGATGAGGATTTGGGGCTTTTGCTTTCTCTCTTCAAATGTTGAAAATCTCCTTGATTTGAACTTAAGAAGCTTGTGGATTTCTCTTTGAGCTTTCTGAGGATGATGGATTTGAGCTCTAAGTCTTTCCTCTTGATTTCTCTCTCTTTTTCATAGAGTATTTTTCTTGATTTTTCTTCTTTTCTTTTGTATGTGTTCTCTCTCTTCAAACGAACGATTCTTCCCTTTATATAGATCTCTTAATTCAGGTTTAGATGGGAAATATAGCCGTTGTGAGATGTATGGATTCATCTACACACAAAGAAAATAGTCGTTAGAGGTTAGGTGAAAAGAAATCTTACCATTGAAGTTCGTTCTGACAGATAAAAAATCTGTTCCTGACAGGTTGGAGTCGGCTCCAACTTTTTAGGCATCGGCTCCAAGTCGGGTGTTCAAAAATAGTAAAGAAAAAGTTGTTAGGGAGTCGGCTCCGAGAAAGGTAAGTGTCGGCTCATCGCTTTCGGGAGTCGGCTCCAGAAACTGTAAGTGTCGGCTCTAGAAAAGTCCATAAAAACATGCTCTCTTTTCTCAGGTTAGAGTCGGCTCCAGAAACTCAGGTGTCGGCTCCCGAAATCTCAGGTGTCGACTCCAGAAACTGAAATAGAATGCACATCTCTGTATCTCAGGTTGGAGTCGGCTCCGAAACCCTGGGTGTCGACTCCATACCGTGCCAAAATCCCAGAAACCTTCTGATACGCCTTGGGGTCGGCTCCTGACTATTTGGGTATCGACTCCAAGCTCTGAACTTTGAAAGTTCTTTTAAAACATTGATTCAAAACATGTTTCTTTATTCTTTTTGATTGATCAAACATTTTTAATCCCTGAAATACTTGTTAAATCTATTAGAAACAAAATGAATATACTCATGTCTTTATTAATCATCAAAATCAATAATTGGGTCAACACTATTCTTGCGATCCCATATAATTTGGATGCCAAGAATGTAGCTTGCTTCTCCCAAATCCTTTATTTGGAATTGGCTGGCTAGCCAGTTCTTTATTTTGGATAGAGATCCTACATCATTCCCAATGAGTAAAATGTCATTCACATAAAGAACTAAGAAGACCACTGTATTTCCTTCCTTTTGCTTATAGACACAAGGTTCACCTAAATTTTGTTCAAACCATAAGATGTTATGGCTTCATTAAATCTGATGTTTCAAGATCTAGAAGCTTGCTTAAGCCCATAAATGGACCTTTGCAATTTGCAGACTTTCTACTCTTGGCTTTTAACCACAAAACGCTCTAGTTGGACCATATGAATAGTCTCTTCAAAATGGCCATTCAAAAATGCCGTCTTGACATCCATTTGCCATATCTCATAATCATAATGAGCAGCAATAGATAAGAGAATCCAAATGGATTTTAGCATGGCTACTGGCGAAAAAGTATCCTAATAGTCTACTGCTTCCTTTTGGGTAAAACCCTTTGCCACTAACCTAGCCTTGAAAGTTTCTACTTTTCCATCGGCTCTCTCTTTTCTCTTATAGATCCATTTGCATCCAATAGGCTTTACGCCTTCTGGTAGATCTACAAGCTTTCAGAATGAATTAGAATACATTGATTCAATTCGAGTTTCATGGCTTCCTGCCATTTCTCTTGATCAACATCCTTCATTGTCATCTTGTATGTCAATGGATCATCATCACTGCCATCAGTGACTGCAACTTGTGCTTCTTCATCCTGACCATAGCGGTGGATAATCTTATTTTCCTCCCACTACGTCGTGGTGGCGGTGGTATTTGATCTTGAGTAGTAGTCTCAACTTTTTGTCGTTCAACAACTTTTGTTGGTGTGGGTAATCTTATTTTCCTCCCACTACGTCGTGGTGGTGGTGGTATTTGATCTTGAGTAGTGTCTCAACTTTTTATCGTTCAACAACTTTTGTTGGTGTGGAGTTGATCTCATTAGCTAGCAACTCTTTCAGAACTACTTTACTTCTAGATTTGAATTCTATCATATAATTGTACTCGAAAAACGTAGCATTTGTCGACACAAATACTCTGTTATCTTGAGCACTATAAAATAGACCTCCTCTCGTTCCCTTAGGGTATCGAACATGTAGGGAGAAATAGTCTCCGAGGCATGCATATTTTTAAAAAATTGATAACTATTATCATTGCGGAAATTAAAAGATTACATATTAATCTATCTAATATGCATCAAGATCATATCTTTGCCTATATATTCAGGGTCGTTTGATCTAAAATATGCATATAAAAACATCAAGATCATATATTAATCTTCAAGATGACTAGTCACACTATTATCTTGAAGCCTGGCTTAAGATCTAGGGATCAAATCACTTACCTTAAGAACAGTAGGTAAATCCTTATTGCTCTACAGCCGTTCAATCGTCCGGCCTCTAGTATCATCCACGCGAAGCCCCAAATGATCAGATTTCTGGGAGTGCTAGCTCGTGAAAAAATAGCTTTGCTGATCTTGAATCCCCTCACTTGAATCTTCCTCCAAGATCCACCAGGCTTCCGTTAACACCAGAATCACCAGGATTTTCTATTCTAACATTTTAGAATTACAAT
>UESW01004212.1:866472-886849 GCA_900491605.1 Calamus simplicifolius
GAATTTGATCACTCACAATCCGAAGTTTAAAGGAAGATCAATTGAATTTTCAATTCAATTGTTTTGAATCAGAAAAAAAAACATTGATCTGAATTCAAGAAAATAGCATCTAATTTTTATTATCCATCTTTCTTCTCTGCCGTCCTCTAGGCCCCCAAAACCAAGCCTAAATAAAAGAGATAAAACCCTAATATCATAAGTTTAGTTAAAATTACAACTATGCTCTTAAAAACGAAAACAGGCCCAAAACTCCTATTAGGCGAGCCCGGATGGCCAAAATCCACAGCAGCTCATCGCCAAAGGCGATGACTTTGAATCAGTAGTCCGTTTCCATGTGACCAGCCAAGTTTGGGCCCAGTCCGACTAGTAGCTGATCGGATTCGATTGACCCAAGTGTCAAAACGAAGTCGGGTCAATTCCGTACACTCGGCCCAAACATGGAATTTCAAGCCCGTTTGTTCTACAACCTCTTGGACCTTCGTAGACTACCTGGCGTGGGCTTCCCTGACGTGGCCTGCTGACTCTGGGTTGCTGGAACAGGAACATCCACTGCTGACTCTGGGTTGCTGGAACAGGAACATCCAAGGACTGGTTCGACTGACCCGAACCCTGGTCCGAACGGATGTCCTCATCACTCTCCCCTTCCTCTGAAAAGCTTGACCTCAAGCTTGAATTCTCTCCTGCATAAGGGGTCAGATGCCGAATGTTGAATACATCCGAAATGAAGACATCATCTGGTAACTCAACCTGATAGGCATTGTCACCAAATTTCTCCAATACCTGGCATGGACCTACCTTCTTCGGCTTGAGCTTCGTAAAAGCTCCCTGTGGATACCGCTCCCTCGGTAAGTAAACCCATAGCAAATCGCCCACTTCAAAGGACTGTTGCCGACGCTGCTGATCAGCTTTCGTCTTGTATTTGGCATAAGTCTACTCCAATTTGGCTCTAACAGTCGCATGTATCTCTTGCAAGTCAGACACTCTATCTTCGACCTTCTGACTCACCTTCTCTGGCGTCTCAACTGGCAGAACATCCAAAGGACATCTTGGCAAGAACCCAAACAGTATCTGAAATGGAGCAAACCCTGTAGAACGGTTCACTGAAGAGTTGAACTCAAACTCAATCTTCGGCAAACACAAATCCCAGCTCCTGAATTCATGCACATTTGCCCGTAACAGATTACCCAAGCTACGATTGACAACTTCAGTCTGTCCATCCGTCTGAGGATGATAAGGGCTGCTGAATTTCAACTTTGTGCCCAACTTTTCCACAGCTCTCGCCAGAAGTGTCCCATAAACTTGCTGTCCCTGTTTGACACTATGGATGCCGGTATACCAAAATGCCGAACCACTGAAGCAAAATACAGGTCAGCAACCTTTGATGCATCAAAAGTGGTTTGCATGGCAAGAAACATGCCACCTTACTGAACCGATCCACAATCACCATAATCGAATCCAGCCCCCTTGCTGTCCGTGACAATCCTACAACAAAGTCCATAGAAACATCTCGCCATGGTGCCTCTGGGATAGGTAAAGGCGTGTACATACCTTGGTTCGTGTCTGTCCCCTTCGACTCTTGACACAACCTGCACCTCTTCACAAAGCCTTGACATCTCGGTCAAGACCAGGCCAATAAACCGCTGTCGAATCAACCAGGCTGTTTTATCCCTTCCGAAGTGACCCTGGTTATGCAATTCCTGGATGATCAACACACGAAGAGACGTATCAGGAACACATAAGCAGTTACCTCGAAATAAATATCCATCATGGAGAACGAAATCAGTTCGCTCCCCAGCCTCAATTTCGGCCAAGATCCCCTTGAAGTGCTCATCCACACGAATGTCCTCCCTTACACTCTCAAAGCCGAGAGTGTACACATGCATAGCGCCAATCAACAAGCTCCGCCTACTCAAAGCATCGCCACTCTATTCAACGTACCAGACTTGTGCTTGATGCTGAAAGTGTATTCCTGCAAGGCACTCACCCACTTCGCATGCCTTGAACTCAGTTTATGCTGACCCTGTAAAAACTTCAGCGCCTGATGGTCTGAATACAGTACAAACTCCCGCTGAATCAAGTAGTGGCGCCAATGCTGCAAGGACCTCACAATGGCGTACAATTCCAGATCATAAACCGAGTAAGTCAGTTTAGCTCCTCCCAGCTTCTCACTGAAGTATGCAACTGGTCTTCCTTCCTGGCTAAGCACTGCCCCAATTCCAGTCTTCGAAGCATCACAATCCACCTCAAAAACTCTATCAAAATCAGGAAGAACCAATAAAGGAGCTTCGGTCAATTTGACTTTCAGCCCATCAAATGCCTCCTATGCGGCATCATTCCATCCGAATCTGGCTCCCTTCAACAATTTCGTTAAAGGTGCAGCCAGCTCACTATACCCCTTGACAAACCTGCGATAAAACCCTGCAAGCCCCAAAAGGATCTCAATTCTGTCAAGGTTGAAGGTACTGGCCATTCCACAATTGCATGCACCTTATTCCTATCTGGGAGAATCCCCTCTCCAGTCACAACGTACCCCAGAAAAATTAGTCTCCCAACCATCCAAATGCACTTCTATGGGTTAGCAACTAACTGGTTCTCACGTAACACTGACAAAACCTGTGCCACATGGCCCACATGCTCTTCGGTTGTCCTGCTGTATATCAAAATATCATCAAAGTAGACAACCACAAATGAGCTAAGAAATGGACGTAAAACCTGGTTCATTACGCGCATGAACGTGCTCGGCGCGTTTGACAACCCGAATGGCATTACCAACCATTCATACTGCCCTTCCTTAGTCTTGAAGGCTGTCTTCCATTCGTCTCCAGGCTTCATCCTTATCTGATGGTACCCACTCTTCAAATCAATCTTCGTGAAGACCTTAGCACCACTCAACTGATCAAGCATGTCGTCCAACCTCGGTATCGAAACCTGTACTTCACAGTAATTTTGTTAACTGCGTGGCTGTTGACACACATGCGCCACGTACCATCCTTCTTCGGTACCAAAAGGGCTGGCACCGCGCACGGGCTAATGCTCTCCCGTATGAACCCCTTGTCCAAAAGTTCTTGGACCTGCCTCCTCAATTCCTCATGCTGTTGCGGTGTCATCCGATAATGAGCCTTATTTGGCAACACTGAGCCCGGAATAAGGTCAATGCCGTGCTGAATATCTCGGAGAGGTGGTAATCCAGCTGGTAGCTCCTTTGATACAACATCTCGGAATTCCTCCAAGATAGACACCAACTCCTCAGGAATCATATTCGGCCTTTGCTCCTCTTCCACGCCGAAGTCTCCTGACTTGCTCACCAAAGCAAAACAAACATCCTCTCCATCCAAACTCGCATCGAATTCTGTGCTTGATAAACAAATTACCGTATTCTGTCCACTCACTTCCTGAAGCGGCTTCAAAATAACTTTCCTCTCATCTGGACGCAGCATATAACTGTGGGTGTACCCGTTGTACACTGCCCTGTTATCAAACTGCCACGGACGCCCCAGTATGATGTGATTAGCATCCATTGGAACAACATCCGCCTCAATAGTTGTCTCGAAATGAGGACCAAAACACAGTGACAACTTACACCTTCGGCTGACCTGAATGTCTGCATTTCGGTTCACCCAACCGAGCTTATATGGATGTGGGTGAGGGTCTGTCCGCAACCCCAGCTTCTTCACAGCCTCCTTGCTATCACATTCTCCCAACTGCCGGAGTCTATGATAACACGACATGTTTTGCCAGCCACAAAACATTTCGTTGTGAAGATGTCATACCGACGCCAATCTTCATCTGACCTCGGCGCTAGACACATTCTTCGTATCACTAAGCTCTCCCCTTGAATATGGTCCGGATCAATAACACACAGCTCATCATCAAATTCCTCATCCTCAGGGAACTCTCCTCCATATTCGTCCTCCATATACTCCTCCATATACAACTGAGCTCGCGCCTTGGGGCATTCATTGGCATAGTGCCCCAAATTCTAACACCGATGGCAGCGAATGTTAGCCCTGTTGCTGCCCACTCTCGCCTGAGAACCTGAGGTTCCATTCGACCCTGTTGGTCTTGGAGGTACTGATGCCTGCGGCCTCGCTACTGGAGGCATAAATTTGCCCCCTAAATTCTGCCCTGAACTCTGGCCCGTAGTAAAACCCCCTCTGCTCTGAAACCCCCTGTTTCTCATCAAGCTCTTTTCCACTGCCTGAGCCCTCATATGCGCATCTCCTACACTATCAATTCGATGCACAGCCAGCGCATCTTGGATTGGCAGCCGCAAGCCATGAAGATACATGGCTATCAATCTCGGTTCAGCCTCAATCAACCGATTTCGTGCAACCAATCGATAAAATTCAGTCGTGTACTCCTCGACGCCCTGACTACCTTGCGTCAAACTATGCAACTTCGAATACAAAATCTGCTCATGGTTCGGAGGCAAAAACTCCCTGTTCATCTCCTGCTTTAGCGTTGCCCATGACGCTAATGGTGGTTTCCCATCCATATATCTACGATAGTGCTGCGCATGCCACCAAGCAGCAGCCCTATCTCTGAATCGAATTGTGACAAGCGGTACCTGCTTGTCTAAGGGCACCTCCTTTAGACGAAAAACATCATCGACCTGAAGGGTCCAATCAACATGCTCGTCTGGGTTAATTCCTCCTTTAAACTCTGGAATTTTGACTCTGAAGCTTGCTTCCCACCGATTCTGATTTTCGACATAGGGAGGTTGATCGAAATACCTTGGAAGTCCAACATCATGCCTCTGTTGCCCTCTTCAAATTGGTGGTGCCTCTAGATTTTTGAAACCCCTCTCCCTACCTCTATCAATTTTATCACGCTCCTCCATTCGAATAGGTTGTGCACGATTTTGCACATCTATCCGCGCCATCATCGCCTGCATGGTTTGCAATATCTATTGCATCATCTGGTGCTGGTCTCGCATGACGTCTTGCATAGCATCTCTCACGGCATCTCTCAGGGATTGATCGTTGTTATTCTGCTCTATTGGATACAAATTTTGGTTAGGGTTGATATTTGGGTTTGGTGTTTAGGCTAGGTGTTTGGCGGTAATGGAAGGAATGGATCAAGGCTCTGATACCAAGTTGATGCAGGGCGATATTCAAAACGCCTGCAACTCAAGAACAATCTAATCTGCGAGAAAAGAATTTGTCCAGGTTTGGTTCGAATCTTGACAAGAAAAGGAAAAAATTTCGAATTTGATCACTCACAATCCGAAGTTTAAAGGAAGATCAATTGAATTTTCAATTCAATTGTTTTGAATCAGAAAAAAAAAACATTGATCTGAATTCAAGAAAATAGCATCTAATTTTTATTATCCATCTTTCTTCTCTGCCATCCTCTAGCCCCCCAAAACCAAGCCTAAATAAAAGAGATAAAACCCTAATATCATAAGTTTAGTTAAAATTACAACTATGCCCTTAAAAACGAAAATAGGCCCAAAACTCCTATCAGGCGAGCCCGGATGGCCAAAATCCACAGCAGCTCATCGCCAAAGGCGATGACTTTGAATCAGTAGTCCGTTTCCATGTGACCAGCCAAGTTTGGGCCCAGTCCGACACAGTAGCTGACTGGATTCGATTGACCCAAAGTGTCAAAACGAAGTCGGGTCAATTCCGTACACTCAGCCCAAACATGGAATTTCAAGCCCGTTTGTTCTGCAACCTCTTGGACCTTCGTAGACTACCTGGCGTGGGCTTCCCTGACATGGCCTGCTGACTCTGGGTTACTAGAACAGGAACATCCAACTGCTGACTCTGGGTTGCTGGAACAGGAACATCCAAGGACTGGTTCGACTGACCCGAACCCTGGTCCTAATGGATGTCCTCATCACTAAGGTCTTGCTAAATTAAAACACAAGCATTTCTCCTTTTAATGGGATAGGTCAAATTCCATCTTGATCCATAACTGACTACCACAAGTACTTGACTGCACCCAGTAACCTTTCGTAGCTGGATTAGAAATTCAGGTGGTCCGCACCTAAGTACAATGAGTTGCTTGTAAGCCACTGGTTGTGATCTTCAGGTCTGAAGGATACTTATACCTATATCTTCTCGGATTAACTCTTGACAATAGAGTATCCGAAAATGAGTCACATTCGGTGAAATGTACTCCTACACTTTCACCTGTATGTCATACCAGTGTCTCTACACTCCTTGGTTAAGAGGATAACCAACAAATGTGATATACAACGTCCTATAATTGATAGTACTATGGCCCTGTCATAGTATATCATTTGGTCGCGAACTCTTTTAAGGACCTTCTAAGATAAATCCTCCTTTATCGTGAGGAAGATCCTAAGGGCTTCATTACTTTCAGGAGTATTAAGAAGATGTTCTTGTAATGAATAAATTGCCAAATAACTTTTATTAATATATCAATTTATATACAATTTACATCAGCACAATCATCAAATGATTGGCTTTAGGATACAATTCCCAACAGAACAAACATGCATACTTCTGAACGAGGTTCTAACTTTCCAGTCTTTCCCTTCAGCACATGAGCTGGACATCCCCATATGCGGATATGTCTCAAATTAGGTTTGCGACCGTTCATAACTCTAAGGGAGTCTTAGGGATTGACTTAGATGGAACTAAGTTTAGAATGTATACAGCTGTTTGTAATGCATATCCCCAAAATGAGGTAGGTAAAGAAGAATAGCTTAACATTGATCTTATCATATCAAGTAAAGTACGATTTCTTCTTTCAGCTACACCATTTTGCTGTGGTGTCGCAGTGCCATGAGCTGTGATAATATTCCATTCTCAATCAAGTGGTCTGAAATTCATAATCCAAGTACTCTCCTCCTCGATCAGATCAAAGAGTTTTGATTGATTTACTGAGTTGTTTTTCTACTTCAGCATGGAATTCTTTAAACTTTTCAAAGGCTTCAGATTTTCTTTGCATTAGATATGCATATCCATATCTAGAATAATCATCAATGAATGTGATGAAATATTCATAGCCCCCTTTAGCTTTGATATTCAAAGGCCCACATAAATCAGTATGTATGATCTCTAAAGGTGCTTTTGCTCTTTCACCTTTTGCTGAAAAAGGTCTTTTGGTCATTTTGCCTTCTAGACAGGATTCACAAACTGGTAGAGTGCCAACCCTTAGCTCTCTTAAAGGACCATCCTTCACTAGTCTTTTTATTCTGTCTATATTAATATGACCAAGCCTCAAATGCCATAAATACGTGTCATTGTCATTATTCGCAACTTTTCTTCTTTTAGGAGTTGGTTCAGCGACGATAAACATTTCGGTTTGAAGTAAGTTGTTGGAATTTGGTTTAACAAAATATAAACCATTTTCAACATACCCAGAACAATATTTATTCCATTCTTATAAATAGAAACAGAGTCAACACTAAAAGAAACAGAAATAAATTGTTCATACAACTTTGACACCGAAATCAAATTTCGTTTGAAATCCGGAATATAATAAATATTGTCCAAAAGCAAATATTTATTATCAGCAAACGATAGTCGAACTATCCCTACTGCTGTCGCTGACACCTTTTCTCCACTGCCTACTCTCATTGTGAAATCTTCCACTTGAAGATCCCAAGCAGACTCAAGCATCTGCAAAGAAACACAGACATGGTTAGATGCTCCTGAATCAATAATCCAGCTTGAGAAATCATTCTCAACTAAGCATGTTTCCATGACTAGTAAATCTAATTTACCTCATTTATTTTTCTGTTTTAGCTCATCAAGGTACTTTTTATAGTTCCTTTTTCAACGGCCATCTTGATGACAGTGGAAACACTTTCCTTTAGGTTTAGACTGAGCAGTAGCCTTTCCTTTCTTCTTCTGAATCTTCTTCTTATTATCCTTTTTCTTTCCCACATAATTTTTCTTCTTTTTCTTCGAAGAAGAAGGCTTTGCCTCAGCTGCGTTGGCTTCAGCAACAATTACCTTACCACCCTTATCATCTATAAGAGTCTGATATATTTGCAGCTCATTCAGGAGTTTAGTCAGATTACACTTTTTATGATTCATAATGTAATTAGTCCTAAATTGGAGAAAAGCGGGAGAGAATGTCTCTAGAATCATGCCAACTGAGTCTTTTCATCAATTTTAGCTCCATTGATCTCAGCCTCATTAAAATGATTGACCATTTTGAGGATGTGCTCACGAACAGAAAAACCATTTTTTCATTTTGCTATTCATAATTGCTTTTATCGCTTTGTAGCGAGCCTGATCAGATGGGCGTCCAAACATCTGCTGTAGAGATTCCATAATCTTTCTTGCAGTTTCAAAGGCCTTGTGCTTAGTTCTAAGCATCTCATTGATTGCTGCTAACAAGTAGCAACGGGCTTTGTTGTTTGCAACAACCCAACTGTCGTACTCATCAGTAACAACCTTGGAGGCATTGGTTGGAAGTACTGGAGGACAATCCTCCTTAAGAACATAGTGGTAGTTTTCATTAATGAGAATGATATTCATGTTGCTTTTCCACTTAACAAAATTTTCACCAGTTAATACTTGAGAGGCGAGAAGTAAGAAAATCGGGTTTAACATATTTGCTAAAAAAAAAAAATTTTTAATAAATAATTACATAAATATCATTATACAATTTAAGGTAAAGTAAATATGATGCATAAAAGAACATGTTAAAATACATAAAAAGATGTTTACTTTAAAGGCCTAGGGAATTTTAATCTCCACAACTAAGTGCCGCAGTAGGGTAGGTCAAATAGTTGCTAATTAAAATGAGACGTTCTCAATTAATAAGTATCTTCCGAAATATCTCATATTTCTAATACTCATTAATTTCCTTAATTTTGGCCAAGAAAGTAATTAACTAATTTAATTATTTCTTCATGAGTGCAACCCATCATATCGGATCTTTTGAGACTTAACTTAGAAATTGCCGCCGTAGGATAGGTCAATTCTAAAATACATCTTAAAAGTCCTATCTCATGGAAGACAACCTTGGTATTGCACACCCTCCATAGGGAGGACGAAATCAAAGCATCACGAGGCGCTACTAATAACTCACGGTGTTGTACTAACAATGGAGACCAAGGGTTTATATTGTCATATTACCCCTCCCACTCATTATTTTGCAAAGGTGTATTTTATTTATAAAACAAGCTTTTGTTTCATAAACCCTTAGTTAACTTAAACAATTTAAATTACTAAGATTTTACAATTTTAAACACTTTAAAATTATAAAACAAGCTAAATGTGATAACTTAAATATAACATTTAAATTTAAAACATCACATTTGGCACATTAATTTTTGCAAATCCAATTGCTAAATTAATTTACAAATTTAATCTCATTAAATTTATTGCAAAGTGCATTAAATATAAATTTATTAAAAACTTTTTAGTAAAAATAATAAAAGAATAATGCATAGATGCATGACATATAATATACATGAAATGTGATTATTATCGACATAACAAAAACATTCCATAAAAATCAAAACGAAAAAACTTCTCATGTGAAGAGTAAACGCAATTATTATCAACATAATAAAAACATTAAATAAGAAGCAAAAAAAACTTCACAAACATGACTCTTCACGTCTTTTGAGACGATAGTGAGGCTTATGAATTCTTGAGAAACTGTGAGGCTCTTCGAATCAATAGGAAACGGTGAGGCTCTTCGAATTCCTGGAAACGATGAGGCTCAGAGCCAAGGGAAGAGATTCCCCATTCAAAATCTCAGAAAGCCTTTGATAAAATTCTCAATAAAACAGGACTCCTCTTTAATAAGTAAAAAAAATTCTAATTGAGAACTTTTCTCAAAACCATGAAGAACCATTCATTAATACAAAATGAATTATATATTCAATTGATCTAATCAAAAGAAAACTGCATAACTAATTCCATGGAATAGAAAAATTAACACCAATCCATTCGCACATGCATTCATCATCATGAAAATATTAAAAGCATATACCATTATGCAAAGTGTCTACCCAATTATCATATAATCTATTATTAAATTAATAGGGGTATAACTGCTCTAATATCAATTGATGGTTATCTCAATACGACTTTGAGATGTTTGCGGAAGCGAGATAAGGATTAAATCATATATTTTAGCAGAAACAAGATAATGATCAAATCACATATTTAAAAATTGAGTTAGTGCGATCTATACCAGTATTAATTTAATAACAAGAACAATAAGGAGATTACCTTTCGTTCTCCACCAACACTACCTTGGAATCACTAAATCCTTTTGATCACCACGGATCTTTCAAATGTTCTCAGATTATGATGAACACAAACGAGTGGGCGTTCCTTTTGATTTGGGTTGAGATTACACAACTGAGTTTAATTCACTTTATATTCTCAACTCATGAGATACAGTGAAGTTAAAGGAGGAAACTCTGGTTGATCATTATCTTTCGATGTTTTACTATGTCTCTCATGAATCTTATATTAGAATAACAACTATCAACCTCTTTTATTAATTAATTAATTAATTAATATTTAAAGATAGATTACTTTAACGTATATCAATCCAATAATCAATTGTTGGTTAGATATATTTATTATGAGACGTTACAGAAGAGAGAGAGTATCTCTCACGATCCCATTTATTCTCCAACAACTAAATAATTTCAAATAGACTTTTCTCGTGGAATATGTTTATGATGTGATAATAGAAATTAATCCAATTAATTTTTATATAAAAATTAATTTAAATTCTTAATTCCAAATTAATAACTCAACCCAACATATCATAAAGTTCATATAATTTAATGGAGCCGTCCAAAGGATATATGGACATCATAATTCTAAGCTCCAATAATTTTGGCATTCAATTAATACCTTAATTAAAATATCAAAATTATTAATTCCAAATTACTCCACTAAAAATTTGAAACTCTACTCTTAAAATTATAAAATTAATTATATTCAAAAGGATTTGAATCATCCATTGATATAGTCACTACATATAAATCAATCCTTCATAAACAGTTCATGATTAAAGCTAGGCATTTTGCGTTAACCTCTTTAATCACATCTTTATCCATAAGTACCATTGATTCTATAATGAATAATATATTTATGATCCAATCATAAATTGAGCGCTCTTATTATTCAAGTTCCGAATCAACACTTATGAGAATCATGACTTCTTTACAAAGGAATGAATTTCATCTTATATATTAATATTTTTGGCTACTTATGTTATTATATTTTAAAATACCAAGAATTTGACACTATGTTTCTGTGTCATTAAGCGGTAAGTCAAAAAATATAATACAATAAATAGAGTCTATTAATTTTTAATAGTTTAAAATAAGTAATCTGTATCTTTACAATCTTAATTTCATTATAGCATCACATCTACTTCCACAAGCAAGGTCCTGACCATGTATGCCCCCCAACATCGTAGGTTTTACCAATGTTTAACCTCTACTGGTGGGATCCATAGTCATCCAATATGGTCATGTTTAAAAGCTTATGTTCGGTTTCATCATCTCTTTATCAATCTTACTAATAAAAAACCTATCCAACATCTTTCATCAACTCATCATGAATAATAAATAATCAATATCAAAATATAAATCATGATAACATACCAATATGCATGGCAATCAATATTCATAAACTAAGCATTGCATGTGTTATAAATATTTAATTACTTAAGAACATGATCAATTCTAGCAATGGCCAATCACTACTTACCTGATAAATATGAGACAAATTACCTAATTCCATAAAAATTACTCTCTACACCCACACTTAAAAAAAACCCAATTTATCCCATTATATAATGACATTTATACCCTCTGAATTTTCTCTCTACACCCCATCCTAAATCACACACCCCCCCCCCCCCCACCCCCGTCTCCTCTCACCATTTCATTTCTTCAACCCCTCGTCCCCCTCAATCCATTAAACCCATTAAACCCTTGTTTGAAGGGATTTGAACCTTCATTTCAACAATGAACAAACAATTAGCAATTTAGAAAGATTTTATGGATACAAAGGTTTATTTTTACCTATTTTTAGTTTTTTTTTATCGAATCGTGCTCTTTTTGGCCGTGGTATGCCAAACAGTAAGGCTCTGTTCGGCCCTACAATCGAACAGAATCTTTCTGTTTGGCCCAACAGAGAAGCTCCATAGTTTATGGCAGCTGGGGCATGGACCACCCATAGCGCCTGGCTGTGCTTTTTTAATGCATTATGTGCTTGCATAGTCCAAAGGGGAGGATGACGTTGACTATGGGCTTCTTAATCCGGCCTATCCATTGTATGGTCGAGATCTGTTCTGCAAGCATCTATCAGGTCTTGTTTCAACTATTTAGGATCATTTTTATGAATCGTTATTCATCTTGAAGCTTGCTTGTCCCATGTAAATAATTGAAGAACTAAACAATAAGCATTTTTCTACAAGAACCCTGCCAAACTGTTCGGCCTAGTCAGGCCGAGCACTATGGGAATGTTCGGCCTAATCAAGCCGAATGGTCCAATATTTGTTGTACTCATCGCCGCTTGCCATCGGGGAATGGGGGAGGATGAAGGGTATGGTGTGGAAAGAAATAGGTTGCCACCGCGCCTTCACTCATCGCCGCTGTCGTCGAATGCTGTAAGGGAGGAAGGGGAAGGGAAAGGGGATGTGGGGAGAACATGTGTGGAGGGAGAAGAGAGATGTAAAGAGAAATAGGTGGATTTTAAAATCTTTGGGGGGGGGGGGGGGGGTATGTGATTTACGCCAAGAACTCACCTCCACCGCCCTCCGGTTGGCCGGAGCTCCTCCCCCGCAATCAACATGGCAGTAACGGCTTCCTGATCACCGGTATTGCACCACAGGCCGGCTAAAAATCAAGGTACGGTGGCTAGAAAACGCCGACATGATGTCCTCCTCCCGATCGTGGGAAGCGGTCTCGCCGGCACCTATGGGATGACCTAACCTAATCTAGTTCTTGTTCGTGGAATAAGGGAACCAAAACAGAGCATCCGCCCTTCTTTTGACTCCAGCATTCATCGGTAGCTTGCTGCGGTTCAGGAAGAAGGAAGAGAGCCATACTAAGAGGGAAGGAGGAAAACTTGCTTCCCTGATGAAGAAAAACAGAGCACCTTGAGCCTATTTCTCCTTCCCGTTGGCACCTCTTTTTTGTCTCCGGATCACACCCAAATCCCTGCTATAAATCGACTTTTGGCTCCTCCAAAATCCTCCTTTGACTAGGCTTTGGATTCTTGGTTTTTCTAAATTGATCGGGAGTACATCTCCCATTTTAGGAAACAGAGATCAAGATCTATTCTTGATCTTTGTTTTTTTTTTGGCCTGTTAATAACCTTTGCCCATGATAACCTTAGCCCAATTAATCTAAACCCTGATCATCTTAGGGCTGGGTTCTACGCTAGCTTTACGAAACTCCTGAAACCTTCTCTTCCTTACCACAAGAATGACATGAAGTCATGAAAGACAGAGAAGTCCAACCGGCTAGAACAAAATCTTATGGAGTTCTGTAAGGATGATAACCTAAACAAATTCTTATAAGAAACTTATTTTTCATCAACAATGCCATTCTATTCAACTGAGTTCTATCACATTTAAGGGGAAAATTTTACTAAAAGAACCATCACGAAGCGCATGAAAAATATTTTATCAGTGAGTAGTTTTCATAGTTTACTCCTTCAAGTATAGATTATATTGTTAGAAAATATTTTTTGTTTTTGCAAAACCTCTTTCCTAGAAATTGCTAGAAAATTTATTTTAAAAATTTATATGCCCAAATAACTTAAAATTAAAAAAATAAGAATCATGCCTGGACCGAGGCGTGTTAGACACTGCCCTAAGGACTAGTTTTACCCCTTCATATAGGTTGAGGGTGATTTATCCCCAAGGTACAACGATCCGGCTCGATCCGAACCTTCTACCATGAGGACAATCGCATGGAGGTGTAACCCAACGACTTCTTTAGATGTCCAAGGAAAAGATCAATAGTAATAATAAAAAATAATAATATAATAAAAAATTTTCTCTAAGCAGATTGAGGCCTGATTGATATCTTCTCAATCTTGAATTAGCCCAGAAAAAGTCCAACGGCTTAGCCCATAATGGCCTTAAAGGCCTGATAGCCGTTAGCCCCAAATTACGTCAGAAACAACTTAGAAAATGAATTGTTTGGGCCATTTCTAGATGTTCACGAACGTTGGCCCTCGCAAGCATTCATACAACGCTCGCCCCACGAGCGTTGCATCACATCTGCGAGTGTTCCACTCACGAGCGTTCCCTTTTTTTTTTAAAAAAGAAAACTTTTTTCTAACAATCCCCCATAAAAGTTTTAAATTAAAAAAATAAAATTAATAAAATATAAATTTTAGGGCTTCTTATACTACGCAATAGGTGAGGTGTTATGTGGACTTGAACCCCACTTAGTATTAATTGTATACATCTAAAGGAACCATAATGGATTACACCTTGAATTAGGTCTTAACTCAGACTTCTATTAATCACACACATAGTATGGATCAATTGGGTTTAAGCAGTCAACGCATATTAAAGGCCTTGCACTTAGTACCTTAATTTTTTATGAGAATTTCTTAAGGTTAGCCCAAACCTTTGGTTACGACCTAATATGACAATTCTTATATAGGTGAATCCTTCAAGGCTATTTGTCACTAATACCATGCAAATAACCTATCTCGGAGCCATTAAGAGTATGACTCAATCCTATACAGATTTATTTTGTCACTTTATAAGAGCACTCAATATAGGGATGGGATGAGTATTTTTTTTCTTCTTAAAAAAAAATTGTGCTCTAACACGATCACTCAATCAGTTTCGTTTCTACCATATTGAACCTCTTTCATGGATCTCCAATCACAGAGGTTGAGTATCCACTGCTGGTGATAAGTAATGGGCTTAAGCCTCATCCTCCTCGATGATTTTAGGACTCCACTCCTAGATAATTCCTTGGTTAATTTATCTTCCATATTCTTCTCAGACTTGACAAATTTCAAGAAGATAACATTAATTTTTTATGTTGTCTTATAGACTTATGACAAAGCCGTATATGGCTTGGCAATGCTTGATACTCAAGATAATGCCATACAGAAAAGATGTAACTAAAGAAGATTACAACCTCCAAACTGGAACAAGATAAAACATGTTGTAATCTCTTAATGACCACTATAAAATAACATATAAGCAAGCACTAAAAAAAGTTCTCTTTTATTTTTTATCTGAATAAAAAATCTATAACTACTTTTTAGCATCCATTGTTTAGCTTACAGACTCAAACTAATAAAACTGTATCGAGAGATGATAAACAAGAATTACATATGCAAAAACAAAACTGAATTGAGTCATAATAGACAAGTCCAAAACCAACATTGGTTGAGAATAAGAATCCTATTTCATGGTGTGTGATGCTATCAACAAGAACTGATTTAAATCGTTTCTTAGGATCTTCCAACCAGAATAGTTAAGATGTTCATCATTTAATGGTGAAGCTTGTAACCAAGGCATTAAGGCTTCTTTGGTTCTTCACATGCCTATGCTATTTATCCACTTCACCAATTTATTCTCTTCTTAACAAACTAAAGGCAAGCTAGACAGACAGCCAGACAGCTAACACCTGCGCTTCACTTACACCATTCAACTAGCAGTGGTAGGGTGGCTAAAATATCTTTAAAGAAATAGACAATTACTTAAATATTAAAAGTTTGATGTTCTATATCACTTCAACTAATAATTACGTAACAATTACTCAGAACTTAACAATGATGAAAAAGGGCTCTAAACTCACCTTCTTTGTTTGGCAAATATAGAAATATATGACCAGGGAAGCGATAAAGGTTTACTAAAAGTTCTTGCAAGTTTTCTTAGATTCCCCGTCACATTGGAAAACCATAGTGACATGATAAATCACCTCTTCCAAATCCAATAACATAGGAAGCAATCTTCAAGAAAGTAATTAAAAATGCTTCATAATTGTCTAAAAGGTGTGGACATATCATTCTTCAAAATAAAACTAATGCATGATGGACTCTATTTTCCCAATGTTCCACATTATAACTCTTGAACCGTCCAGGAAAGAATTTCCATTCCAATATAGTCAGACAGGCATCAAACAATGTCGGATCGATCATCGCCGATCGGATCATGGCATGGATCGATCACAATCATCGGATCATCTTCGATCGGATGGATCGCAACCATTGGATCGATCATCGCCAATCGAGATCATGGCTTAGATCGATCACAACCTCGGATCGTCTTTGATGGATTGATCGCAAAGGTGGATCGATAATCGCCGATCGGGATCATGGCTTGGATCGATCGCAAAAGTTGGATCATCTTCGATTGGATGAATCACAACCGTTGGATCGATCATCGCCGATCGGATCATGGCTTGGATCGATCGCAACCATCGGATCATCTCCGATCGGATCAATCGCAACTGTCAGATCGATCATCGATCGGTTCATGGCTTGGATCGATCGCAATCGGATCATCTTCAATCGATCATCGTCGATCGGGATCATGGCATGGATCGATCGCAACCATTGGATCGTCTCTGATCGGATGGATCAAACCGTTGATTGATCATCGCCAATCGGGAATCATGGCTTGGATCGATCGCAACCGTCGGATCATCTCCAATCGGATTGATGCAATGGTCCGATCGATCATCGTTGATCGGGATCATGGCTTGGATCGATCGCAACCATCGGATCATTACCGTCGGATGGATTGCAACTATCGGATCGATCATCCCTGATCAGGATCATGGCTTGGATCGATTGCAACCATCGGATCATCTCCAATCGGATTGATCGCAACGGTCCGATCGATCATCGTCGATCGGGATCATGGCTTGGATCAATCACAATCGTCAGATCATCGTCGATCGGATGGATCACAACTATGTATTGATGATCCTCGATCGGGATCATGGATTAGATCGATCGCAACAGTCGGATATCATTGACAATCGATGGATCGCAAACCGTCGGATCGATCATCGCTGATCAGATCATGGCTTGAATCGATCGCAACTATTGGATCATCACCGATCAGATTGATCGCAATGGTCTGATCGATCATCGCCGATTGAGATCATGGTTTGGATCGATGCAACCGTTAGATCATCTTCGATCGGATCGATTGCAACGATCTGATCGATCATCACCGATCGGGATCATAGCTTAGATCGATTGCAACTGTCGGTCATCTCAATCAGATGGATCGTAACTATCGGATCATCATCGCCGATCGAGATCATGCTTGGATTGATCATAACGTTGGATCATCGATCGGATGGATCGCAATCGTCGGATCGATCATCGCCGGTCAGGATCATGGCTTGGATTGATCGCAACCATCGGATCATCTTCGATCATATTGATTAAAATCAAAATGGTACAGAAGGGAGGGGGCTAGGCTGACCTCCAGAACAAAATACAATAAGTAAGAGAAAACAATAAAAAGATCGCAACCATCGGATCATCACCGATCGGATGGATCACAACCGTCGGATCGATCATCATCGATCATGGCATGGATCATCGCAACCATCGGATCATCTTCGATCGGATGATCCAACCGTCAGATCGATCATCGCCGATCGAGATCATGGCTTGGATCGATCGCAACCATCGGATCGTCTTCGATTGGATTGATCGCAATGGTTGGATCGATAATCGCCGATCGGGATCATGGCTTGGATCAATCGCAAAAGTCGGATCATCTCCGATCGGATGGATCACAACCGTTGGATCAATCATCGTGGATTCGGGATCGTAGCTTGGATCGATCGCAACCGTCGGATCATCGCCGATCGGATGGATGCAACCGTCGGATCGATCATCGCCGATCAAGATCATGGCTTGAATCGATTGCAACCATAGGATCATCTCCGATCAGATTGATCAAACTATCTATCGATCATCGCTGATCGGGATCATGGCTTGGATCGATCGCAACAGTCGGATCATCTCCGATCGGATGGATCGCAACCGTCAGATCGATCATCGCTGATCGGGATCGTGGCTTGGATCGATCACAACAGTCGGATCATCTCCAATCGGATGGATCACAACCATCGGATCGATCATCGTTGATCGGGATTGTGGCTTGGATCGATCCCAATAGTCGGATCATCACTGATCGGATGGATCGCAACCATCGGATCGATCATCGCCGATCGGGATCATGGCATGGATCGATCACAACCGTTGGATCATCTCGATCAGATGGATCGCAACTGTCGGATCGATCATCACTGATCGAATCATGGTTGGATTGATCGCAACCATCGGATCGTCTTCGATCAGATTGATCGCAATGGTCGGATCGATAATCGCCGATCGGATCACGGCTTGGATCGATCTCAACAGTCGGATCGTCTTCGATCGGATGGATCGCAACCGTCGGATCGATCATCGCCAATTGGATCATGGCTTGGATTGATCGCAACCGTTGAATCGTCTCCAATCGGATCGATCACAACCGTCGAATCGATTATCGCCGATCGGGATCATGGCTTGAATCGATCGCAACCATCGGATCATCTCGATCAGATTGATCGCAACTGTCCGATCGATCATCATCGATCGGGATCATGGCTTCGATCGATCACAACCGTCAGATTGTCTCTGATCAGATGGATCACAACTATTGATTGATCATCACTGATCGGATCATGGCTTGGATCGATCGCAATCGTCGGATCTTCTCCGATCGGATTGATCGCAACGGTCCGATCGATCATCATCGATGGGATCATGGCTTGGATTGATCGCAACCGTTGGATCATGCCGATCGGATGGATCACAACTATCGGATGGATCATCCCTGATCGGGATCATGGCTTGGATTGATCGCAACCATCGGATCATCTCGATCGGATTGATCGTAACCATCGATCATCATCGCCGATCGGATCATGGCATGGATCGATCGCAACCGTCGAATAGTCTCCGATCGATTGATTGCAATCATCGGATCCATCATCGCCGATCGGGATCATGGACTTTGATCAGTTGGCCTACCAGCCGTGCCATGGCACGACCCAGAAGGACCGTTCTGGAGGGCCGTGCTGGCACGACCTAGCCAAAACGGCCCAAAAGGGCCGTGCCGGCACAGCCCACAACATGGCACGGCCTAGAAGGGCCGTTCTGGCACGGCCCAACCAAAATGGCCCAAAAGGGCCATGCTGGCACAGCCCACAAAATGGCCCTGCTGGGCCGTGCACGGCCCACAAAATAGCCCAGAAGGGCCATTTTGGCATGGCCCGTGGCCCATTTCTTGATGGGTCACGGGTCGTGCCGAATTTGAATTTTAATACCAGGCCGTGCCTGGCACGACCCATTTGTTATGGGGCGTGCCGCAATTTTTTTGGCACAATGGGCCTGGGCCGTGCCGTGCCAGCACGGCCCACGCCCATGTTTAGTTAGACACTACCCTAAGGACTAGTCTTTGTCCCTTCGTGCAGGTTGAAGGTGATATATTCCTAAGGTACAATGATCTGGCTCGATCCAAACCTTCTACCACGAGCACAATCGCGTGGAGATGCAACCCAATGACTCCTTCAAATGCCCAAGGAAAAGATCAACAGTAACAAAAAAAAAATAATAAAGAAAAAAAAATTTGAGCAGATTTAGGCCTGATTGATCCATTCCTCAATCCTGAATCCTTAAGCCTATTTATAGGCTTAGCCCAGAAAAGCTCCAACGATTTAGCTCATAATGGCCTTAAAGGTCTGATAGCCGTTAGCCCCAAATTACGTCGAAAACGGCTTAAAAAACGAAGAAAAAGTTTTCTTACACCGCTCCGGTGCAGAAAGCGTGCACCGGATGCACCCATTGGCCGCGCACCCATTGGGCCGTGGCACATGTGCCCGCATAGGCGTATGGCCAATAGCCATGTCCGGTGCATGCGTTCGTGCACCGGGGCGGTGCATAAAGCCGTTCCCAAAAATGAATTGTTTGGGCCATTTCTAGACGTTCACAAACATGGCCCTCGTTAGCATTCACGCAACGCTCGCCTCGCGAGCGTTGCATCGCTCAAACGAGCGAGTCCATGTCTGCGAGCGTTCCGCTCACGGGCGTTCCGCTCACGGGTGTTCCTTTTTTTTTTTTTAAAAAAACTTTTTTCTAGCATATATAAGCTAATGTTTTTAGAGAAAGGAAACAACAATCTAAATTTAAGCTTGTATATGTTACAAGTACAGGCTATAATAAGCCAATCATAATTTACTTACATCAATTGCTGAGAGGGGGAAAAAGACATGCAAATAACTCATAGTGGTAGTATCAAGTCTTTACAAGCTTAAGATGAGCTTTTGACAAGACAATGCCAGCTCTTCTCTCTTCAAAAGAGTACTCCACTTCGTTGGGCATGTCTACTACCTTCATTTGGCTCTTGGAAGTAC
>UESW01004212.1:892137-911212 GCA_900491605.1 Calamus simplicifolius
ATACTTCTGGTGTATATTGCTAGCTAAATATCAAAAATAAATAAAATATAGCAATTAAGAAGGAAACAAAGCACCAAATTTGGATTAGAATAGTGTAACTCTATAGGCCCGTAAACTTGAATCGAATTAATCAGTAAATATAAGTATGTTCTCATAATTAGATTGATCTATGAGTCAAGTGATAGGTCATATCTACCAAAGAATAACTTCCTGGCAACATTACCCACAACTCACTGCGAGAGAGAAGCAGAACGAGGTTGAGAGGGGAATAAAGAGACACCAAAAAAGGGGAGAACCCGGGGATAAGACAACCCCCGTGCGATCTCCCCCTAACAAACCAAAACAAAAAATTTTATTAGGGTTGGTGACCTACCATGCGAGCGCACCCAACATGGCAAAGGTCGGTATGACAACAAGATCAAATCCAAGAGAGTAGACTACTTTCCCTAAGCCCCTTGCCTCGCCCCTCCAAGGAGCTCCCAGAATTCCTTTAATTTGCTCTACATCAGATATAAACTACACAGTACCCCTCAACATCTACGAGAGACATCAGGTGAGATCCACCGATTGTCTCATCTTTTACATCCGAATCAAGAAAGTTGAAGTCGTCCGCGATGATCACCACAATCGCACGCGCTTGATCAGCCGAAAGAAACCGCATCTCATCCGATCCCCATAGATCTGATACAAGAGAGGAGAACGATCCTTTTCGCGCCCATTTTCTTCCCCTTCCCCATCTACAGACCTGCTGCCAAAAAAGAAAGAAAAACTAAGCTGAAAGGAATCAAACCAGTAGAACAAACGAATAAATATCACAAAAACTGCTTCCCCTTCACAAAAGTCATTAGACGCCATATCCTCTTCCTCGCTAATTAAGGGCTCCCGTCCTCATCCTCTCATGCATGAACCAGACGTCCCCTGCTGACCAACCGGGTATATCAGGCGTGATGACGTTGACAAGCAGCATAAGCATCGACGATGCAGTCCTCATGTCTTTCGCAGCTCTGGAGGCCAAGCGCAGCAGCTGGGATTTGCAGCACCGGTGGATCCTTTCGTCGGTCACGGAGGAGACAATCCATGGCACAGCTTGGGGGATCCGCAGCTGGCGAGGATGAAAGCCAAGGTAAGTTATCCGGTGGCATGGAACTACTCAAATTCCCTTTACGGTACTCGGGCCATTGAGAGGGATGGAGAACTCTCCGTCAATATATAGAGACGGACGGACGGTATGGTGCATGCCAAATCATCATATAAGGAGTTGTGATTGTTATAAGGTGATATTAAGTAAGTTTACGAGTGATAAAAAAATCATCATATAGGAGGTCTGGGTTACAGTTATTTATGGAAGGGTTTATATCACCAGCCTTTGCTTTAACTAATTAAGTTTTATTTAAAAAATAAAAAAGAAATAATATCATCATTTCCCCATAATAAGAGTGCCATTATATATATTTATTCTTTTTAATCTTATGTTAGAAACAATGATGAGAAAATGAGATCATGATTATTAAGCCGGCATCTCAATATTTTTCGAGAGCAGAGATGCACACAGTTAAATCTAAAAAGATAATAATACATCATTTTAGGGAAGTTGCTTTATTTTGCTTTTGGATTCCAAGGACTGTTACTTGTGCCATTAAAAATAATCTGAGACATTAATTTTTGGACTCAGACATGCACATTATTGCATAGGAGGAGCATATATTTATAATAAAATTTTATTATACTCTTTGATCTAATTCAAGCATGTTATGAGTAGGGACATCACCATGCATGATGGGTCTTAAGGGGTCATAATTAATGTAGTGTAGGACTTGGTGGAAGAAGCTTAAATATGAATGATTAAGATTAATATATAGGTTGGTCATCCTCCTATGTAATCTATTGCTCTAGATTATAAAGTCTACTATAAGTTTAAGCATCATGAGTAGAGAATAAGATGGTGTGGTCCATTGGATTTTGTAGGACTATCTCTCTCTTGACATTGTAATGCAAATTTTGAACCAGGATATCTATGGATGATTAATTTGTTTCCCGGAGTTTCTTCCCTTAATTAGCCATTCTTCCTACCATACATAATTGGAACGTTGCTGCTTTGCAAACATGCTGCCTTATACAGAAACATGTACTAGCTTTGAAATTCTGTTTTCTTTTTTCTTTTTTTGGAAAGGATGGGTGATCACATCAGTCTAATGAGTCAGCCCGGATAGATCAGAAAATAGAAGCTGTTTAAGTACAAATGGATAGATGTCACCTTGTTTCCATAACCAAAAACCCAAAAATAGGCCGTTGCACCCGCAACCTAGTCGGCCACCGAGTTGGCCTCTTGGTAGACATGTCATATCTAGGATATGAAGACCTTCCGCATAGTAGACCAAACATCCAAGAGCAGAAAGTTAATTGGAGAGTGACAATAGGAAATTGTCATTGAAATAGCTTAAGTTTTGAAATAGCTTAATTAGCATGGACTGACCATCTAGAATAAATAATATGCTGTCAACCTCTATTTATACGTAATGTCCTGCACAATATGATGCATCTGGACAGGTTATTCATAGATGATCATCACTCACCATCTTTGAAGGAATTAATGAAATCAGGTGCTTAAAATTAGGTGATAATTAACAAGGATGGTGCATGTATAACAAAAAAATTGTCAAAGGCAAGTCTAATGGAGGAAGTAAGGATTGACTTTTGGACCATCATCAATACCTAAACACTTAATGAGGCTCATGTGTCAGAAGTTGAAGGTAGAATGGTTGTTCAGTGTTACATGGGTTTGATCGTACCATGCACTTCATTGGGCTAAGAATTTATATGTATTGCAATAAGGTGAATGCAAGTTACCACAATATGAGAGTAAAATAAAGTATCATAATTTTTGGTGCAGGAGCAAGAGTGAGAAAAAGGTTGCAGAGTTCTATTTGGATCTCTGAACCCTAAAGGTCCTATAATTTTTTTAGTTGGTCGAGTCTAGTATGTTACTAAGTCAATCAAGTTTGATTTAATCTAATATCCAAGTCATGCATTTTTATTTTATTTGAGTCCTGTAATAATTCAAGGGAAGTGTATTACTCTTATTGAGACCTTGTTGAAGATATTCAGAAGAAGCCCCATATTAAGCAATATTGGACAACCATCCAATCTTCTCCAACCTTATTCATACCATATCCTTGGAGCTCTGCATGGATTGGATCCATCTACACTAGGATTGATGAAATGGAATCAACCTTGTCCCTTCATGTCGGCATCAACATTTTGGCAACCTTGGGTGCCCCATGAGGAAGAATTCGATAATCTCCTGCTATGCTTTAATGGAAATAAAGATCAGCATCTCAATCATTCTGGAAAGGATCTTTCGTCCCATATGGACTTTGTTGATAAAAGAAAATAAAGAAGGATGTCACCCCAAAGCTTCCTTCTTTGCTTGTGGTCCCTCGCCTCCATAATTGGAATCATATCTTGCTGCTACCATTTTGATCGAACCAAATGAAGGAAAGAATAATCTTAAAATCGAGTAACACTTAAAGAATAAGATATGGCGGGGATTTCATCATCCTTTCTTGGCCCAGAAAACCACCAACCTACATTGTGAACCTAAGCCTTAATTTTAAAATCGAGTAACACTTAATTGAGCATTAGGAACACCCATGAGTTCAGTTCAATTTAACTTTAGAAAACTAGTTGCACCGAAGTCAACATTTGTGTCTAGAAGCTGGTGTTTAAGACTGGGGGTCAAGAGTCAAACGACCAAGTGGTATTGTGGTTTCTTAATTGGGTCCCTATGAAGGCAAGGGGGCCTCCCACGCTCCCACCTCCTACTTGGCCAGCGGACATCATACTTGTTATTGTGGTTATGACTTAGTCAACTTACTTTACTTGGACTATTAGGTCTAGTAAACTATAGTACAAGCCAATCTTGAGTCATTTGTGTGCTTTCTTGAGTTGTGTATGACCATCAAATCAGGAGCCCCATATCAACCAAGTCAAAATCAGTCACCATCAGACCCACCCATTGATAATAATTTTGGAGCCATGCTTAGGACCATTACTGAACAATTGATCCAGAGTACTATCATAGGAGACCCAATCCTGATATTATGGACCTAGATGAGAGAATTCTTAGGAATATCATATTAGAAGCACCCACTTTTGATGGAAGTTTAGACCTCAAGGGTTTATCGATTGGGAAGGTAAAATAGATCAATATTTTGAGTAGTACGAGATGATCGAGGAGAGAAAATATAAATTTATCAAACTTAGATTAGTTCGATAGGCTAGGTTATACTAGAGGAATATTGAGATGTTGATTAAACGGAGAGATGATATGTTTATAGCCATCTGAAGAGCCATAAAGGTTAGACTAAGAGAGAAGTATGCACCCATGTCCTACCAACAAAAACTCTTAGACCAATGGCAAAGGTTAAGCCAAGGCACCAAAATCGTTTCTGAGTACATTGAGAAATTTGATGAATTTGTCTTGAGATGTCACATTGTTGAGTCGGAAGAAGCCACCCTGTCTAGGTTTAGAGCTGGTCTAAGGAAAGATATTTAGAGAAAACTATATTTGAGAGAAGTCAATGATCTGAAGCTAGCTTACCAAGTTGCTAAAAATTTTGTGAGGTTCCAGAGACAACCCATGTTCCGTAGACTAGAACCTTCCAGGACTAATACCCCAACCCAGAGATCAGGACCCAGTCAAGCCCCAAATAGTAGACCCAACCTAGGCACCCTAGTGATCATATCAGATGACAAGGGTAAGGCACCCAAAACCTATAGGACCCCTATTCCCAATTTAGTATGTTTTAGGTGTCATAAGATAGGCCACTTCGCTAGCCAATGTTCCGCCAGGTCCTTACACATAGGTGAGTTTGAGGAAAAAAATTATGAGCTAGTGAAGAATGCGAGAAAGAAATTTATGAGGCTGGATTGAATTTTGTTGAGAAGTATGAAGGAGGAGAAGAATCCATAGCGCTTGACCTATTAGGAGTTGTGAGGTGCATCCTGGCATAGGACTAACATCCTACAGACTTTTCTCAAGATAGGGGCTAAGGTTTGCAAACTCATTATAGATAGTGAAAGTTGTGTTAATGTCATTTCATCCAGTGCAGTCAAAACTCTAGGATTAACACATGTTTCACATTCTAATCCCTATAAGGTGTCATGGATAGATTCTGCCTTCATACCTTCAAGATGAGATGCCCAGTCCAAATCCAATTTCAATCTTATTAAGAAACGATATGGTGTGATGTCTTACCCATGGGAGTAAGTAGTCTCATTCAGGATAGGCCTTAGTTGTTCGATCGTGATGTGACCCTTTTGGCCGATCAAATTCGTATTTCTCTAATTATCATGGAAAGAAAATTATGATTTACCTTACCCCACCTAAGGATGACATCAAGAGGGGTTTGAGTCAATTAAAAGAGAAGATGCCTGTATTAAACCTAATTAATGCTAAAGAATTAGAACAAGAAATCAATGAAGGTTCACCCATTTGGATGTTGACAGCTAGAAAAACCCAAGATTCGATCCCCGTAGATTACCCTTAGAAAGTTAGAGAAATTTTAGAACAGTCAAAGATATCTTTTCCAAAGACCTTCTTGACTACCTTCCACCCTTTAGGGATATTCAGCATGCCATTGACCTAGTTCCGAAAGCTACTTTGCCCAACCTACCCCACTATAAGATGAACCCAGCTGAACATCTAGAGTGTAGAAACAGGTTTGAGAGTTACTTAAGAAAGGGTTTATTAGAAAAGTTTGAGTCCTTGTGCTATTCCAGCCCTATTAACCCCTAAGAAAAATGGTACATAAAGGATGTGCGTAGACAGAATATAGATTCTTCATACTCTGCCTAGATGACATGTTAGATATGATGACCAATACAATCATACTCTCGAAGATTGATTTTAAAAGTAGTTATCACCATGTTAGAATTAGACCGGAGGATGAATAGAAGATCGCATTTAAAAACTATGGATGGCCTATATGAGTGGGTAGTGATGCCTTTTGGCTTGTTCAATGCACCGAATACATTTATGAGGATCATGACCCAAGTTCTTAGGATGTTTATATAAAAATTTGTTGTAGTCTATTTTGATGACATCTTGATTAACAGTAAGATCAAGAAAAACCATTTAGACCACCTTAGGCAACTATATCACACCCTTAGAAATGATAATCTCTATGCTAATCTCAAAAAGTATCATTTATTGACCCATAGAGTTGTCTTCTTAGAATTTATTGTGATCCCTGAAGGAGTGTCGGCTGACCCAGAGAAGATCAAGTCCATAGTTGAGTGGCCGGTGCCTATTAGTGTCCACAAAGTTCATAGTTTCCATGGCCTAGCTACCTTCTATAGAAGATTCATTAGGGTGTTCAGTATGATAGCCACACCCATTACTGATTATATTAGGAATGGAGATTTTGAATGGACCAAAGCCGCCAATAGAGCCTTCCTAGAACAAATCTTTTAAGTTCTATTTAAAAGATAAAAAAGAAATAATATCATCATTTTCCCAACAATAAGATTGCCATTATATATATATATATAATTTATTCTTTCTAATCTTATATTGGAAACAATGATGAGAAAATGCGATCATGATTATTAAGTTGACATCTCAATATTTTTCCTTTGTAAATTTTGAAGTAGGATGTGATTCGAGCGTAGAGATACACACACAGTTAAATCTAAAAAGATAAGAATACATCATTTTAGGAAAGTTGCCTTATTTTTCTTTTGGACTCCAAGGACTGTTACTTGTGCCATTAAAAATAATCTGAGACATTAATTTTTGGACTCAGATATCCACATTATTGCATGGGAGGAGCATATATTTATAATAAAATTTTATTATACTCTTTGATCTAATTCAGGCATGTTATGAGTAGGGACATCACCATGCATGATGGATCTTAAGGGGTCATAATTAATGTAGTGTAAAACTTGGTGGAAGAAGCTTAAATATGAATGATTAAGAATAATATATAGGTCCGTCATCCTCCTTGTGTAATCTATTGCTCTAGATTGTAAAGGCCACATATAAGTTAAAGCATCATGAGTAGAGAATAACAGGACATTCCTTATGCCTCGGCAAAACCGAATGACATACTACACTCTAACTGGAACTGATGAGTTTCCCTTACCTCGGCAAAAATGAGGACACCATACCTCATTCTCGACAAGATCACCAGAAATTCTCTAAGGGGGTGGTTCATTCGTAAGACTCACATGATGAGAACGAACATTTCAAAGATGGCAGCGAACACAAAAGTTGCAAAAATTCTTTTTTATTCATCATAAAAAGAAAAACAAAAATAAAAGAAAAACACACATGAGCCCTCATTGGGGCTTATTGTCTCCATCGGGCATTGCTGAGCTCTCCCCATGCCGCAAACATAGCTCGACGATAAGAATAGCAATTTGTTGTTAGAGAGTCACCACTTGCCCTTCTAGCTGACTGTTGATCCGACGAAGGAACCCGTACTCCCTCATGGAGATGGCCAAGTATTCTTCGACCATCTTCCGGAGTCGGTCGCGCTCCGCGAGCATCAACAACAGGTCCTCCCTGTCGATAGTCATCAGAACACAGCTCCTATGGGGCCCCCCTCGCGGAGGGACCTGCCCCAGTGTTCATTATCGTCATCACCTGACGCTCCAGTAGACCCCCCTTCATTTTAAAAAGCCATCCTACTATCCTAAATTTCAGAAGGTCAACAAGGGAAGTGATTAGCGATGGTGTCCCCCCGTCCGTATTTAAACTACCTCTGGTGAGTACTTCGATCGCCCGGGCCAACAACTCCAATGTCACAATCGCGGAAACTTTCCACGCATCACCACCTCAGTGAGTGCTCATAGGAAATGAAGAGTTGTGCCCCCTCGCCGAAGAGGATCAATAAATAGCAACGAGGTGCTCGAGAGACACCCCCTTCTTGGGACCAGACCCCCTTCGAACTGCCGGACTCCTTTGAATTAAATATCCTCGAAATAACACGGAAAAGAGGAAAAAGGTGCAGAATAGAGACAAAGGAAATTTTGAATTTCATTGAGGTCTTCCATAGATGGCCAACAAAGAAAAATAATAATCCAAGCCGGTCCTCAGTTCAGGGCACGGACCCGACCTCAGGGGCATCAGCGGCCGGTGCTGAAGAAACATAGCTCGGTCCGCCCACTTTGAAAGTGGTCGATCGATGAGCCTTGGGCGCCCCTGCGTCTCTCGGATGGCTCTCCTCCTTTTGACCATCCACACCTGAGTCTACAGTTGCATCAGCCCCCAGGAGGGTATCTACATCAATATCCGAGACCTCCTTATATTCAGTCTCCACTGATAGCTCGGTCCCCGGGGTTTGCACGTCATGACCCTCCACCTCAAGGAAAGAGAGGTCCCATTCCGGGTACTCCCGAGATATCTTGGCTTGAACCTCCTCCACACCGAGCTAGAACGCCTCAGCACAGGTTGCATCCTGTTCGCCCTGAAGTAGGGCGAGTTGCCTTTCAGCCTCAGCAACCTGACTCCGAAGTGAGGCGACTTGCTTCTTGGTCTCGGCGACCCGGCCTTCAAGCTCCAAGCTCCTCCAACGACTCGATGCCAGCTCTCCTCGCAGGGTCTCTAATTGACTTTGGCCCTCGAGTTTCACCTTCTCCATCTGTGAGCACAGGATCAGTCAGTGCAACAATAAGAAAATAGGGGAAGTTAAAGAGATGATATCGTACCTCCCCCTCCTGCCGGGCTATTCTCTTGGGCAATTCCTCTACATCGCTGAGGGCCCTCAGCTTATCGGCCTTGACATGCTCGACCCTATCCTTGAGGTCATTGATTCTCGACTGCCTATTATTGGCTTCTTCCCTGGACTGGGAGGGCCCATCGTCGAGCTTGGCTATTTTCTCCTGATTCCATTTGATCCTATCATCCCTGGCGATAATGCAAAGTTGCAGTTGCCGGATCTTCTCCTCCGCCTCACCGAGCATTCTATTCAGACAGCTCCTCTCCTCGGCAGCATCCTTCCTTAGCCTATCTCGACTCTCATCAAACTGTTTCTTAACAGTTTCCATTTCTCCAGCATGCCTAGATCTGATTCGTGAAAGCTCCGAGCATGCTTCGTTATACCTCGTACAGAGCTCACGTAGCTCCTTAACTTCAAGCCTTAGCCTGGATGCTTCGTTGAGGGCAGCCTGATGCAGTCCCCTCACCTTCATCAAGTTCTCATTGGCAACATCCAGAACCCGTTCGAGTTTATCACACGCCTCTGCTCGCAACCAGAGCTCGGCGCTGACTCTCTTGGCCTGGACACTGGCCCCTATTGCCAGGTTCAAGCGCCAGCATAGCGCCCTGGTGATCAAAGCGCTCTGTGAAACAAAATACAAGTAAGAAAGTGCAATCAAGTCAACCAGAAAGCACCCATTACTCTGAAATAGCAACTCACCCGGGAGGCGTAAGACCTAGCGAGCTCCATAAGGGCAGGGTTGTCGATTTCAGGGAGGAGGTGGACATCTTTCGCAACATTTCACTGACCAAATGCGGCGTCGATGAGATCTAGGTCCACGAACTCATTCACCGAGGGACCTGTACTCAGATACAATGCTGACCTCACCAAGGCAGCGAATGCCGCCTCGATGGCCGGGTCCAAATTACCAGGCTGCACGTCTGAAGGACCAGTCCGAACCACCTCAGGCTAAGAAGCCTTCAACCGCCTGGCCTCCTTCAGCAAAATTTTGGCCTGGAATTCCTCGGATACCTCAGCCAACCCAGGCGCCAATATCCCCGAAGCCTCGATCCTCTCACCGAGTCCTCCAATCTCTTCAGGAGAAAGCTCTCCAGCAAGAGACTCCTTTCGAGCCTCCGCCACTGTTGGCCCAACATCACCGCTCCTTAATCCATCCGAATGAGGCCCTTCGATGGTAGACTCCCCCTGAGCCTCGGCGACCACGACTGCCCCCTCCATTTCTCCTGTCGGAGCTAAAGGCATCTTCTTGCTCGGGGGGGGGAACCCCGGGATACCGAACTTCGCCGAACCTGGCAACAACTTATCTCCAGAAGAGGGGACTACTAGACATAACAATGGAGCCTCATCAGAGCTGTCCGCTATCTCCACCACCAAAGGACAAGGGATCTCAGTGATCCTCCCTGAGTCCTCCTCTACTCTCTGCTCCTCCGCCACGACTATCGCTTCTTCCCCCAACTGAGAAAACTCCTCTCTCACCGCCAACGCTCCCACTTTCCCTTTCTTTGGTGATAAGGAGCGCAGGCTAACCTTGACTCGCCCGACCTCCGGTGAGTGCTCTTCGAAAAGGCGAACCTTCTTCTCATACTTTCTCCTTTCCCTGCTACCAGTCTCTCTTGGGCGCTTGCTCAACTCCTTCTTTATACAGCCCGCCAGCGTAGATCGCTTGGCTGCAAGCGCAGTGGGCAAACGATCAAGCCGAGATATGCTTGCTCGAGTGAAATCAACAGAAAAGGAAAAAAGGAGAAGACTTACCTTGTGTATCGATAGGGCTAAGCCGGCGGCGAAAAGAGCCTCCTCCGACAGTAAGTCATTAGCTGAAAACACTCGGCCATCATGAAGGACCTCTAGGTCCTCCTTCTCTTGTTCAGACAGAACTGGATGCGCTTCCATATCCCTGACAAAGTTTCCCCATACTCGCGGGAAGTCGGAGCCGATGTTTCCCTCGACAATAAAAAATTGGACCTTCCACTCCTTTATGGATGACGGCTTATCCGTTATCATCTTGAACGACCTTCGAGGTCCGATATAAGACCACTCTGAGTTCCTCCCAGACATCAGGTGGTTACATGCACGGAACAGGGGAAGAGTTGCTGTTACCTGAACCTGGCTGCACATTGAGATAAACTCGATGATACTGCGCCAGCTGTTAGGAGCCACCATTGTTGGACAGATGTTGTAAAATCTCATAATCTCCTTCACCAGGGGGTGAAGGGGAAACCATAAGCCTGCCTTCAGACTATCTTCATAAAGAAAAATCCCATGCTCCAGTTCCTACAAAACCTTATGCTTGGGTTTCGGTAATCGCAAAAGGAAATTCGAAGGAACGCCATACTTCTGGCATATTCTCCCCAAGTCCTCGGCAACAATCTCTGAAACCATGTCGCTGGGACTCACCATGTTGCTAGGTCAAAAGGGACACCGAATGGGTTTACGAAAGAAGCAGGGGAACAAAATTCTCCAAGAAGAAACAAGAAAGCGCTGCAAACAGGAACGACGCTGCTTTGACCTTGCTTTCCCCAAAAGAAACCATTTCAAAAGGAAGATAAGGTGTCTCAACCAAGGAAATCGGAACCGCCATCGCAGGCGCCATAAAAATCGGGATTTGCTACGTGATGCTTCCTCGACCGTTGTCCCTAAGAAACAACGGATCCTTCCTGTAAAGGCAGGGCGGCTGCGCGACATTAATTAGGGTATCATTACGCAGGCTTTCAAATCCAGATCCCTCCATCCGGATCGTGCCACCTGGAGCTATACTCTCTATGCCCGAACCTATGCTTCGAGCTAGGGAGTGGAGGGCATGTGTTGAGGGATAAAATTGCCACTGCATTGATAATCATGCAAGAGGTTAGGATCAGCCATGACTCCCACTTATTGCGTGGTGCCCGCAAGAAATGAACCAACCATTGTACCTCGGTAGATCGAGGCACCTTGGACCCTCGGTGAACCAAGGATTCTTCGGGTATAGATTACATCTCTACGCCTCGCTAGCCGAGCTATCCCTATCTCTCGGCCCCAGCCCGAGCGATCCATATCTCTCGGCCCTAGCTCGAGCGGTTCATAACTCGACCTGCCCAAACGATATCCACACCTCTGCGGAATCAAATTGCCCTTATACCCAGCTTACTTCTTTATCATACCTCGATAGAGCGAGTCATCAGATACCTCGGCAAATCGAGCCTTCCCTACTTCGGGGATCAGGCCGTTCTCCATACCTCGGCTCAACCGAGGCACGCAAGCATCTACCTCTACGGAGCCATGATGACCGAACAAGGATCCACATAGGCAATCATGCCTACACTACCAAAAATGACCTAGAGCCTATATGATAGCTGAATCTCGAAGCACCGGATAGCCCTCTCGGCCGTCGATCCTCTAACTAATAAGATATGAATCCCACCGGCCTCACAACAGTCGGATTCGAATCAGCCTCGGATCCCAACAATTTTTAGATCTCAACACGCTCACAGAATCAGGTAATCTCCTATAAATAGCATAGTCTCAGGTACTCTCAGGTAAGGGTGTTCTCGATGCATTCTCAGCAATACTCTCATTATATCACTGCTCACCCCTTTCCACCATTAAAGCTCTGCTTGGAGCTCCCAAAAGGCCACACTGAAGGGACTCTTCAATGAGAGCCTTCTCTCCATATTTGTTCATTATTGATCTCTGCTGACTTGAGCATCGGAGGGTCTTCCACAGAGGGCCACCCCCAATGCCTCTCGCGTGAGGACTGTTTTGCAGGTCCACCCAGGAGGGAGCCCAATCTGAAGCTCGACTGCGCCCGAGTCGGAGGACGGATTCCAGCAACAATAGTAGACAAGGTTTATTATTTAGAATGTAAAAGAATGATAAAAAAAAAAAACTTGTGGTGGAGATGTGATTGTTATAAGAGAGATTAAGTAAGTTTCTGAGTGGGAACATCACAGAAGGGGAGGTTGGGTTATAGTTATTTATGGAAGGGTTTATAATCTTCAGCCTTTGCTTTAAATAATTAAGTTTTATTTAAAAAATAAAAAAGAAATAATATCATCATTTTCCCAACAATAAGATTGTCATTATATATATAATTTATTCTTTTTAATCTTATGTTCGAAACAATGATGAGAAAATGCGATCATGATTATTAAGCCGGCATCAATATTCTTCCTTTGTAAATTTTGAAGTAGGATGTGATTCGAGCGCAGAGATACACACAGTTAAATCTAAAAAGATAAGAATACATCATTTTAGGGAAGTTGCCTTATTTTTCTTTTGGACTCTGATGTGGCTGATCTAGCACTGTCAGGGTTAATGGCATGGGAGACTGACGGAGCCCCGCCTCGGCCTCTGAGACCGCTCAGCCTCTGAGACACCCTCGGCCTCAAAGGCTGATGTGGCTGATCTAGCACCGTTAGGGTTAACAGTGTGGGAGCTAATCCAGCACTGTCAGGGTTAACAGTGTGGGAGGCTGATGGAGCCCCGCCTCGGCCTCCGGGACACCCTCAGCCTCTGAGACACCCTCAGCCTTTGAGGCTGATGTGGCTGATCCAGCACCTTCAGGGTTAATGGTGTGGGAGACTGACGGAGCCCCGTTTTGGCCTCTAAGACAGCCTCAGCCTCCAAGGCACTCTCGGCCTTGGGCTTCCGTCATGGTCCGGCCCTGGGACCAGCAACCTATGGCCTCGAGCTACCTGACACACCCGTAACAGCACGTGGTCGTACTTCATAATGGTGTATGATCCACCACTCGCCCGTAACAGTGCGTGGCCATACCCCGTTACGGCGTATGGTCCACCACTCGCCTATGGCTGCATGTGGCCATACCCCGTAACAGCACGTGCCTGATGCAACCATAGCCATCAGACACCTATAATGCCGCACTGGCAGGTGGCAAGTGAGGCAGGACACCTCTGACATACCCACGATCTGTTACTGTCGGTCTTGCCTTTTTGTCATTATTGAATAGTAGTATCTCGGAATCATCAACCTTCTGGAAACATGAAAAAGGGAGAACCTTCGAACAGGTATAAAAGCCCACACTTACGACGAGGGAAGGATCCTAAACTCTATTTTTCTAGCCTCTTTCTACTAGTTAACTCTTGTCTGTTCCAAGTGATTGACTTGAGCGTTGAAGGGTCCCCACCAGAATATCTGGTCTCCGAAGACTTTTCTTACAGGAGCCTGCCGAGAAGGATCTCTGTTTCTCCGATGTTCAAGGAAGGTGACTTAATTTTTGGACTCAGACATCCACATTATTGCATGGGAGGAGCATATTTATAATAAAATTTTATTATACTCTTTGATCTAATTCAGGCATGTTATGAGTAGGGACATCACCATGCATGATGGATCTTAAGGGGTCATAATTAATGTAGTGTAGGGCTTGGTGGAAGAAGCTTAAATATGAATGATTAAGAATAAATATATAGGTCGGTCATCCTCCTAGTGTAATCTATTGCTCTAGATTGTAAAGGCCACATATAAATTAAAGCATCATGAGTAGAGAATAAGATGGGGTAGTGCATTGGATTTTGTAGGAGTGTCTCTCTCTTGACATTGTAATGCAAATTTTGAACGAGGAAATCTATGGATGATTAATTTGTTTCCCGGAGTTTCTTCCCTTAATTAGCCATTCTTTCTACCATACATAATTGGAACGTTGTTGCTCTACAAATAGACTGCCTTATACAGAAACGTGTACTAGCATTGAAATTATGTTTTTTTTTTTGGAAAGGATGAGTGATCACATCAGCCTAATGCGAGTCAGTCCAAATAAATCAGAAAATAGAAGCTGTTTAAGTACAATGGGACAGAGGTCACCCTGTTTTCACAACCAAAAGAAATTATATCTCTAGTAGGGAGGTAAAGCTTTGGCATGGTCTCATTGACAAAAATCCAAGCCACTGTGTGGGAGAAGAGATTATTAATATTTTAGCGGATGTTATGTTAATTGAAAAACCATCTGACTGAAGTTTGGAAAGTAACATACCGAAAAGGTTTTCATATTTGAATCTTTATAAGTTGCTCCTGATACATAATTTTGGGTGGTAGTTCTATGTGTTGTCTTCTTAATTTTTCACACAAGTTTTTACCGGTCAAAAAAGAGTTTTTACACAAGTTTCTTGAAAACTTGATAATATAAGCCATGTAGTTGGTACTCAAGAGCTGCTTCACACTAGAAATCGTGATGCTGATTCTTTGGATTTCTTTTGAATTCTTTTTCAGAAAAAAATGTTGTTCAAGACCATATAATTGTTTCTTTGTGCTAGTGCCCTTATTCAAGTAATATCTTCCTAAATCGAGCATTAAAGATTAATTTCATCTGGCAGTTATAGACTTGATGATTGCATGAACAACGTTTTCTTGGTGCTAAGTTTTGGCTCCAAAATGTTACTCTTGCTAAAACAATAGATATTATCGGTTAGGAACCAGCAAGAGCTGAAGAAAACTATTAGAAAAAAAGAGCTAAATGAAGAATCAAATTATGACAAGGCTAAAATAATATCAATGAGATCTGTCAACAAGCTTTTACCCTTATGAATATGCAAATCTAATATTAAAATATGACTTATTATTATGTAACTCAAACTTTAGTAATAAGATGTTAAGGTGGTTTACACATCCATAAAGTAGAGGCCCACCTTATTCCATCCCAAAAATCTCGTCTAGAGTAGATATTTTATTTATTTATTTTTTTGCAGATTAGTGATGTCAATGAGGATGAAAATAAATATATCTCTACCCCATCTCATTTTTTTTTTTTTGCAGAGATGAAGATGAAAATAGTGATGTCAATGAGGATGAAAATAAATATATCTCTACCCCATCTCATCCTCACCCATTGATCTGATGCTTGAGTATTATAATATCCTTATATATTTTCATATATACAAAATTATCCTCATATATATTAATTTAAATTTTAATTATTTTAATGATAAGTATAATTTAAGATATAAAAATTGAATTTATTAATATGGTCAGTAAGGAAAAAATCATCTACATTACTAATTTTATATTTTTTTTAAAAATTCATATATATCCTTAAGAATGAGGCAAGGTGAGATAAGGATAAAATTGGAGATAAGGAAGAAAAAAAAATCTTCATTAATTATAGACATAGAATGAAATGTCGATTATTTTTTTAATAAGAATATAAATAAAGATTATAATTTTCAGCTTTCCTCTAATCCTTTGCAATCCATAGTTTATACATACTTTAATATTTTAGTTTATATTTACCAAATTATCTTCAGTTCCATCTTGCTCTATAACCCAAGACATCATACTCCATGTGAGATTAATAAAACTGGGCACATAATTATAGAAGATTTATAATTTAAAACTCTAATAAAAACATGAAACAAAATCATAAAAATTATGTTCTAAATTCATATATTCTTGCTTCGAAACCATATGTAAAATTTTTTAGGATTACATATGTCAATTTTAGAATGTCAACTAAATAATATAAAATTCATTATCATGCCTATTTGTGCCAACTTTGGTTTATGCCAAAGCTACAAATAATCCTTGAATCAAGAAAACCACTCATTAGGAATGTTGTGGCTCATATCTTCCTTTTCTTGCTCCTCCAACAGATGGTGTTTGTGATGAAAAAAAACTAATTATACATATAAGAAGAGAAGGGTGAGCCAAGTCTATTTATAATGAAATGCTAATGGATCCTAGCATCATAGCTCACTATTAGATTTTGGGTCTATACAAACTACTAATAATATCACCCAATAAAAGGTATGCATAATTCAAACTATACGGATCACATATATCAATAGTGGACTCATTCCACATATATCATTGGACTAAATTTATCCCTTCAATTTTTGCAAATCCAAAATCACTAACAATTAATGTTAGATTATTATTGTATTGCTAATATATAATAATGCTTTATATTTGAAAGCCCTATATACTCCCTAAGATTTTTTTCTTAAGAAATATGTGGCCCTATCACATACGCCAACTCAGGCATTAGGATCGAGGTATGGCAACTATAAATTCAAAATTAATTCTAAGTTATAAATTTAAAATTAGTCATAAGTTTTAGTAAGAGATGATGATTATGAATTATGTCTTTTCTATTTTAATAGGAAAGTTAAATGGTATAAAATAATAAATATAGTATTTATAAAATTTTTCATTAATTACAGAAATAGAATGGGATGTGAATTATTTTCTTTAATAAGGGCATGAATGAAGATTATAATTTTCAGTCCTACTTTGACCCTTTGCAATGTCTAAATTTATATACTTTAGGAAAAACCGGAGTAACTAAATCACTTTTTTTTTTACCTTCAAAAGTGGTGGCGGTCATATTCAACATTTAATATTTTAGTTTCATTATTCTTCTCTGACTTGAATTTCTTATAGATAATTTGAGTTCAAATATATGCGGATGATCTTTTATTTGTACCTTAATTTCTTTTAATTATATTACCTATTTCATCATCATAAACTCAAATTTTGCATAGTTTTTTAATTAATATTTTTTTATCATCAAAATATATATTATTAAATTCTTATGTTTAACATGAGTCATATTGGATAAGATAAAAGTGGTTACTACTATCATGTTTGGCTAAATCTAGCAATTAAGTCAAGGAACAAAGCACCAAATTTGGATTAGAATAGTGTAACCGCCGTAACCTTGAATCAAATTAATCAGTAAATATAAGTATGTTCTCATTAATTAGCTTGATCTATGAGTCAAGTGATAGGTCATACCCACAACTCACCGCCGAGAGAGAAGCAGAACGAGGTTGAGAGGGGAATAAAGAGACACCAAAAAGGGGGAGAACCCAGGGAATAAGACAACCCCCGTGCGATCTCCCCCAACAAACCAAAACAAAAAATTTTATTAGGGTTGGTGACCTGCCATGCGAGCGCACCCAACATGGCAAAGGTCGGTATGACAACAAGATCAAATCCAAGAGAGTAGACTACTTTCCCTAAGCCCTTGCCTCGCCCCTCCAAGGAGCTCCCCGGACTTCCTTTAATTTGCTCTACATCAGATATAAACTACATAGTACCCCTCAACATCTACGAGAGACATCAGGTGAGATCCACCGATTGTCTCATCTTTTACATCCGAATCAAGAAAGTTGAAGTCATCGCGATGATCACCACAATCGCACGCGCCTGATCAGCCGAAAGAAACCGCATCTCATCCGATCCCCACAGATCTGATACAAGAGAGGAGAACGATCCTTTTCGCGCCCATTTTCTTCCCCTTCCCCATCTACAGACCTGCTGCCAAAAAAGAAAGAAAAACTAAGCTGAAAGGAATCGAACCAGTAGAACAAACGAATATATATCACAAAAAACTGCTTCCCCTTCACAAAAATCATTAGACGCCATATCCTCTTCCTCGCTAAGGGCTCCCGTCCTCATCCTCTCATGCATGAACCAGACGTCCCCTGCCGACCAACCGGGTATATCGAGCGTGACGACGTTGACAAGCTTAAGCATCGACGACGCAGTCCTCATGTCTTACGCGGCTCTGGAGGCCAAGCGCAGCTGCCGGATTTGCAGCACCGGGATCCTTTCGTCGGTCACGGAGGAGAAATCCGAGGTAAGTTATCCGGTGGCGTGGAACTACTCGAATTCCCTTTACGGTACTCGGGCCATTGAGAGGGATGGAGAACTCTCGTCAATATATAGAGACAGACGGACGGTCTGGTGCATGCCAAATCGAAACAGAGAAGGATTACGAAACAGAGAAGGATTAGGAGTAATAGGATTCGTATCAATCCAGATTAGGAGAAGATTGATAATAGGATTCATATCAATCCGTTTGATAATAGAATTCATATCAATCTAGGATTCGTATCAATCCGGATTAGGAGCAGATTGATAAAAATGCCTTCCCCTTCTCGTCCCAAAGGTTTCGACTTTCGAATGTATTGGAAAGTTTATTAAAAAAAAGGATATAATAAATAGGAAAATGTGATTTAAAGGTAAAGAAATTTTCATTAGTAAAATTGTAGGTCAATTTAGGAAGCAAAATGGCTAGAATATGGATTTCTAAACCAAAGAGAGAAGGCGCGTGCTTGCGTTAGATTTTTTTTTTGTGGGACTTGCTTTGTTTGGAATTCTTAATAGAACTATTGTTATGTAAATAAATACAATAAAAGGAATTTTTTTTGGTAGACAAGGTTTATTATTTAGAACGTAAAAGAATGATAAAAAAATAAAACTTGTAGTGGAGATGTGATTGTTATAAGGTGATATTAAGTAGTTTACGAGTGATAAAAAAAATCATCATATAAGGAGGTCTGGGTTACAGTTATTTATGGAAGGGTTTATAATCACCAGCCTTTGCTTTAAATAATTAAGTTTTATTTAAAAAA
>UESW01004212.1:922715-1007551 GCA_900491605.1 Calamus simplicifolius
CCTTTTTTTTTTTTTTTTTGTTTCTACCTTATTCTCTCTGCCTTTGCTGCAGTCAAGAACCCTAAGGTAGTGTTTGAAATAGGGGATAAGAGGGAATATCCCTTGGATATCCCTTCTTATTCCCAAAAGCCATAACTATAAGGGATAGCAGAGAATAAAGTTAACCAAAGGGATAATCCATAGTTAACCATGGTTAACCATGGGATATCCCCTCAATTTATTTCCTAGAGAATGCAGGAATAGCTGGTTATCCCTCCAAATAAGAGTAAAAAAAGGTTATCCTATGGATTTACCTTTTTGCATTTGATATGATCAATGGGATAGCCAGGGGATAAACTATATCCCGTACACTTATCCATGGATAATATTTTTCCTATCAAACGCTACCTAAGGTAGTGTTTAAAACAGGGGATAAAAAGGGATATCCAGATATCCCCTCTTATTCTCAAAAGCCATAACTATAAGGGATAGCTGGGAATAAAGTTAATCAAAGGGATAATCCATGGTTAACCATGGTTAACCATGGGATATCCCCTCAATTTATTCCCTAGAAAATGCAGGAATAGCTGGTTATCCCTTGAAATAAGAGTAAAAAAAAGTTATCCTATGAATTTACCTTTTTGCATTTGATATGATCAATGGGATAGCCAAGGGATATCCCTAGGGATAACCAGAGGATAAACTCTATCCCGTACACTTATCCATGGATAATATTTTTCCTATCAAATACTATCTAACTCTCACAAAAAGAAAGCAGCATAAGTTCAACAGAAACACAAATTGTAGGTTCTTTTCTGTCTATTATCCCTCGTTATATCTTATCTTAACGCTTTGGCACAAAAAAAAAAAAAAAAAAATTAAAATGGAATATAAACAAAAGCCTCAAGGGTGTGTTTGGAATGGAGTCAAAGGTACAAAGTTACTTTTATAACTTTCACTCCTTTTTAGTGGTGCATTTGGCATGAGGTTAAATTTTTTGAACGGTGTAATTTTTTTTAAATTGAAAAAGTTTTGCTGCACCGTGCATGATAATTAGCATGTAACACATGCATATGCACATATCAAGAACAAAAATCTCTTTTTTGCTTTTAGCATCATCGTGTATCAATCATCACATGCGATGCAGTTTTTGCTATACCGGATATGGTACACTTTTTTCTTAAATTTTTCATGCTCCCACGAGCAGCTTTACCCACGCCCACCGCTGCTGCCAAGTGAACTTGGAGCAAAAGGACTTGGTTGACGCATCAACCAAGCAAGAACTTTGAAGATGTCCATGATCGAATACACGCAACCATGTAGAAAAGCTGTTATGTTTTAAATCCATAACATCCGTATCATGGAGAAACCTTTTACTGACATAGCCAAAAAAATTACCATATAATAGTGCAATCACTGGCAAAGATACCACAAGAAATAAAGCAAACAAAAAGCATGCATGTATTTACCAGGCCGGATGCTTGCATTTTTTCTTCTGTTTTTTGTGTGTGCGCGTGTGTGTGGAAATGTTGATGGAATGAATATTGTTTGCTTGCTTATGATGTTTGACAGAGTAACACTTCCAGCCAAAAAGAATTTGAGTCTCAGAAGAAGGAAATTTGTTTGTTATAAGTGTATTGAAGTTATTATGGATGACAAATCCTTGTTGGGAGTAGCTGCTTTGCTTTAAGAGATTGCCCCACAGTGCTGGCCCATGCATTAGTTTGAATTTGTGCAAGCCGAATCCAGTGACTTCCTCCATGTGATCTGCTAGTATAATTGTGTTTCATCTTTCTGCAACATTCTTTGAATGGATCTGTGCTTGTGATTGGTGGCTTTGTTGCCACAAGTTATACTTTTATCATGAACTTGGAACACCTCATGAGACAACATGTCAACAGGATGTCTATCACCAAGCAGCTTGGTCTCCTATTGCCAAAGTTCATGCATCCTCTCACTTTCTGTCTCTCTTTATATAAAGTGAGATTTTTAGAAGGAAAAGCTACTAGCCAAGGCATTTAAAGTTACATTAGCCTGTACAAATGACTACCAAAAGGTGTCATAAAAATTGAAGAAAGCACTTCAAATGAGGGCCACAAGCACAGGCCTCATTATATGTCTGTACTGCATAGTAGTTGAGGATTCAAAAGCAGGGGCTTGAGGGGAGTGGCATTGAGGTTAGGGTTGTCCCTTACCTCTGAATTGGGCAACAACATGTGATCCTACCGTGGTCCTATGGTCGGTGATGGGTCTATATCTCACCTTCTTCCAAGAGGATATGCATGGATAAAGCTTAATTCATTCTATATCTCACCTTCTTCCAAGTAGATATGCAATGGTAGATAAAGCTTAAACCATTCTCTTAATATTGGGGCTGTGAGTTGAATGCACTAATGTCTATGTCTTGCTGCTGTCAGGTGTTATAGTTTGCTACCTATTTAAAAGACTGCAAGCTCACTTGATATTGAGAATGATAGAATGGAAGTATATTAATATGCAGTCTTTGGGCATAGTTTTAAGGACAAGTTGGTCTAAGCTTTCTGCTTTCATACTTCAGACTTGGTTTTGTAAAATTTTAGAAAAATGGATCTTATTATTATTAGAAATGTTACTAGTTAAAAAGGAGGTTTATAAGAGAGAAGCTTTCCAGCTAGCATTGACTTCGTTTCTGCCAGTTGGTTAAAGACTGGATTTAACTAACATTTATGCATGTGTTTAGCAAGTTTAGAAGCATGGTGCTTGAGAGAGGATGCTAGAGCCAACTTATTGGTCACTAAGATGGTGTGTAACCTGTGTTCCTTTCTCAAACATGGATAGGACTTACTGTTTTAACCATGATTGATAAAATTGTTTTGCAAAACTTTGATGCGAATTCCGATCGTATATTTGAACAAGGTTCTTGTTTGATTAACATGCTCATATTTGATTACAGACTTGGCATGTGCTATCTGCTTCAACTACTCTAAATTAAGTAAAGGAAACTTCTTGTTTCATCTCAAGCATTTAACATGGAACAGAGTACATAGCATGTCCTTACTTTAAAAATTGATGCATCATCTGGAAATGCTGCCACACCATGTCGCATTTGATAAGAAAAGAAGAATTTGAAATGCTTATTAGCGAGTAATGATCTTGGCCAAATAGAATAAGATACCAAGCAAAGAATAAATTCTACTATTGATCTGCCTGCAGCTTGGTTGTGGCAGTAAAGCTTGGCAGTAATATGGAGATAATTAGTGCCTGTGGAAATTGTTTTTATATTTAACTAGTGGACAATTCTGAGAAAAATTACTAGCGAAGATAGATTACAACATGAGCATCAGGAAATCATGTACTATTAGGTCTAATAAAATTTTGACTAACATCAGTACAATATATTACTGAACATAACCTCTTAAGAATTTAGAATCCAGCTCTCTAGTAAGAGTTTGAAAGCTATAGAATGCATATTTTTTTAAAAAAAGTAATACTCCATGGAAGAGACCTTTTTAGGAACATTGGAGCCTAGTTTTAGATGATATATACGATGACCTCCACCGTAACAATAACTATGAAAGTACAAGTGTGAGAGTTTATACTGATGAATATTTTGTACAATATCAGTTATATAGTAAGACATTCTGTGTACTTATTTGATACACTTGATCTAAGAACACCACAAGGGAAAAAAATATTGCGACGCTCAAATGCGTCGCAATTGCGTCGCTAAACATGCTATTGCGACGCAATAGCGACGCAATGACGGCGTCGCTCAGATGTCCGTCGCAATATCCATTTGTCGCAATTGCGTCGCAATATTGCGACTCTCTGCGATGCAACAATGCGTCGCAATATTGCGACGCATCCAAATGCATCGCTAAATTTAAAACTAATTTTTAATATTTAAAATTATTATTAAATATTGCGACGCATTCAATTGCGTCGCAATATTGCGACGCATTTAGTTGCATCGTAATATTTAATAATAATATTTTTGATATAATAGCGACGCAATTTGAGTCGCTAATGCGTCGCAAATAAAAATTTTTTTAAATATTGCGACGCAAGGTCATTGCGTCGCAATATTTATTAAAAATATTTTAGATATAATAGCGACGCAATTTGAGTCGCTAATGCGTCGCTATTAATTTTTTTTTAAATTATTGCGACGCCAGGTCATTGCATCGCAATATTTAATAATAATATTTTAAAAATATTAGCGATGCAATTTCAGTCGCTAATGCGTCGCTAATTAATTTTTTTAAAAATAAAATATTAAAAATTAAAACGGTTAATACAATTTCGTTACATTTAAATATTGATCGAAACATTCTTCACTCATATTGATCCAAACAATAATCAATTTCTAAAAATAATTATATATTAAAATTTTGAAGTTTTCATGTACAACATAAAAAAAGAAAAAAAAAATACATCAAGAATCTGGCGATCATGTGGAGGCTGAAGACCCTGCGACAAGCGGCTAACCATATCCTGCAAATGACGCATCTGATCTCGCATGTCTGCAAGCTCCTGATCCCGGCCTCGCATACGCTGCTCGAACTCCTCGACCTCCTGCCGAACCTCCTGACGACCTGCCGAACCTCCTCCGCAATAGATCTCCGAATGTCGTCTAAACGCTCGGCAGGAATATCACCAGAATATCGCGAGCTGGAGGCCTGATGGGAAAATATGCAGAAGCTCTAGTGCCCAGACCATAGACCCTGCGGTCTCGCGGCTGGGCACCAACAGCCTCCAAAAACACACCGACTCTCCTCTGCTGAGAGTTCGACGGGCGTCTCCCCATCAGTGGAGTCGACCTGCGATGCCTGGGAGCGAAGCTCCTCGACTCGTGTCTTTGAATTATAAAATCAACAATAAATGAGTTAATAAATTTCTCTGAAATAAAATTTTAGAAATTAAACAGATACTACATAAATCTAATTTCTTACCGCAACCTCCCGTGATCGCGTGTCGACCCAGGAACCGTCCCTCCTGGTGTGTGTCGCCCTGAATAGACGAAACTCACCAGGATCTCCGCCCTCCTGCTCAGACTATAACAATAAAAAATTGATATTAATACAAATATTTGTAAATAACTAAATTAGTAATTAAAATATTTATGTTTTCTTACCATACGCCGTCTGTGCTCCTGAATCGAAATGGAGCCCGAAGTATGGTGGGAGAGACCCGTGCCAGGACCGCCCTTCTCGGATCGGCGGTTCGTGCTGGCTGATGCGGACCTCCTGCGCCAGCCATCGGACTGCCAGGCCTGCTGCCACTCGTGCCAAATACCCTCTGGCACATGCGCAGGACGCTGACCCGATGACCTCCAACGATGAAGCATGTCGGAGTATCGGCGTCCCGTCAGAGCCTCCCATGCTGCCCTAATGGCATCATGGCTGGCAGGGTCCCACGTAAACTTTTTCTGCATTAAAATAAACAGTTAGTTTCAGAATTTATTAAGATTAAGAAATTTTATATCAGTGATAAATTGTATTTAATAAGTTTACCTGAAACTCAGAAAAATAAAACTCCCTCGTGGCTGGAGATACGTGGCGCCAATCGTAGCCACTGGGATCTGCACGCCTCTGAAATACGGCGCTGATGTGGCTGGATACATGATGCTGCTCAATAAATCTGTTAAAAAAATGCATGTTTATAAGTAATTGACTTAAAAACATAAACATATATTTTTAATTAGTATATACTTACAGCCCATGAGCATCAAGTCGAAGTACGGTGCGGCCGATGGTGGAAGAACTCTCGGAGGTATGTGCCGATCGGCTGGATGGTAATAATGCAGGATCACCGCTGCTGGAGAGATCGAAGGCTGTGCGATGTGTGAGATCCGAACTCTCCATCTCCAAAGCTCATGTGATCTGATGCAGCAGGGCTACGTCCCTGCTCACTCCGTATGTCGTCGGTAGATCTACCTCTGCCCGTCATACTGAAAATACTAAAGATTCATGCAATTAAATTACGATTAATGATTGACTATGTAAAAATTTAACACTTATAAAAAAAGTTGAATTTAAAAAACCTCTATGTTTAATCGGTGTCATTTGTTTCGTGAAATGTTGGTTCAACATCCGATGCCGTATCGGACTGCGATTCAGTTTCATTATCATCGGAAGGAAACCGAACATTTGCATCCGCAATTTCTTGGACATCACCATTTGGATCTCTAAGTGATGTTTCAGGAGCCCTTGTGTCATCCTCAATTGCATGCATTTCCATCTCATCCTCTTGAAATGCAGGGCACTCGGCTGATTGACTTGATGAACTCTCCTCTAATACGATTGTTGAACGTGGGACGATTTTAGAAACGCCCACCAATCTCGCTTGTCGTTGCGCAAACTTGGATATCCGCAGTAAAAGACTTGCTGAGCTTGGGATGCAAGGATGAATGGGTCATATTTCTGCAATCTTCGTCGATGGTTCACTTCAACCAAATTGTAGTCGTTATGAACCCTTTTGCCCACAGGAACTGTCGGATCGAACCAATCGCAACGAAACAATACGGTTCGTTTCATAGGCCAACCGGGATATTCAACTTCAACCACCTCTACTAACTTTCCATAATAATCCTGCATATTTGCTCCAACACTTTCTCCTTTAACACACACGCCCCAGTTCTGCGTGCCTCTTGAAGCTGCTAATCGTTCAATCTGAAATTTGTACCCATTTACAAAATAGCCAGTAGAGGTTGTTACGGTCTTCAATGGCCATTGCGATAGACATTTAATGAAAATATTGTCGGTTGTGGACCATGGACCGTTTACCTATAAATTAATAAGCTATTCACATCCAATTCAAAAATAAAAGCCATTATGAAATTGATTGAGTGATACTACTCACAAATTCATAAAACCAGTAAGCAACTCCGTTTCTAATTTCTGCCCAATTGCAACTTGACTGATGTCGGGATTCATCTGTCGTTGTCTATCACAAACATCCTTATGGGATGAAAGGATGAAAACTGATGTTAGCAATTAAATATTGTGGTATATTGTAATTTAAATTAAAATTCCAATTAAGCATTGAAGTATACACTTACTCAATATATGGATCGACTTCTCTACAGTTCATTAGGATGTAATAATGTGCTGCATTATACTCCATATCGCTAAGATTTCTTGACTTCTGCCCACCAAATGAACGGCCGATACCTTTAAAAATTGATATTCTACCGTCATTAGGTTCTCCTTCGTCCACACATACGTCATCGTTACGACCAAGATTTCGGCTCCTCGTGTGGACGTGACCCTCAAAGTAATGCGAGGCAAAAGCTGAAACTTCTTCGACCAAGTGTGCATTGCATATAGAACCTTCAACCCTTGCCTTATTACGCACATTATTTTTTAACTTCTTAAGATACCTATATGTAAAGTTGAACAAAAAATTAACCAATTTTCTCGCAATGAAATAATATTTGAAATGTCAACATATCTTAATGATGTATATATTTACCTCTCGAAAGGATACATCCAGCGACTGCACGGGACCAGCTATGCTCGCTTCGTATGGCAAGTGAACCGGTAAATGCTCCATTGAGTCAAAAAAACTGGAGGAAATATTCGCTCAAGCTTGCATAAAATAATTGAAATTTCCTCCTCAAGCCTTGCCATGGATGCAGAAGTAATGACTGCGGCAGATAACTCCTTGAAGAACAAGCTGAGCTCCGTAATTGCCTTCCAGACATGTTGCGGAAGCAACTCACGAAAAGCTATAGGTAATAACCGTTGCATGAAAACATGGCAGTCGTGACTCTTCATGCCGAACAACTTGAGCTTATGCATGTCCACACACCTACCGATATTTGAGGCATAACCATCTGGAAATTTTAACCCTCTAAGCCAGTTACATAAAACTTCTCGTGAATTTCTGTCAAGAGTGTAACAGGCTTTAGGATAGGTCCCGTCGGCACTCCTTCTCAAATCACCTCTTCTGCAGTACTGATTAAGTTCTTCTCTTGACTTTGCAGTATCTTTTGTTTTTCCCGGGATGTTTAGCACCGTGTTAAATATGTTATCAAAGAAATTTTTCTCGATATGCATAACATCCAAGTTGTGCCGGATGAGATTTGTGCTCCAATAAGGCAAATCCCAAAATATACTTCGCTTCTTCCAGTTATGTTCTTTACATATACGGCCATTTTTATCTGCATCCGGTTCCCATGCATACATCAACCCCAAATGCTCTATAGTATCAAATATATCCGTGCCGGACCTAACCGGTTCGGCGAATTTTGTGACTGCTTTGTTCTTCCGGAAGGCGATCAAGTTACGCCTGTAAGGATGATTTGGGGGCAAGAACTTCCTATGGTTATCAAACCATGACTGCTTACCACTCTTCTGCAATGTAAATGCATCCGAATCATACATGCAATGAGGGCATGCCAGACGTCCAGCAGTGCTCCAACCAGACAACATTGCATATGCCGGGAAATCACTTATTGTCCACATCAAAGCAGCTCTCATGATGAAATTCTGTTTCATAGAAATGTCGTAGGCTACGACTCCTGTTTCCCACAACATTTTCAATTCGGCCACCAACGGTTGCAGAAGACATCAATCTTTTCCTTTGGATTTGATGGTCCTGGAACCAAAACGGTTAAAAACATTGCAGTATCTTTCATGCACTTCCATGGAGGAAGGTTATATACAGTCAGTATCACAGGCCAACATGAATACTGTTGCCCCGCTTGACCAAATGGTTGGAAGCCATCGGTACAAAGACCTAATCTCACATTCCTTATATCTTCAGCGAAATCAGGATGATTTTCATTGAAATGCTTCCAAGCCTTTGAATCTGATGGATGCCGCATTTCATCCTCTTTAGATTCATGTTCGGCATGCCATCTCATATCAGCAGCTGTTGCCTCAGATCTGTATAATCTCTGCAGGCATGGGTAAGAGGAAAGTAATGCATCCTCTTGTAAGGCACACTTTTCCTCCTACTTGTACTAGCTCCTCCTTCGCTGTTTTTGTACCTCGATTGCCCACAAATCTTACACCATCTCAGCTCTGAGTCTTCACCCCAAATATCATACAATTGTTCAAGCAACAATCGATCTTATTAACTGGGAGCCCAAGCCCACGCAACAACTTCTTTGTTGCGTAAAAACTGTCTGCCGCAACATTATCATTTGGCAAAATTTCCTTTGATTAACCCAGCTACAGAATTGAACGCCTTTTCTGATAATCGATGTTCTGCCTTAATATTCAACATTCGAGCAGCTGTAGACAACTGGGAATGACCCTCACAACCAGGATACAATTCTTGATTTGCAGCACGCAACATATCATAAAATTGCTGTGCATCTGGATTTGGTTCTTCCATAAATGTATTCTGATTGAATTCATTACCGATGCATTCATCACCATTTGTTCATATGTGTTTAAATTCACAAATGGTTCATCTACGGGAATTGACTCTTGTTGGCCTATAACAGCTGCTGGAATATCCTCTGGTTCACCATGACAGTACCAAACATAGTAATCAGGAACAAACCCCTTTTTACACAAATGCACCTTAACAGTTTCACATCTCTGTAGGCTTTATTCTGACACCTGTGGAAGTTGCATGGGCACCTAATCCTAGGCCCATCCATCCAGTCAGGTTGGCTACATGCAAATGCGATAAATTCTTCCAATCCATTCAGAAAATCTGGATTAAGCAAGCCATCTTTTATCCTTGCATACATCCACGAGCGAGCCCCGCTCATTTTTGACCGACTTATACAAAGTCTGGTAAACCATTAAAGGAAACCACAAATAAAACTATATTAGTATTACTAAATATATAACTAAATTATTTCTTTTACACAACTAAGGTTAATAACAACCATTTAAATCATTTATAACTAAACCAATTTTTTTTAGGCAACTAAGGTCCCTACCATGCAAGGCCGGCCACGGCTACGATCCTTGGCGTGCTAGCAAGGACCGAGGCACAGGTTCATGGGCTAATGCTAGGGCTTGAGTTCGGGTCGGGCCGCAAGGCGGTCCGTTTAATCATGAGACTTCACAAGCATTCAAGTGTCCTAAATTAATTCTACCTTCACTCCATGTCTAAAGGTAAGGCCCTATCCCATTCAAGAATATTTTTTGTGATATGTTATTCTGCTATTAATTATCATCGATCGGTTACGTTGAAATTTCGGCAGCATTTCCCCATATGTTCTCCTAAATGTGTGGCATATAAGCCACACTAGGAGAACGTATGAGCAAATACAAACCGCAATCTCACCAACGATGATTAATAGCAGACTAACATATCGCAAAAAATATTCTCAAACTGTCCACCAGGACAATTTGAGAATTTGCAAGACTAAGGCTTACAAATTCTCAAACGGGTCTAAAGGTTATAGTGCTGTGATTAATAATATGGAAGTCCGAAGACAATCGAACTTATGCTTGTTATTCTTAACTTCTTGTCAATTATACATATATAGGAATAGTGTTCTATATATAGTCACTGACTTCTTAAGATTATTGTGTCGAATACAAATGTTTGTGAAGACTAAAATATAAATCATTGAAACTACTAATTTGTTGCTGAAATTAAATAATATACAACAAGACTTTATTAGCATTACATAATTTAATGCATCATTCAATTTGAGCAGAATGTAAATAATCAAGACATAACAATTGTAAATAACTACAAATGCACAAATATTATTGCATAAACATTCTGCTTAAATTAATTATTGCATAAACATTATGCAAATTAAATAATAATACAACAAGACTTTCTATCTAGCATTACAAATATTATTGCATAATCAAGACATAACAATCAGTCTATCCAAAGAGCTCCGACTAATGACATAAATTAATTAATTTATAACTAATCTAATAAAAAATTAGATTATGGTCACATTTTTTAATATTTATCATCAAATTATTTGAAAATTTTTAATAATAATAAATAATAGAATCTAAATTTTTAGTTAATTTTTTTTCATGTGTTAAATTTTTTTTTTTGAAGGGGCCGGGGGTCGGGAAAACCCCCCTAGCTGTTACTCCATGTTTTGATAGAATCTAATTTTTTTGTTAAATTTATTATGAGTGTTAATTTTTTTTTTAATTGAAGGGGCTGGGGGTGGAGGAAAAGCCCCTAGCTGTTACCTTTTTATTTATTATTTTTTTTTGTCTCACCACCGTGGTCAGAGAAGACGAACGGGAGGGGGGGTGTCCCCCCCTAACTTTTTTTTTTTTCTGGTGGCCTGGCCACCGTGGCCAGGCCACGACAGCGGCCGTGATCGGAGAGGACGAATGGGAGGGGGGATGGGGAAAACCCCCCCATTAATTTTTTTTTTTGGGTGGCCAGGCCACGTGGCCAGGCCACCGCTGGCCACGGCAGCGGCCGTGGCCGAAGAAGACGGCCACGGCCGTGGCCGTGGCCGTAGAAGACAAAGGGGGGTGGGGAAACCCCCCCCCTGTTAATTTTTTTTTTTTGGCCTGGCCACGGCAGCACCGTGGCCGGAGAAGACGGCCACGGCAGCGGCCGTGGCTGGAGAAGACGGCCACGGCCGTGGCTGTGGCCGGAGAAGACGAAGGGGGGGGGGAAAACCCCCCCCCCCCCAAACAGTTTTTTTTTGGGTGGCCTGGCCACCGTGGCCAGGCCACGGCACGGCCGTGGCCGGAGAAGAGGGCGGCAGCGGCCGTGGCCACGGCCAACCCTATTTTTTTTTTTAAAAGGAGGATGGGCTTACCTCGGTCATGAGGGGACGCCGCCGGAGTGGGGAGAGCTTCCGCCGGAGAGAGACGGGGGCAGCCAAAGGAGCGGACGGACGGCGACGGTAGGGTAGGAAAAGGAAGAAGAAGAGAAGAGAAGCGGGGGGCGGCCGACCAGGCCTTAATAGTGATGATTAGCGACACAATATATGCGTCGCTAATCACTCGCTATTTTTTTATTGTTATTATATGGATTAGCGACGCAACAATGCGTCGCTAATCCATCGCTACTTTGGCTTTTTTTTTGTTATGCAAAACTTAGCGACGCAATTAATTGCATCGCTAATGAGTCACTAACTTGGTGCCAATGTCCAGCGGAAAAATAATTTTTATTTTTTAGAAAATTACATCCCAAATGCGTCGCAATATTTTTAAAATATTAATAACTGATAAAAATTATATTTTTTGAAAATAATTGCGATGCATTTTGCGTCGCATATTTTTTTTAATTTTTTATTACATTTAAATTTCTTAAAAACATTGCGACGTAATAAATGCGTCGCAATATTAAAAATTGTTTTCTCTTGAAATTTTTTTTTTATTTTCTAGGAAATTGCATCGCAAATGCATCACAAATTTTTTAAATATTTATAAAAATTATATTTTCTGAAAATAATTGTGACGCATATATTGCATCATAAGTTTTTTTTAAAATTTTTATTACATTATTTTTCTTAAAAACATTGCGACGCAACAAGTGCGTCGCAATATTAAAAATTATTTCTCTAAGAAAATTATTTTTATTTTCTAAAAATTGCATCGCAATATTTTTAATATATTTATAACTGAAAATTTATATTTTTTGAAAATAATTGCGACGCATATATTGCGTTGCAATATTTTTTTAAATTTTTTCTTACATTTATTTTTCTTAAAAATATTGCGACGCAATGAATGTGTCACAATATTAAAATTTGTTTTCTCTAGGAAAATAATTTAAACATTCTAGGAAATTATGTCGCAAATGCATCACAATATTTTTAAATATTTTAACTAATAAATTTAAATTTTCTAAAAAATTGCGTCGCAATATTTTTTTAGATATTTGTAACTGATAAAATTTATATTTTTCTGAAAATAATTGCGACGCAAATAATGCGTCGCAATGTTTTTTTTTAATTTTTTTAATTACATTTATTTTAAAAAAACATTGCGATGCAATACATGCGTCGCAATATTAAAAATTATTTTCTCTATAAAAATTAATTTTTAGAAAATGCGTCGCTAATGCATCACAATATTTTTTAATAATTATAATGATATAAATTATATTTTTAAAAATTTGCGATGCATCTGTTGCATCGCAATGTTTTTTTAAATTTTTTTATTACTATTATTTTTCTTAAAAATATTGCGACGCAATATGTGCGTCGCAATATTAAAAGTTGTTTTATCTCGGACCGTGGCGATCGATCCGTTTGGCGACGATCGACGGATGCGATCGATCCAAGCCCTGATCCCGATCGGCCACAACCGATCTCGGACCGTGGCATCGGTCCGATCACCGACGATCCAACGGTTGCGATCGATCCAAGTCCTGATCCTGATCGGCCACGACCGATCCCGGACCGTTGCGATCGGTCCGAGATCACGGACGATCCGATGGTTGCGATCGATCCAAGCCCTGATCCCGATCGGCCATGATCGATCTCGACCGTGGCGATCGGTCTGATCGCCACGATCGATGGTTACGATCGATCCAAGCCCTGATCCCGATCGGCCACGACCGATCCCGGACCGTTGCGATCGGTTCAAGATCATGACGATCCGATGGTTGCGATCGATCCAAGCCCTGATCCCGATCGGCCACGACCGATCCTGGACCGTTGCGATCGGTCCGAGATCGCTGATGATCCGACGGTTGTGATCGATCCAAGCCCTGATTGATCCGATCGGCCACGACCGATCTCGGACAGTGGTGGCGATCGGTCCGATCCCGACGATCCAACGGTTGCGATCGATCCAAGCCCTGATCCCGATCGGCCATGACCGATCTCGGACCGTGGCGATCGGTCCGATCGCCGACGATCCGACGGTTGCGATCGATCCAAGCCTTGATCCCGATCGGCCACGACCGATCTCGGACCATTGCGATCGGTCCGAGATCGCGACGATCCGACGATTGCGATCGATCCAAGCCCTGATCCCGATCATCCACGATCGATCCCGGACCGTGGCGATCGGTCCAATCGGCGACGATCCGACGGTTGCGATCGATCCAAGCCCTGATCCTGATCGTCCATGATCGATCTCGGACCGTGGCGATCGGACCGATCGGCGTCGATCCGATGGTTGCCATCGATCCAAGCCCTGATCGATCCTGGTCGCGATGAATGATCTCGGACCATCGCGATCGATCGATAGGCGACGATCCGACGGTTGCGATCGATCCAAGCCGTGATCCCGATCGGCCACGACCGATCTCGGACCGTTGCAATCCATCCGAGATCGGCGATGATCCGACGGTTGCGATCGATCGAAGCCGTGATCCCGATCGGCCACGACCGATCTCGGACCGTGGCAATCGGTTTGATCGGCGACGATCCGACGGTTGCGATCGATCTAAACCATGATCCGATCGACCACGATCGATCCGAACCGTTGCGATCGTCCGAGATTGCTGACGATCCGACGATTGCGATCGATCCAAGTCCTGATCCCGATCGGCCACGACCGATCCCAGACCGTTGCGATCGGTCCAAGATCGCGGACGATCCGACGGTTGCGATCGATCCAAGCCCTGATCCCGATCGGCCACGATTGATCTCGGATCGATCGCTATTTAACATAATTAATTTTTTTAAAAAATATTACGACGCAAAGGGTTGCATCGTAATTTTTTAATATGATAATTATATTATATAAAAATTAATTTTATTTAAAATAATTGCGATGCAATAAGTGCATCGCTAAATTAAAACATTTTTTAATTTTCTGATTTATTGCGTCGCTAATGCGTCGCTATTTAACATAATTAATTTTTTTAAAATTTTGCGACGCACTGAATTGCGTCGCAATATTTTTTTCTCATAATTATATTTTATAAAAATTTATTTTATTTAAAATAATTGCGACGCATATATTGCGTCGCTAAATTAAAATATTTTTCTAATTTTTGGTTTATTGCGTCGCTATTTAATATAATTAAATTTTTAAAAAATTACGATGTACTGTGTTGCATCGCAATTATTTTTCTCATATTTATACTTTATAAAAATTAATTTTATTTAAATAATTGCGACGTAATTAGTGTATCACTAAATTAAAATAATTTTTCTAATTTTCTGGTTTATTGCGTCGCTAATGCGTCGCTATTTAACATATTTAATTTTTTTAAAAACATTGCGACGCACTGAGTTGCATCGCAATATTTTTTTTCCCATATTTATATTTATAAAAAAATTAATTTAAAAATATTACGATGCATTATTTGCGTCGCTAAATAAAAAAATAATTATTTTTTATTTTCTAGTTTATTGAGTCGCTAATGCGTCGCTAATTGCGTCGTAATATTTTGTTGTTATGAAGCATCGCAAAGTGGTCGCAATTTAGCGATGTAATGATGCGTCGCTAAATTTGCATCGCTATTTCAATATTTTCTTATAGTTGAAAGAGGAAGATATTAGTTATTGAGCTTCTAGCTTATGTCATTTTTTTTACCTTTTGGACGCTGTCCAAAGAGAGTTGTGATTGAATAATTTTGAGGGATGACACCTATCATCCGTCCCTTGAGCAGGGCACTAATTGGTTGGTTGATTCTATGCACAAGAACTGGTCAAGTTCTTCTGCCAGAAGATTTGCCATCTGATTATGGTACCACATTTTTAAAGGGATGAAAAGAACAAAGGTAAAGAAAAAGAGATGATGCAGTCATGTAAAACAATGCATGTCCTTGATGATTCCACTTGATGTGACAATGACATTCCATTGGAAGCAAATTTGTTGAAATTTTAGAGAGAGAGAGAGCGAGAGAGAGGTGCTCTGGACTCTGGAAAGAAGGCAAATTCCTGGAAGAAAGGAATGTAGCTGGAAAAATGTCCAAGCCTCAGTTAGCTTTACAGATTCTATAAAGAATATACTATGATACTGGGAGTAATGAAAACAAATTAAAATTATCTTGATATTGATATGATGCACTTCCCCAAAATGTAAGATTTTTCAGAGAAATTGTTACAAATCCTTGTAGACTGCGGCATCTTGGGGAATGGATCACTCCCAACAACTTTTGGGAGAATGAATGCCTCCATAATCTCTACATGGCCATAAATTTTACCAAATGATTAAAGGTTCGATATTAAATTCTATAGAAGGGTTTATTTATGTATTCATGTATGATGTATGATTAATTGATTGGGCCTAGATGGTTTAACTGACAACCATGGTTGCAAAAATTAAATGGAGCTGATCCAAAAATAATTTTGGCTTAACTTATTTCTTTTAATTGTTAAATTTTTTTATATGTGGGTTACTATTAATTATTATGATTTTAATTTTATAAACCTATTTTGAACGAATTTTGGTCCAATAATACAAGCTGAAGGAACCCACTGTTGATTAAAATATAATCCATTTGGTTTGAGCTTGAGCACATTTTTATTGATGATGTAGTTAATGGTTTATATGTGCCTGAAACCCAGTAGTGATATGCACTAAAAGGACCTATTAGGGTTTTATTATAAATAGATTATGTCCTCTCTTCTCTCCTTATACAATGCCATTTGTTTTTTTTCGTTAAGAACACCGATTGCGGAGGAGGAGCAAGAAGAGGAAGATCAAGTTTTAGGATTCCTAGTGAATGCTTCATCTACTATAAATCATGTTGCAAAAAGGTGCAATAATGAGATATTATTTTATTACTATTTGGTGTTCTAAATTCCACACATGTGTTCCTAAAATTCTTACATTAATATATTAACTTAATTTATCAAACCATCTTCCAAGTGGCTAATGGCTAGACAACTAGGACTGAAATCTCTAACTCAAGAATTGCTGCATGGAGGTGTAGATTTTAGAGTGAAAGATAATATATCATAAGATCTTGCTAAAATACGTAAAATTTAGTGCATTATACTAGGAGAACGAAAGAATACAGTGAGATTCATTAGCAAAGGGAAGACTATCATAGTGTTCAAACGTTTGTTATCATGGGCTTAACAAAGAAAAATGGAGGATATCATTCACACTTTATAACATTTACATAATATTGTGTCATAAAAATATCTTTTTACATGGGAATTGATATCGAGATATAATGATGGTCTTCTATCACATAAGTCCTCTTTTAGATATCTTATCTTTTAAATTGATGTTCTCTAGACTGCCTATATGCTATTATCCAACTTGCTAGTGACCTAATGAGCAAGATTAATTAAAGCTCTTGGATATTTGTATGTCTAGTGTCACCTCTTAATCTGCCTATATGATAGATGAGTTTGAAAATCATCTTGGAGTCTTATGACAATAGAAGGTAAAGATTTGACTTTAAGTCTTATTTCAACATAACTTTCAGCGCTTTCATGACATGTGATTGTCCTTTAATATTACCCAACCTTGTTCATCCATTCATTAGGATTCCTTGTCATGCAATTTGATACAATCGAAGCAAAAATCTTGTAGCTATAGGATAGGGATTTTTTAATCTACATCAATAGTTAGCTATATAACAATACTTGACTGAAATTTGAAAAAACATGTTTAATTTAAAGTGATGTGCAGACATCAAAACATGTTTCAATATGTAATTATTTTTATTTTTTAAATCATTAAGTTGCAATACAAAGTTTTATACATCAAATATTGAGAAATTGAAAGATATGCGCATGTGTATATATCTATATAAATAAACCAAGTAATTCATCAAAATCAAGCCTAAAAATCTCAAACCTAGATAACCCAATTCAAAATTCTTAATGAGTCTAAAATTTGGACCCATGCCTACTTCATGCATCTATGGGTTAGGGTGAGCATCAAGTCAAAATCGAGATGGGTAATAGGTTTGTTGGTTAAAGTGATAACACTATTTGATAATCGTATCAATTGATGCATGATAGGAGCTTATCTTCTCTAGGATTTTGGATTTGAGATGTTAAGAGTATTTGGAAGAGAACATGTCCATGACTTATCAATTGCTTGCCTTTGTTCCACTTGGCAAGTCACATTCTCCCATTGATTAAAAGCCTACTGCAAAACTTACTATAGAAAATAATTTTTTACTAAGAAAAGGAGTACTATCTTACTGGTAAAGATACCTACAGAAAGAGATGCAAAAAAATAGAGGAAACAAAAAAGGCTCCCTCTTTTTCACCAGCTTTCTTTTCACATGAAATTAGGCTTGTTGCCCAGTCTTTGTCTTGCAAAGACAAGGCAGGGAGGAAAAGTATAGCAGGAAAATTTTAATGTAGAGATGGTATAGGAGGAAAGAAACGTTAACTGCTAAACCCCAGCAGCACAGCATCTTCCACTCTTGGTTTCAGCCAATCCCCCTCGCAATGCCCACAAACGCCCACGCCCAGCGGCCCATCCATGCACAAAAATGGCTCCTTTTGGCCACCATGAGTGAGACTTGTGAAACTTCGACACAAAAAGTGGTCAAAAGGAGGAAGAGCATTAATTGGAAGTCAGATGTGAGCAGGCTCCTCATCTTTTCTTTTCTCTTTGTCAGAGAGAAAACTAGACAGAAAGAGAGAGAAATCAACTGACAGTAGAGAGAGAATATGGCAAGTGGTGGTGTTTGAAATGATTTTGTAATCCATTGCTTTGTGATTGAGTTGTGTTTCTCTTTCTCTCTCTCTCTCAGAGCCTTTTTTTTTTTTCTCTCTGACAAAAAAGAAGCTACAATGACCTTATGATAGGCATAACACCAATAGCCTTTGTCTTGCTTCCTTGGCTCTCTTGTTTTTTTTTTCTCTCTCTCTCTTTCTTCTCCCTATTTGTCTTTTATTCCCTTCCCCTTTATCCTGTCCATTTTGTTAAATTTGTCTCATTTTTTTTTCTTAATCCGAATGCCATCCCTTGTTTTTGGGCTGCTCAGGAGGCCATAAAGCTCGCTGACAAACCCCCTACTCGACTCTGAGCATGCCCGGGAATTACTCCGAAAGAGAGAGGAATAAGTTTGGTCACTGAAATAAAACTTTTGATGAGCAACAAAGAGGTTAAAAGTTTTTAACAACAAGAAAAAGCAAGTGGTTGTTATTACTTCTCATTTGCTTTTGCTGCTGGTGAAGAACTTGCAGCCTTATTGAAAGTATTTGCTCAGAAAGCACTAATAGCAGTAATAAACAAAGCCCATATTAGACATTTTGTTGGCTTTAATAAAACTCTGAAACACATTCTTCCCAAGCTCTTCTTTAAAATTTTCATCTTACTTGAACCTTAATTTGTGGGATGAGGTTTTATATTTGACTAACTATACTTGAATTTTTCTCTGAATAAGATTTGACTACAAGGCCTTTGCTTAAATTCAATGAAGTACAAATATTTTACATCGGAGAGAAGTTAATTTCCATCCATCAGAAAGAAATTATGTTATTTCCTGCATCATGGATTGGTTATTTCTTTTATTGGCTCAAGTTGCATAGTGAGGGCCAAAACTGAGGACATATTGCCTGCAAGTGTTTGTATATGATCAGTTGCATGTAGTAAAGGACTTCGTATGTTTTCTAAGAACTAGTTTTCATATTTCTTTCTATTGAAGTTAGCTTCTCTCTCTCTCCCTCTCTCTCTTCTCTCTCTCTCCAGTTTCCCAGTCTTTTTAAAATTAATAGGGGAATGTATAAAGAGGGGACCTCTGAGGCTCTGACCATGGAATGAGATCAAACCATGGGTAGAAAAATGGCAAAATTCTCAGTATCGAAACATGTGTTGCTGCTAGGACAGGAGTGAGACAGCTGCTCTGATTCCATTTCTTCGTGAATAGGTCCCTTTAGTTTAATGGATTAAAGGGACAATAAATGAGAGATCTAGATATATGGACCATATAGTAAAAGGAAATGGAGGAGAAGACTAACATGGATGAGATATTAAAAATTATAAATATGAAATTATTCTTTGAGAGACTTTATTTTTGCTCCTAGAAGCACTCGATGCCTGGCAATTTTATACATTTCAAATTACATACGTTATAATTCTTTCATATTTTAATGTTCCAAAGATGTAGCTCAAATATATAACAGCAACTTAACATAGAATAGTTCGCTTTCTTGATTAACAAGGTATAAAATTTCTGGAAAATTGAGGCCTCGCAGTTGGATTAATTGCTTGCCATTTACTATTTAGGCCTTCATTCATATAATACTATAAATATAGTGCCATAGTGGATGAAAAAGAAAAATTAAAGTGTTTGTAACTCAAGTTTCCTTCCTACTAGTTAACTTACATTTGAATTTTTAGAGCCATATGGTCTCAGCACACTAATAGATTAATTAAATTAATAGGTGAACTTGTGACATTGTAAATGATATTAGAGTGGATCCGAGTGTGCAGAAGTTAGTGAACAGGAGGAAAGGGCTACCCATATGATGGTGGTTGAGTCTTGCCATGGCACGAATTTACTCTTGTAACACCAATGACCTGGCTCATGATGTAGATTTTGGTTAGTTTGTGGTATGCGATGAGGATATTGCTTCGTAATAAGGAAAGATTCTAATAATCCAAATATAGTTCATATCGGATGGAAAAGAAAAATCGAATTGCTTATAGCTCAAGTTCTTCGACTATCAATTAACTTGTACTTGAGTTTTTAGGACTACATAATTTTATCTCACTAATAAGTTAATTGAATCAGTAAGTGGACTTGGGACATTATAGTTCATTGGCTATATTTAGTCTTTGATTTTAATATATATTTTTTGACTTAATAAACACTTTTATCTCATAAGCTACTCCAAGACCATAGTTAGGCATATTCAAATATATGCATAACCTCTACTATATTTAATAAGAAATTTCAAATCAATTTTTTAGTTATGCAACAAATCCAAAAATCATAAGATTTTATGCATGAGGTAATGTAGTTATGTCTATTCAAAATCAACATGATTTTAAATGCCTCAAAATTCATTACCATATTTGAGTAAAATATTTCATACTAAAAAAAATTATCATACTTGATATAGAATTTGAAAACAATTTTTTTCAACTATGCAAATACATGCTTATATAAATCTTTGGTTTCAAATATACTTAAAATAAGCACAATAATTTTCATAAAACAAAACAATGCATAAATAAATTATCTATTTTTAATTTCAAACATTCCTTTTATATTCTAAAGAAGTATATAAGTAAAGATAATGATATGAATTTTTAAAAAATGATGATACAATGATAAAATTTTAGAGATATAGGCACTTACATCTTTTAAATAAAATCATTTACACTCGTAGACAATCAAGTAATCCTCTACTTTTGATGCTTAAAGACTTCATCAACCTTCATCCTTTATATTATTAATTTGATAATAAAGCATATCAATTGGATCCTATTGTTCGAGAGATTTTATAAAGCTAATAGGTTTCATACTTTTCATGGCATAATTTTTTAAAACTAATATATCCTACTTCCATTAGCCATTCGATTTTCTAAAGAGAATTAAAGTGGCAAGTATCAAATAAATATCTAGAAATAGATTTCTAATTCTCATGAGACTTCTAAGTCATCTGATATTTGTTTTAAAAAGAAATAATTATAAAAATCAAAAAAATTATCAAGAAGTTTGTTAGCATTGATATGCATTTATAAGTTATAACTTGTAACTTTCTTAATTGAACTCCGATTTAGGAGATTCAAGATGTGTTAGTAAGGAAACTCAATGCCCAACATTATAAAGGTAAGTTTACTTAAAAATTTTAATTATATTAGTTTTGCTCAAGCATTCTTTCAACTTAATGCACAATACGTTATAGTGTTACAATAGGGCTGTAGAAAAATAATGAATCCATATTTGAAATGTAATTTCATGCCTAATTCTTTTTTTTTTTTTTTTTTGATTATATGAGATCATTAATTTACATGCTAGCTATGCAATGATATCCTTAATTAGAAATTTCAAATATCAATTCTTTTGTATCTAACTTACAATGACGTGGTTGAATAGGGAATGACTATTTCTTTTTTAGAAAAACAAGCTTACCAAAAAATGAAAATAAATTTCATCTTCATTGTAATTACCTCTTGTAGGAAGGGTATAATGTGCTTAAAGCTTTTAGATGTTCTATGTATTAATTTATTAGAAGACATGGGAAATAGGAAGCATTAGCTAACGTATGCTCTGATCCTTTGTTTAGCTAGATTGAGGTGATGCCTCAGATATTACTATTGAAGGCATTTTGTGAAAGGTTGCATTAATATATATTGTTTCAAATTAATTATACACTGGATAGGTCTTGACTATTTATTTAAGGTCAAAGAATCTAAATATCTTTTGGCTAGTCTTTATTGAGGTTTTAAATTATTACAATGATACTATAGTGGATCTGGTCTATGGCTCACGTGGATTGGGGCATTACAGATAGATTCTTTTGAGATCGACTACATGTTAATCGTGGTATTTATTATTATAATTAAATTTAGATTTGGATCCTTAATTTAATGAGAATGCTAAGATTTAAATGGAAGTATATAAGAAATTATGCTGGCATATGACTAGTTTCATATCGACTATGCATTAAATAGATCTTTGGTACTTATGTACAATCAAGGAATCAAAATTTTTTATTAGTCTTTTGGATAAGATCCCAGTTACATTAGAATAATAACAATAGAATTATATATTTTGAAAAATTATGTCATACTACACATAAACCATAGATGATTTGCTAAACTATATATATATATATATATAATTAATTTTTTATTCCCTTGACTTGAATTTGAGGACTTAAACTAGTATTGGTTGATTAAATATTTCTTAAGAAACAATATTCAGGATGTACATTTGCAAAAAATTACACTTTAGACTTCCTTTGTCCTTTGAATGGTAATATTGGCTTTATTTGATAAGGCAACTACTACAAAGGTTGAAGACTTTTTCTATATATGTCTTGCAATGCATTGTTTTCTTTGGTAGAATGCAACAATCCTTTCTTACTTTCCAAAAAAGGGATTATAATCTTCCAACATCAATCTAGCAAGTATGAAAGATCAATTTTTTGCTTTTCTTCCCTAAAACATATGATTGTACTATATGTTTCATGGAAAATATGGACGTTATTTTTCAAAGAACTTACATTCTAGGTTTTATCATTTATTATTTTCAATTGAGCATGTTTTATGATAAATGCTAAAATAATTTTTGTAATATTCATTCAATTTAAATTTTTATAAACTTATTTAATAAACTTATCAACCAATAATTGCCTAATGTAGTGAGTTGAATAGGCCTTAAGGTACCATAAATCTTTACCTTCATGGCCATACCCCAAGCAAGGGGTCAAGTTCAAGTCTGGAGTGATGCTATCTCATCTCTTAAAAAAATTAACCTCTTAGAGATATTTTTGAGCAAAATTTCTAGTTCCAAGGGATGATATCCCTAATTCAATCACAAACTTTTACTTCTCACATAGAAGCACATATTGGTAAGTATTTAGTCCTATATCGGTTATATACTAGAAAAATTTTCAATATTTATAAAGATTAACTATAAGGCCCATGGAATTGGACTGGTCCAAAGTGGATCGGTCCAATTCCACTAGCATGCGCATATTACGCATGGAAATAGGGGAGGAATCCCTCCTCCCCAGCGCAAGCCTTGCACCATGAATAAAAGGGACGGGTGGCCTAGTGCTTCCTAGTGCTGCCAGAAAAAAAAAAAAGAGAAGAAGAAGAAGAGAGAAAAGTGGGGTGGCAAAGCCCTACATCGCTAGAGAAAGGAGGGGCCAAAAGAGAAAAAGAGAAAAAAAAAGATTTTCAATATTATAAAGATTAACTATAAGGCCAAAAGAGGAACCTCTATTCTTTGCTCTTCTTCTGAGAAGTGCCACCATCAAGATAACGTTGGATGCTAGGAAAGAGAGGTAAGTCCTTAGCGATTATTCAAGATGGAAAGAAAGTAGGAACATATGAACACGATAAAAAAATTAAAAAAATAAAATAATAATAATAAAAGAAAAAGAGGAGAAGGGTGAGTGCTTGAATTGCAGCACTGACCCAATTATAGTTTTAGAAGAAAATTAATTTTTATTTTATTTTATTTTTATTAAAATTTATTTCTATCAATTAAATAAAAATATATAATTTTTTTAGTTGAAGAGGACAACCATCGTGACAGGGGCATAGTTAAATTTGAATCGTCAATGAGGGATTGTTAGCCAAATTATGAAATAAGAATTCTCCTACATAATTTTTATCGGCATTGTATAAATAATAATTATTTGATTATTTACGTTGTGTAAATTATGGATTTCGTGTTATTTTTTGATTCTTGATTTGACTGATGAATATTGCATAATTATGACTTATAAAATTTTTATTATTTTAAAATTAGATAAATTACAATTTAGTTGATTATTTTGAAATACTTATGTGATGTGATCATAAATTGATCATTAAAAAAATTCTAGAGAAGCATGAATATTTTTATTTGATTGCATTATTGTGTTGTCAGTCATGGTTGAGTTATGATGCATTGATATGCATGCTGTGTTGGTTATAATGCATGAGTGCATGATGGTTGATGCTCTAGGCTGACCATGTAAAAGCCTTGTTATAGGCTAGAAATATAGTAGTTTTGCCCATTAAAGGCTGGAGTGTGATAATGTTGGCCCCACTACATGCTAAAAATATAGTAGTGTTGCCCGTTATAAGCTGAGTGTGACATCGTGGGTGCCCCACCATGAGTTGAAACATGGTTATGATAGTCTAGAGCTGAAAATCATATGGAATTGGATCCAATGTATGACTTATTGAGTTTGAAGTTATTGAATATGTGTTACATGATTGCATGATAGCATCTACATTTATTGGTTTGGTGGTTTAATTTTCTTAATCATGTATTTATACCATAAAGATTATCTATTAAATTGCTATGTAAGAAGATAAATTTTATGCAGAAAATTTTTATGGGACTATTGAGCTCATTATATCCGTTAAATTTTTTTATAGATTAAGATAATAATTTGATAGAATGGGATGGAGTGACGTTGCAGCTATTGCGATTAGTTAGATAGATATAAATTTTATTTAAATAAATTTTTCTAAAGATTATAGGAAAATAATGAACTTATGTTTATAACATTAGTGGATGTTTACCCTTTTTTTTTAAATTAGATAATTGTTATTTCTTTAAATGATAAAACTTTTGTGGATTATAGTATGGATTGTTTATATTAGGCCTTGCTTAGTCTTGGAGCTTGCCTTAGGGTTCATGCGGCCGTATCATGTGGCCGAATCAGATGATGAATTTAGGGCATGACAAAGTGGTATCAAAGCTTAGGTTTATGATCATTCAGGATGAAAAAAATGGTGACGAAGTGGCATAAAACATGGTTTAGGATTCTAGGAATTAGGATCGAAGTGAGAATGGTGGAAAAAATTTTAAATCTTATTTGAATTGAAGGTTTTTGAAATGTGAATAATTTTGATTAAAAACCGAACCTTATTGTATAAAGGTTGATATGGCTCAAGGTAGAGGACGTGATCAACCTAGAAGGCCAACCCGATTCGCCGATGGCACGACTGCGTGGGAGCCCTCGCAATCACAAAGAGTGATACAGTCTCATCAGTGCAGGGTTTGTGCCAGGAGGAGCCCCCTGTGGTCCCCACCACTAAAGTTCCTAATCCCCTAGAGTGGGAACCATAGAAGTAGGGACATCAGGAGCACGAAATGCAAAGGAACCTAGGGTACAGCCCAGTGAGCATATGACTACTACTCAGTTACTAGATATTCTGCTGCAACAACAAGCTACATCAAGGAAAATATGATGAAGATGATGGAGCTGCAACAGTAGCAACAACAGTGGTTCTTGCAGCAACAATTGCAGCATCAACAACTATAACAACTATGGGATCCCAAACTCAACCTAAGCACCGGGTTAACCTGACTGAGTTCAAGAAGTATGCACTGTCGGCTTTCAAGGGCACTACTAATTCCAGGGAGGCTGAAATTGGTTGAAAGAGATTGAGAAGGTCTTTCAGGCCTTGAAATGTCCAGAGAAGAGAAGGTCAACTTTGTGACCTTCATACTGCTTGGTGAGGCAGCTGATTGGTGGGAGCGAGAGAAAGAAAAACTTGGCCCTAATGATGCACCGCACACCTGGGAGAAATTTAAAAAAGGTTTTCTATAAAGAATATTTTTCTCAGAGTGTTAGATTTCCAGAAGTTTCGAGAGTTTGATCGTCTTGACCAAGGCAGTATGACGGTGGCATAATATACCATCAAGTTTGAAGAATTATCAAGGTATGCACCCATAGTAGTGGCAGAGAAAATTATTCAGGCTTCTAAGTATGAAAATGGACTTAGGAACCCGATCCGACAACAAGTAGCTGCTTTTGAGTTGACCTCCTATAACAAGGTGATGAACAAGGCTTTGGTGATAGAGAAAGGCTTTAATAATACATAAGCTGCAAAGGAAAGGACTATGAAGAAAAGAGGTAGATTTAAAATTTTCAAGGCTAAGACAAGAGAAACCTTAATATAAAGAGGCATAACAATGCATCCCCAGGTGATAGGGCATCAAATAAAGGTGAAGTCAAGTATTTCAGATGTGGAGGACCATATTTCCTAAGAGATTGCGGGCTATCACAAAAGAGGTGCTACACATATGGACAGCCAAGTCACATAGCAGCAAATTATCCCAAGGAAAAAGAACCACAAGAAAAACAAGAGTCTTCAGTAGCACCACAATCGGGGGAGGCATCGCAAAAACCTCAAGCTCAAGGGTGTATCTATGCACTCTCAGAGCCAGATGCTAATGCCTTAAATGCTACAGTGATATGTATGATTAAATTATTATCCCATACAATGTATGTATTGTTTGATCTGGATGCTACACATTCCTTTATATCTTCTTATTTTGTTAAAAGTAGCAAGTTAACACTTATACCATTAGAAGTTGAGATGTGTATCTCTACACCAAGTAGAGATATTATGTTAGTGGAGTCAATGTGTAAAGATTGCATATTAACCATTGGGATATGAAGATGAAGGCATATTTGTTAATTTTAGAAATGAAGGATTTTGATTTGATTCTTGGGATGAATTGGCTAGCAGCTTATCATGTTACAATTGACTATTTTGAGAAGATAGTAAAATTTTAAATTCCTAGGCAAGTTGAGTTTAGTTGTTGGGTGGTAAGTCATCTGTCCAACTAAAAATGATATCGGCACTACATGCCAAGCAGCTTCTCAGAAAAGATTGTGAAGGATATTTAGCTATAGTGTTGTATACCCAACAAAAGGAGTTTTGAACAGGACATTCCTGTTGTGAATGAGTTTCCTGATATTTTTCCAGATGAGTTACCAAGGTTACCTCCGGATAGAGAGATTTATTTCTCTATTGATTTGATTTCTAGTACTGGTCCGATTTCAAAGACCCCATATAGGATGGCTCCAACAGAATTAAGAGAGTTGAAGAAATAATTGCAAGAGTTATTAAATAAGGGCTTTATCAAACCAATGTGTTCCCTTGGGATGCTCTTGTACTATTTGTGAAGAAGAAAGATGAAAGTCTCCATCTATATATAGATTATCAGGAGCTGAATAAGATGACTGTACGAAATAAATATCCCTTACCAAGAATTTAAGATTTGTTTGATCAATTGCAATGAGCACAAATATTCTCAAAAGTTGATCTTCGATCATGGTACCATCAATTGAAGATAAAAACTGAGGATATACCAAAGACGACTTTTAAGACCAGATATGGGCATTATGAGTTTTTGGTTATGCCTTTTGGTTTGATCAATGCTCTAGCTGCATTTATGGATCTTATGAATCGAGTATTCAAATCTTACTTGGATCGATTTGTGATAGTGTTCATTGATAATATTCTGATCTATTCAAAAGGCTCACAAGAATATAGAGAACATTTGAGGATAGTATTACAGATACTTCGAGAAAAGAAGCTCTATGCAAAATTATCTAAATGTGAATTCTGATTAGACAGTGTTGCTTTTCTCAAACATGTGATCTCTAAATAAGGTATTTCAGTGGATCCAAAGAAAGTGAAAGCTGTGGTTACATGGAACAAGCCTTTTAATGTGATCGAGGTACGCAGTTTTTTGGGATTAGTAGGATACTATCGAAGGTTTGTTGAAGGATTCTCCCGTATTGCCATACCTCTAACTCGCTTGACTCAAAAGCAAGTGAAGTTTGAACAGACAGAGAATTGTGAGAAGAGCTTTCAAGAGTTGAAAAGATAATTAGTGACGCCCCAGTGTTGACTCTTCCAACTGAAACTGAAGATTTACCATCTATAGTGATGCATCATGTAGAGGACTTGGATATGTATTAATTCAAAATGGAAAGATAATTGCTTATGCCGCTAGACAATTAAAATTATATGAGCAGAACTACCCAACTCATGACTTAGAATTGGCAGTGGTAGTGTTTGCTTTAAAAAACTGAAGACATTACTTGTACAGAGAACAGTGTGAGGTCTTCACTGATCATAAGAGCTTGAAGTACATCTTTACTCAGAAAGAATTAAATTTAAGGTAGAGAAGATGACTGAAATTATTAAAGGATTATGATTTGACCATTAATATCATCCAGAGAAGGTTAATGTGGTGGCTGATATTTTAAGCAAAAAATCTTCAGGTGAATTGGCAGCTCTTATAACTAATCAAAGACATTTTTTATTGGATTTGGATAGAGCTGTATGGGGGTCCGGATATATGACCTCAAGATTTGACTTGCTGCACTTACAGTACAGCCTACCCTAATAGAGAGAATTAAGATATCTCAGAAGGAGGATCCAAAGTTTCAAAAGATTATAAAAATGGTGGAGACCGATGTTCAAATAGAGTTTTAAATTCATGAGGATGATTCATTGAGATTTGGGGATAGACTTTGTTTACCAAATGATAAAGAATTGAAAGAAAATTTTGGGTGAAGCACATAGTTCGGCCTATACTATGCATCCTAAGGTACCAAGATGTACCATGATCTGAAAAAAGCTTTTGGTGGACTGGTATGAAACGGGACATAGCTCTTTATGTTGCTCAGTGCTTAGTATGTCAGTAGGTGAAAGCTGAACATCAAAGACACTGGACCATTGTGGTCTCTTGATATTCTTCAGTAGAAATAGGATCATATCACTATGGACTTTGTGACTGACTTGCTGAGAACCCCTTGGGGTTGTGATGTTATATGGGTGATTGTGGATCAGTTAACAAAATCAGCTCATTTCTTACCATTTAGGTCTATTTGGATGGGAGGAAATGAAGGGGAGGGGAAGGAAAAAGAGGTAAAAGGTCAAAAATTACCTTGTTTGGGTGGAGGGTGAAAGAAAAAGGGAGAAGGAAATGAGAGTAAACGGTTCTCCTCCTTTTTTCCTCAGCGAGCGTAAATTTATTAACCCTCAAATCGGACGGTAAGCTGGGGGAGGGAAAAGTTTAAGTCATACTTTCTGGAAAGACCAAAATATCCCTTCATTTTCTATTCTTCATTCTTTCACTCCCACGGTTGATTTTCTATTCTGAAAGGATATAATTATCACATAACTCTTCCCCTTCTTTTCCCTCTCTCTATCCAAACAAGATAATTGATATTACCCTTCCTTTTCCTTTCATCCTTTCCAAACAAGAGAAGAAGTGCAACCATTCCTTCCCCTTCCTTTCCCTTCCATCCTTTCTTTCTCTTTACTCTCCACTTCCTTCCCCTCCAAAGATTCAAACAAAGCCTTAGGGTTGGATTCTCTTTGGAGAGGTTGGCAGGCATGTACATAGAACAAATTGTGAGGCTGTATGGGGTTCTAGTGACTATTGTATCTAATCGGGACAATAGGTTTGTATCCTAGTTTTGAAAAGGTCTTCATAAAGCACTTGACATCAAGTTGAGCTTCAATACTGCTTTTCACCCACAAACGGATGGACAATCAGAACGGACCATACAGATCTTGGAGGATATGCTAAGAGCATGTGTTATAGATTTGGATGGTGCATAGGATAGTCATCTGGCCTTGATTGAGTTTGCTTATATAATAGTTATCAAGCAAGTATCCAAATGCTCCTTTTGAAGCACTATATGAAAGAAAATGTTGGTCTTCAATTTGTTGGGATGATGTTAGTGAACAAAAATTTTTGGGACCCGAGTTAGTGCAAGAAACTATGAAAAAAATACAAGTAATTCAAGAACGTCTTAGCACAGCTCAGAGCAAACATAAGAGTTATGCTAACAATAGAAGGAGGAAACTAGAATTTCAAATCGGTGATCATGTGTTCTTGAAGGTTTCTCCTAGCAAGGGTATGTTGAGGTTTGGACTTTGGGGTAAACTGAGTTTTAGATACATTGATCCATTTAAGATTTTAGACAAGTTAGGAAGGTGGCATATCGACTAGCATTACCATCAACTCTGTCAAATGTGCACAATGTCTTTCATGTGTCAATGTTAAAGAAATATGTTCCAGACCCAAATCATATGGTAGAACATAAGCTATTGCATTTTCAAGAGGACCTGACTTATAATGAATACATGCGGATTGTGGATAGAAAGGATCAGATTTTATGCCGTTGTACTATACCTTATATGAAGATACAATGGAGCAACCACTCAGAAAAAGAGGCCACTTGGGAATTGCAGTCAGAAGTATAAGACAAGAATCCCCAACTCTTTGAAGTATCTGGTAAGAAAAATTTTGAAAATGAAATTTATTTTAGGGGGAAGAATGTAAGACCCATGGAATTGGACCAGCCCAAAGTGGACCGGTCCAATCCCACTAACACGTGCATATTACACATGGAAACAAGGGAGGAATCCCTCCTCCCAGCGCAAGCTTTGCAGCATGAATAAAAGAGGACGGACGGCCTAGGGCTTCCTAGCATCGCCAAAAAAAAGAGAGAGAAGAGAAGAAGAAGAAGAGAAAAATGGAAGGCAAAGCCCTACATCGCCAGGGAAAGAAGAGGCCAAAAGAGAAAAAGAGAGAAAAGAAGAGGAAAAGATGAATCTTTGTTCCTTTGCTCTTCATTCGAAGAGTGCCACCATCAAGATATCATTGGATGCTAAAAAAAAAGGTAAGTCCTTAGCAGGTCATTAAAGATGGAAAGAAAGTAGGCACATGATGAATGCGATGAAAAAATTAAAAAAAGTTAGAGAGAAAAAGGGTGAGTGCTCGGATTGCGGCACTGACCCAATGATGGATTTTAGAAGAATAATTAATTTTTATTTTATTTTATTTTTATTAAGATTTATTTTAATTAATTAAATAAAATAGGTAAATTTTCTTAGTTGAAGGGGATGACTAGCGTGACATGATAGAGTTAAATTCGAGTCATCATGAGGGATTGTTAGCCAAATTATGAATAAGAATTCTTTTATATAATTTTTATTGGCATTGTATAAATAATAATTGTTTGGTTTTTATGATTTACGTTGGATGAATTATGGATTTTGTGCTATTTTTTGATTCTTGGTTTGACTTATGAATATTGCCTAATTATGACTTGTAAATTTTTATTATTTTAAAATTAGATAAATTATAATTTAGTTAATTATTTTGAAATACTTATGTGATGTGATCATAAATTAATCATTAAAAAATTTTGAAAGAAGAATGAATATTTTTATTTGGTTGCATTATTGTGCTGTCAGTCATGATTGAGTTGTGATGCATTGATATGCATACCATGTGTTGGTTATGATGTATGAGTGCATGATGGTTGATGCTCTAGACTGGCCATATGAGAGCTTTGCCATAGGCTAGAAATATGATAGTTTTGCTCGTCACAGGCTGGAGTGTGATAATGTTGGCCCTACAACAAGTTAAAAATATGGTAGTATTGCCCATCACATGCTGGAGTGTGACATCATAGGTGCCCCACCATGGGCTGAAACATGATTATGGTGATCTAGAGCTGAAAACTATGTGGAATTGGATCCAATGTATGATTGATTGAGTCTGAAGTCATTGAATGTGTGTTACATGATTGCATGATGGCATCTACATATATTGGTATGATGATTTGGATTTTCTTAATTATGTATTTACACCATAAAGATTATCTATTAAATTGCTATGTAAGAAGGTAAAGTTTATGTAGGGAATTCTTACGGGGCTATTGAGCTCGTTATATCCGTTGAATTTTTTTTTTATAGATTGAGGTGATTAATTTGATAGGATGGGATGGAGAGACGTTGCAACTATTGCGATTAGTTAGGTAGATATAAATTCTATTTTAATAATTTTTTTAAAGATTGTAGAAAAAATAATGAACTTATGTTTATGACATTAGTGGATGTTTACCCAGTTTTTTTTTTAAATTATGATAATTGCTATTTCTTTAAATGATAAAACTTTTGTGAAATATAGTATGGATTATTTATATCAGGTGTTGCATGGTCTCTAGGGCTTGCCTTAGGATTCATGCGGCCGTATCACGTGGCCGAATCAGATGATAGATTTGGAGCATGACATTAACGAGTCCAAATAATAATTTCTTAGCTAACTTTTTAGATGAAATCCTAAGTTGTGATAAATAATATCAGAGCGAACTTAGCTCATAGCCCATATAGACTAAATAGACTCTATGTGTTTATAATTGAATTTGATTGGATTTGAATATGGACTCTTAGTCTAGCAAGAATACTAGGGCTTGAATGAAGAAGAGTATGAAATGATAAATTCTTGCCTCTTTTTTTTTTTGAATAAGATCCTAGGTACTATATGGTGGGACTTCCCTCTCCTATCTCAAAATTACCATTATTGACCACTTTCAATATTTTATTTTAGAATTCACTAATTTTTCTAAAGTAAAGGGTTTTAAAGTTGTGAGACTTTGTTCTATCAACTAGCTTGGCTCTTCTCAGCACCAATGCTTGGAAGAGGTTATGTGTTATATACAAAGATAGAGTAAGCCTCAAATCATCTTATTTTAGTATCTTTCTACTTAAGATTTGGGTTGTTAACTTAGTAAATAGAACTTTTGGAGATGTACAATTGGTATCTCTACCTACTTTCTAAAAGAAAACTTCCAAAAAGCTTAAATTTTATTAATTATCAGATTTTTTGTGAAATATAATTTAAAGTAATGGTATGTGTTCCCTGTCATTAGCCAAATAGCTAAAGAATATTTTAAATGTGTTCCTCAAGCTGATCTAGTTTATATGGTATTTCCCAACTCTATTACATGCAACTCATTTCAAGCTCATGCCAAGGACCTTGCAATTCATAATGCTTATAGGTTCAAAACTTCCCTGTTGCCCAGTTAAGAAAACCAAGATGGGGGAGGGGGGTGAATTGGGCTCTTTTCAAAATCAGTATGTGCAATTTTAAAACTAAGGATCAGAAAATACTATATGAAGTGGAGAGTAACTAAGTACAAAAAGTCAATCACACACAAACACAAGAAATTTATAGTGGTTCGGTGCCAACTTTGCACCTACGTTAACTCTCCAAGAATTTTTTAAAAATTTACTCATTAATCATTTTCTCAATGATTACAATCCCTAGTTAACTCAGCTAGCTTTTAATTTACATAGCATAAGGAAGCCAAACAAACCATCAATTTAGGGTTTGGTACACCCAAGATAAGTTTCAACCAAGTTAAAACTCAAACAAGCAAAAAAAGATATAAGAAAAGAATCAGAGTATTAAAGATCCTAAGTAAACAAATAAAATAATAATGGCAATTTATAAATTATGAGAAGGACTCCTCTTCAATGAATTTCTTCTTATTAAATGATGTAGCTAGCACTTGAGGAAGCTTCTTGAGTTATTTGGTAGAGCTTTGAATGAGCTTTTAATAACTTTGAATGCCTTGAAGCACAGGAATTCTTGAAATATGAAGGCTAAATTCTCTCAGTTTTTTCTCAGATTTTTCTTGAGTTTCTCTTCTTTTCTCTTCTTAAATTCACCCATTTGATCTTGTATTTAAAGTCTTCTGAAGGATTACAACGTTCACTAGCCATTTTAGACCATTGAAAGTGGTTGGAGTGAAGATTGCGCAAGCTGGAATGCATCAAAACTAGCCCTTAGAAAGCCTATCTTCAAGGTAGTCGACTTGCAAATCGATTACTTTTCTTATGTTCACGTAAAATCCATAGTAGTTAACTCTCATGCTGACTAATAGATGCATGATTTCTGTAATTTCAATCTGAGACCAGAATTTCACTCAGTAGCCGATATGGAAGTCGACTACTCTGTTCTAAATCACGAGAAATCATTTAATTGCCATGAAATCTCCTTGTTTTGATAAATCCAAGGGTGTTAATTCTTGTATCTTGATTCTTCTTTATGGAATATCTTCCCAAACATTTGAATCTTGATCATTTAAAGCTTGAGTCATCCTTCTTTGGCCTTGTTTCTTTTTCAACCTTCCTTGAGTCAGAGACATTGTTGGAAGCTTGAATTCCATATTCTTCTTCATGATGACTTATGAATACCTGCGTTTTACTATAACTCCATACCAAACTCATTAGCCACTTAATTATTTTATGATCATCAAAATCAATGTAGGGTCAATATTCCCCTTTTCTTTTCTCTTTTTTAATTTAAGAAATGCAGTGAGACAATACCGCTATATTTCAAATCCTAGACCTTTGCTTAATTGGAGAAAGGTGTCAATCAACTAAGCCAAAATAGGTCAGTAACCTTCATATAATTAAAAAAATATCATAGCTTTTCTTTTTTTTCTTTTGTTTGAGTATTTGGTGGGAGACCCACTTTAATTTTTGTTAAAGCATCACAAGCAATCTTAGCAAACATGACAGCCAACAAATCCAAGCCACTTGGAGGAAGACGATGGGAGATCTAATTGGACATGATGCTTTCTCACATAGCTTATTATGAGAAGTAATTAAGTTTAAAAGCGCCAACAGACTGACCAAGGATAGAAAGAATTATCTTAATGTTTTTTGGAAAAAAATCTTTCATATATACTTCTCCATAGATTCTCCTTCGTTAAAAACATGTTCATGATGTCTCACGGTTTCTCCTTTCTTCAAGTTAATCCATGAACATCCTTATATAATTAATCATGTCACCTCATCCCTCATAATTTTCTTAAGTCCTTTAATTCCAAACCAATATTTGTTAGTGCATCAATATTGTAGCATTACCTTAGCAAGTTTCATCACCTCCATAGCCTCGAAGGGATTCGAATTTGGTCTGGTTTTTGGTTCATAAACAGTGGCATGTCTTTCTAAGTAATTTTTTACTGGGAATTGATCGGTAGATTTCTTCTCAACCTGTGGGAGTAAACAAATAACCAAAATTTATGTTGGCATAGCAAGTGTTAACTAACTACTTGACTCAAAAAAGAAATAGCAATAACTACAATTTAAATCTCATTTTACAATAGTTGCAACTCAAATCATGTACTTAACAAAATATCAAAAGAAATCCTACAATTCATAACCTGTGCCATTTTAAACTCCCCATCTATCTGTATGAATGATGCGTTTACTATGAAAGCACATGCATTGCACATGGTAATAATCATTATAATATATTATTTGATTATTAAATAAAAAATATCTTTATGCGTTAAAACATTTGATATATTTTTAATCACTAATTAATAAATAATAAATATCTCATGCAAACTTTTTTACTGTCAAATAATTATCATGTGCAAGGTACATGCTTCCACGTAAAAACATCAATGGTATAGGTAGATGAAAGATTTAGAGTCACACAAGTTATAATTGTAGGGTTTTTTTTAATTATTATTTTGTTTTTTTGTTTAGTGTAGAGTTTAAGCTGCAACTTAACTAAAATTATGGGATTTAAATTGTAATTATTCCAAAGAAATATATAAATCAGCTTTAAACCCTGTCACGTCCCATCTGGAACGATCCAACTTGAAGGGATAAATGAGTTAAGGCAAAAGTTGAAACAAGCTACAGCAATAACCAGGTGAATTGAATAAATATTTGATCTGCAGGTGATTTAAACTCATGTTCTCCAACAACCTGAGCTTTAATTTTCCATACCATATCAGCTAAGCTTAAGCTATTAAGCATTAATTCAACATGTATATCAGACTTAATACCCTCTCTCGGATGTAGCCTAAACAATGTGCATGGAGGAATGCACAAGACAAGACAATAACCAAAACTAATCAGTAATCAAGATAACAGCTGGCTGAGTTGAATAAATAACAGATCTAAATGATCAGAAGAAAGAATATAATGTGAACTTCAGAGCTTCCAATACCCATAAAATGGAGTCCTTAACCCTTGCATGCCTCTCATTTTCTTATGACCCTACCGTGAAACTCCAACTTTGTTTTATTAGAGACTTAATGCACCAACCTTTTTAATTGTGACCATAACTCTTAGTCCTTGCGTATTGGGACCATGGTCACTGGAAAAGGCAGTAGCACTCTTTCAGGAAAAGCTTCAGGTGGTTAAAAGATGGTATTCCTCCCATTATTCATGTACTATTTGTTTCATCTTGATATTGACGCATTGCCTGCATCTTAGGTTGAGCATATAGACAATATGATCTTTCCTCCACTCAGATCATTCTGGCGTTGTGCTTAAGGGACTGATATGGGTCCAGGTCTAAAGCTTTTACACTTTAATAATGACAAGGACTGAAAGGAGCTGCTGACATGAGAGACACGAAATAAAGGTAAGAAGAGGAAACAGAAAGGAAAAATGATATTGTTGAGATTCCTTCACTAGAACATATTCTTTTTCCTTCTTTCCCACTTTCCATGTGTATACCAGCTTCCAACCTCTGCTTTAGCCACTGCACGCCACAGTGCCTGTAGTTTAGCGACAGAAAAAGAAGAAAAGAGGAAAAAAAAAAAAAAAAGAAGAAGAGATGAATGCCCAGTACTATAAAAGTTGCCTCACTATACCCTCAAATTCATCGACCGATATAGGCTTCCCTCTTTCTCCTCGTCTTTAATGAAAATTGAGGGTATTGTGAGGCAAGGATTAATCCTGTTGGCCTTCTCTCTTTCTCCTTCATTATGAAACAAGTGAACCAAAACCATCAGGATTAGGCTTTATTAGCATCAATCATGCTCTGTGGCACACCAGTCTGGTCTTCCCAAGGTGAACTCCAAGCTAGGGTTTTTAAGCTTCTGTTCAGGAACTTGCAAACCATTGGATCGGCAAGGATTGTTATCCTGTACAAGTCAAGACATTGCAGTTGTGTCATTCATTCATTTGCTTCCACACCCTTAAATGCATATATATATATATATATATATAGAGAGAGAGAGAGAGAGAGAGAGAGAGAGAGAGAGAGAGAGAGAGTTGGAGCATGTAATGTGCTCAAGTAGTTGTAATGCATGCCATATAAGAATAGAATAGCTTATTGCAGGTAAGTTAATACCTCAAGCTGAGATGAGAATACTGTTGATCTAAGCCCATCGACGTCACTTAAATTTGTTTGCAGCCATGCTCCTCTGCTGAAATTTTTTAAAGGAGATCTTGTCATGCAAAATCTTTTGAAACTTGTGTAACAAAGAAGCTTGCCTCAACCAAAGCACGCACTTTTTTCGAAAAGGAGCAAGCACGTCATGTCAATCATAAATCATATAAATCAACAGATACAGATGCTGAAAGAAAATGGAGAGAATTAGATACTCAGAAAATCGTCAGTTTTTTTTTTTTTTAATGCGTTCATGACTCTCTTCTCTAAATCTTTTTGAGAAAGTAAAAGTTGGCCAATCTGTCATCACTGCATCCACGCTGAGGGATGTTAAAATCACTGATGCATCCATTTTATCGCTTCTTACACAATTTATTTTTCCTCCTATCAAATGTGTAAAATTATCGTTTCGGTCTTAAAAGTAATGGATACACCATTTCATCACAGCAAAACATGATTTTAGCAATGGCTTTTGTTGCAACAAAATAATATTTGCCTCTAAAACATGTTACATGCATAGAAACAAAAATTAATTGTCTCTAAAACTGCGTGCAGATCTATAGCAGCAAAAACATTGCAACAAAAAGAATTTTTACTTTATAATTTTTTTCTATTATTTTTTTTAGCCGCTACTTCGTCAGAATAATTCTTTAGTGGTAATTTCATTATTTTTAGTGAATAGAAATTCATCCGACCTTGTGCACAATCACTTGTTTTAAGACTATGAAAAGAATTAATGGACATATAAAGATTGTGCTCATAGTTATGATAATTAAAATCATGAAAATTACTCACTTCATATTTAATTTCAATAACAACAACTTAGCATCATTACTTGATCAACTATATAGATATATTACAAGTAGAAATTCTCTTAACTCTTTTCTTATCTCCCTATCTATTTATCTATCTGTTTGTCTATCTATTTAAGTTATGAACTATCTAGAAACTAAAAATCATTTATTTATATTAAGCAACTAAAAGATAAATGACTATAATGGTGTGATACTGTGTTGTTGTTTGATCGGTAGTCTAGACACATCCAAATCACTTGAAATTGATCCTATAAATTTTAAAATATCAATATTCAAATTAACTGTTCAAGTTTGTAAGTTATATAATCCATAATATAATCTTCCTCACTAGATATATTGATCCATTCATTTTTGTTCTTGCTTGATGGATCCAAAAGAGACCTTCAAAACAAATAAATTTTAGTCTCTAAGCATTTTATGGTTGTAACTGATGGTGTGTATTTTCATTTGACAAATTCATGATTGATTTTTCTTAGTAAATGTTTGGAATACAATTCTCTTCCAGAAGTATTCTAGCATCTCTCTTTCTTTATATGTATGCATGTATATATCAGCATACATATGTTTGTATAGGTGTATACCTATATATATGTATGCATGCATGCATGCATTCATGTATGCATGCATGTGTGTATGCATGTGTGTGCGCATGCACATCTAGACTTGGTTGCGTCATGCAAGATCAGGTTGCTTTACAGATGCAATTTTCATATCGTTTCCAGTAAATGTTTTGTATGCATTTGTTACAGTAATGAGAGGCTGGTGTCGGAACTTGACGTTGTAAACATTGAATTAAGTTTCATAATGAAAGAACAAACTTTATTTGGCCTATATTTTGTGCATTTTATTTAGTTTCTTAAGTTTTTCTCCGTAACTGAGAGAGTAATATGTCTCATCATGAGCGACAATGTTAGAACTAACTTCTCATGCTTAACTTTTCTATTTAACAAGTAGTGTTTATTAGATTAGAGAAAGAAAGTTCCCAAATGTCCATTTTTATTCCATAGATGGACTATAATGAAGCGTTTAGGAGCTCTCTTTATATAATTCGTGATGTTTGAACATATAACTTTGTGATAAAATTGCAAAATGGAAAAAAGATTTTTCTTAGTGAGAGTTCTATGATGTGCAACAGATTCCCTTATGTGAGATACTCCAAGATTTGCTCAGTGCACTTGAACAGCTCCCATGACCAGTTTCGATTTTTCAAATCATTTATTTAATAGAAAATTCTTTACTATTCCTAAAAATTGCCTTTGGAAGCAATAGCAATAATCCTGGAGATCTTTTCAGCTCATAGCCTATCTCATTCTGCCTACATACGCTAACATGGACAGGCAAAGTCAATATCCTAGAATGAAATGAGTTAAGATTAGATTCCAGGGCTTATGAGTTGAGATATGCATTCCTTTTCCCAATAGTCTCAGCTTGTTACGTGTTCACTATTGAAGAACGCCTAGTAAGTAATTTTTATTTATTATATCTCAAGAAAAACTTTTGCTGTAGAAGGCATGCCAATGATAAGTTAGACAAAATTTAATGTATTTATTGTTGTGATCTATTAGGTTTGGTAATATAGACTTTTATGAAACAAAGCAAAAAAAAATGAAGAACCCCTACAACACCAAAAGCAAAAGAAAAAGAAAAAGAAAAAGAAAGTGCAGTATTGAGATTAACATAAAAATAAGACTTCGTCACAAGAAGTAGGTCGAATCCACTAGATTCTCAGTATTTAGTGCAAAGCCTAGGACTTTCACGTTAGAACGCCAAGCAAGTTCCTCTATTCCACCCAATGGTTTTAGCCATATCATTCATAATATTTATGCTCCAATAAGTATTATAAACGATACATGTGCAACCTAATCTGATATCCTTTTGTCATCTTACCGAGCCTTCGTCTAGCCAAAGGCTCAACTTTTATTAAATTGAAAATCTTAGGGAATCACTTTGATAGGTTTGGAGTTTCACTTAAAGTAGGAAATGTTATCACACATGGTAGAGGTTAACAAATCAATACTAAATGAATCTTTCATAATAAGGGTACAGAGAATGCGTGCACTCTTAGAAGTAAATATCAAACTTTTCTTCTATGTTTCTGAACCCTAGGATTGGTATAAACATGACCAAAATCAGGGTGAAGGTGGGGTGGTGCCAATCAAGTCATTGGTATCCAGCTCAACGCCTTTAACCAAATCAATTAGCACCCTTAAATATAGAACTTTTTGATGGTCGCTAGAATTCATATTAATCAACAACTTCTCTTATCATATCCTTCATTTTTTCTCTCGTATTAATAACATATATATCAAACGGGATTCTATTTATGCATTATTGCCACCGTTAGCATCATAAGTTTCCATTTATTCAGGGTCTAAGATAGAATATTTTTTGTTAGTAAAATATGTGGTAGCTACGAGTGGCGTTCATTTGGCACTTCCAATCTACTTGTTTTTGTGATTCAGTATGTTCTTGGAGAGAATTCTGTCTAGAATGGCAAAACACCAAGAATCTTTCAAAAGTTTTCAAGCCAATAATCTTTGATCCAAACCCCCACCTGTCATTATTCTTTATATCTGTATATGTATGTATGTGTGCATGCATTTATGTATGTACACACATATATATATGTATAGACACACACGTGTGTGTATCTGTAGAAATGCTTTTTGAGAAAGACCTTTCTATATTTTTGAATGATATATTATTCTTGTATTTAATAAATCATGGGTGGACATTTTTCATCAAGAAAACAAAATGAAATATTATTCTTAAAAGTTTTTTACTTATGCTTTGAAACCCTCAGATTTATGTGCCTCTACAACAACATATGTCTAAGGGACAAAGCAAATGGATAGGCCACCCACCTGGTTTGAAGTCACTGCTCATGTTTCTGTGGAAAACTAGTTAGCAAATAATGGTCATCATGCCATAGAAGCTGAATGGTTTGCAGTGTCTAAACCCTACTTTCAAGTTCTTACAGATCAAATTGACATAGCAACTCACATTATCAAGTTTTCATCCAATTTCATTATGACTTTTTGCAGTCACAGATTATCAGTTGGAATAATATGTCATTAAGCTGAGGAACATAATTAAGCTGTTGAGTATTAATCAATGTGATAAATAACATCTTCCACCTACATGGAGACGGCTTTCAATCCCAAAAATAATTTATACGTGTCAAAAATTCTTTCCTCTAATTTTAATTCTATGCTTCATAATTAATTATTTATCAACTGGCAGTTCAGATTAATGATGGTTATTATACAGTAGTCTGAAACATATAAAAGGGAAAATATAATAATAGAGCAGTCATATATGTGTAATTCAATAATTCTAATAAACTTATTTATCGCATATACCCAATAGAAATAATCTCTTATTAAGAGGCAAAAAATATACTAATAACAAGCCCAAGCTTTCAACTTAATTGACATTGTACTAAGAATAAATGCCAGGAGAATCATTAAAAAACCATTCTTATACTTTAGGTGCTAATAATTAAGCCGCATATGTCAAGTGCCCAAAGATAAAAAAAATAACCAGCACGCTTTTAAGCAAGCTGAGGAAGACTTACAAGCTATTACATCACATTAAACCCCCAAAGCTGTTGAACCTTTGTAAGGAAGAGAAGAAAAGGAAATAAGCCTAAAACATAAAAGAAAAGAAGCCCCAAAATCTGATGCTAAAACTGGTTCGAGCAAAATAAAAGCAAAGAAAGAGAGGAGGAAAAAGAGCAAAAGGTAAAAACATATTTCTAGGAATTAGGGCATGTCAGGTCAAAACGTATTCCTTGAATCAGAGCCATGCATATAGTAAGCAATGATAAAATAATATATCAGAGGAGGAAAAGGACAAACTAAGACCAAGAACCATACAAGACACACTAATATTTTAATATAATAAAACCAAAGGGAAAAGTATACCCAAGTCAAGGCCTCGAGCGGTGTTGGGAGTCCTTTTGGTCTTATGTGACAAAACATTAGCTCCTATGATAGACTGTGAATAGGGAGCTGATGCCAAGAAAAATCCTATCTTCTTAATAATAACAATAAGTTTAGTTATTCCAACTCTTTTCCTCAAAAAGAAGTAAATATGGCTATAATAAAGGCATATGTTCTTGAATATATGCCTCTGAGCTTGTAAGATGCCACTCTTCTTTCTTTCTATCACTATATTCCCACATGAATTCTCAATAAGAGAAAAGCAAAAGCTGCCATCAGGCTCCTTTTATTCCTCAGGTATGTGTGCTTGTGAATCCTCTAACCAAAGCCTAATCCCATGCATAGAAAAAGTACACATATCTCTGCTGCCAAAAAATCAAAAGGGAGAAGTGGTGAGGTTACCTTGATGAGTTGCTCCACCTTGTAGTACTGGGAGTATTAGTAGCAGTGGTGGAAGATAAGTCCATATCGATATGTGGTTGTACAGGCCTATCTGGCATTCTCTGCTCTATGAACCGTCGGAAGTTTAGATCAGTGGTCCCGAGGCCAAAATCTTCTTCTCCGGAGCCGTCCGATTGACCTTCAAATAATGCAGCAATGGAGGAATACCGTAAGAGAAAACAGCATGTGAGAAACGGAACTACTTATTTAGAGACAACCAATAGTACATGGTTTTAGTGAAGATTTTCAACTAAGTATTGAGGCTTTTAAGTAATGGAAGAGGTGGAAAAGAGAGAATAAACGACAGGAGTATGGAAGGCTAAGCAATACGAATTACCTGAGGAAGCTGCAGGCTTGTCAGTGGTCTTCACAGTCCTATACATCTGCAAAGAAAAAAAAAAAGACCAATAAAGAAAGAGAGAAAGAGAGAAGTGGGCAGATAACAAGAAAGGAAAAAAAAGAAGTGAAGCGAGGCTAGCAGAAAAGGAAAGGAAAGAGAAGAAAGGCAATGGAGGAGAACCCAACTCCAATCCAAATGTATTCTTTCTTTCTTAGGGGTCTTCTTGTTTTCCACCATTACCGACAAGGCTGATGCTTTGGGGGCGTTGCTTGTATGTAGAGTGTCTTATTATTGTGAAATGATGCAACTTTTCTGACCGATCCTCTCTCTCTCTCTCTCTCTCTCTCTCTCTCTCTCTTGATGCTTTGGGAGCGTTACTAGTATGTATGGTAGTGTATTATTGTGAAATGATGGCAACTTTTCTTACCAATCCTCTCTCTCTCTCATCTTTCTATGTATGGCAGTCTCTTGCCTCAGAGAAGCAGACCCATCTATTCATTCATTCATCATTCATTCATTCATTCACTGCATCCATTGGCTCTAGTGCCAAGAGAGAGAGAGAGAGAGCGAGGGGGAGAGAGAGAGAGAGAGAGAGAGAGAGGGTGGGTAGGTGGGTGGAGGGAGGAAGCAGGTGGGTAAAGAGGAATAGAATACGAAGGATTACAAGGAAAAATACCTGCAAATGGCTCTTAACATGGGCTAGAGTGAGATCTTTCACATCCATGAGCTCAAGAACTGACTTTGGAGTAGCCCCTGAAAAAAAATTCACACAAGCCCGCATGTGGCACCAGGTTAAACCCCAAAGAAAAAAAAAAAAAAAAAAACAACAACAACAACGAAGAAGCAGCAGCAGCAAGAAGAGGAGGCAATGTAAGCAACCAATCATAAGTATAATAGCACTCAGTTTAAAGGGAGGAGGGAGGGAAGGGGCATACTCTCATGCCCGCCGAGGAGCTCGACGGCATGGACGAATCGCGCATGGAGGGTACTCGTCCACCGCATTCTCGGCGCTCTCATGCTCCTTTTGGCCGGGAGCTTCGCCATGAACCGCGACCCCATGCCGTACTGCTGGTGATGATGGAGCTGGTGGTGCGCCCTGAACGACTCCGACGAGAACCCGTTGAACCTCGCCGGCGCGGCCACCATCTGGTGGTGGTACGGCGAGCCCACCGGTGGAACCCCGCCCGCAGAGAGAAGAAAGGGAGCCGCATGGTCGGATGAGGACGACGACGGCAGCGACGAAGAGGAGGATGGCCACGGCGGTGGATAGGAGGACGCGGTGTGGTAGAATCCTATCTTGGAGTGGTTCAAGGGAAGGAAGGGGAAAGGGGTGTTGTTGTAGATGGGGATCCCCTTGATTGGCCTCGACGCTTCCGACGAGGAGCTATCGGCCGACGACCCAGTTCCGATGGGGAAGCGGTGGTGCGCGAGGTGACGGTGGTCGTGCAAAAGAAGCGGGGGCGGCGGCGGAGGCGGCGGCGGCGGTGATGGTCCCTGCCGCTGCCACGGGCTGCCAACCTCAAGGGAAGCCGAGGGGTTCGAGAGTGAGAGCTCGGTGTAGGTGTCGGAGCCGTCACGGCGGGGCTTCGGGGAGCCGGCCCGCCGCCAAGGGTCGTGGCCGTTGTTAGCGGTGGCAGAAGTCGGGGAGGGGGCGCCGCTCGGCGGGCTAATGTGCAAGGAGAGGTCAGGCGACGGCATCGAGGTGGCTTCCATGAGGCTCTCTCCTCTCTTCCTTCTCTTCTACGCTTAAATACATGAATTAATTGACTGCTAACTGAACTCGATCGTTTCCTATTCTCAAATTCCGCATCCACAGCAGCACTGCAATTCTAATGAGAATTCTCGGAGAGGCAGGGATAAAAGCAGGAGGTGTAGACTGTAGAAGATCGACTCTTCTTCTATTCTTTAATTTTGGCAAGGCTTTCTTTTCTTGGGAAAGAATGGAGGTAGCTAGCGAAGGGATTTTGGAAGCTCAAAGTTACACTTATTCTCTCTCCCCTTTTTCTCTTATATAAACCATGATCTGAAGAGCACAATCTAGAGAGAGAGAGAGAGAGAGAGAGAGAGAGAGAGATTAGATTCAGCTTGGCGTGTGGTGGTGCTGCGAGGAATGAGGGAAGAAGAGTGGAGGAGAGAGACCGGGACAAAGAGCTTATAATTTGCCTGCAGGTTGGTGCTGTGGTTTGATGGAAGAAGGATGGAAACGAGAGACTCAGAAGAGGGTGAGCGAGAGAGGAAGCTAGAGAGGAGAGATTGACAATGTGGGAGAATAATATTAGTGGATGGGTGGGAATGAAGAAAGGAAGGGGCACTTGGAAAGGATTTGAGGTCTAACCTTTGAAGGAGAGAATATGTATGAGAAATGACACTCGAGAAAAGTATTAGAGGTAAAGAGATCTCCAGATGGTCAAAACACCAAAGAAAGAAAGGTAACGCCGGGTTACATAAAACCCCATCTTTGTAAATTCTAAGCATAAAGAGAGAGAGAGAGAGAGAGAGAAGATTGAAGCTCGTGCGGGGGATTCCTTTTTCCCCCACTCGCTTCGGTTGTGGACTGTGAAACTCTCGCTCTCTGTCTCTCTCATCGTCCTCTTTATTTTTTTTTATTTTTTATTATTTATTGTAAAACGGGAAAATAAAGAGTTGCATCGTTTGTCCATCCCTTTCTCTCTCATAAATTGGATTGGAGATGTGGGTGGGTTCCAACGCCCACAATGGGTTTGCCTAGCAATGTCATGTGGCCCCCTTTCATTTGCTATCACTCTTTTCACAGCATACGAAAGTAACGTATGGCGTTCATTCCTGCTGTGGGAATAGGGGTTTTCGGTTACCTATCACTAATATATATATATATATATATATATATATATATATATATATATCAGCTAGATTCATATACTATACGAGAAGAGAAGTATTAATCAAGCTAGCTTGCCATTGCCTATAGTGGGCTGGTTATGAAGAGTTTTGGGGGAGGAATAGCTAATGGTTAGTCCATTAACCATGGAGCTAAATTAAAAATCTAATGATATGTGAATTGGTATAGTTGTTGGCTTATTATTATTATTATTATTAAGAATGATAAGGTAAAGCGATCTCAAATTCATATTGTTGCATTAATAGCTACTAGGAATTAAGTATGGTGTTTCCTGCTATATATGGATGATGTGAAGCCTATCAAATACGGAATAAATAATTATTTGGTGAAAATGCCGCCCATTGGTGATAGGACATTGGAGATTGCGACGCAAGACATCCAACTGCATGTTTAAAATAAATCATTTTTTGAATTTGTCCTTGATAGGATTGCCAATTAGAGTTGACAGGTGCCTAGAATTAGCCCCATTGACCAAAAGGGTGTATTTTGGCTTTTATGGGTGCTTAAAATAAGAACATATTTTTATTATAATCACTAGTAAAAAAAGCTAGCCTTTATTCCACAGGCCTTCTAAGTTCTAATTCCTTTCTCATACTCCCAAATATTCCCTTCCAATCTTGTATCAAACTTGTCTAGCATTATTATGTCATCTCCACATGTTCACCTCCCTCTGACCCTTGACTCTCTCTCTTAATGAGAAGATTTCCAAACCCCTAAGTTCCATCAAGGCATAAAGAAAAAAGGCTTTCTCATTGGGAAGTGCAATTAATTAGCTTTTTAATACCTTTCACTTGAGCTAATAAACATGTTCCATAGTGCGCCATGAGAGATGATTGGGGATTCCACCACTGTCCAAAGACCCCAGTTCCAAAGCCTTGGAGACACCAAGCTCAAGGCCTCAGAGAACCCCAACAACGCACACACCAAAACACATTTCGCACATAGATAAGATAAAAGGCTGAATATTGCAATGAGAAAAGAAAAAAGGAAAAAAAAAAAAGCTCGGCTTCCAATGTTATGTGCATACCATTGGAGTATAAAACACCTACAATTACCCTTTGTCACCCGACCCCTAGCAGGGTGCATTTATGAGACATGAAAAGTCCACCAAACTCACTTCAATTCAAGACATGGATACAGCTAGAGTGTGTGTGTTCTATACGCATAGATCCTATGTATGGTAGCCATATTACAGCAGTTTGATTGTATTAGACATGTGGCTGGTTGTTAATTGAAATGTTTGGTCCATGGATCATGTAACGATCCGGGCTCATGGGCCCGCTTCATTACAAGAAAGCAAGACGGATAAGATTCACACTAATTTAAGCTACCACAGCCTAAAAAGGATCCAATTGGTGCCTTGTTCTTCTTACTCTACTGCATATAAACCACTTAACCAACTCCAATTATCCGATATGGGATAATTGGGAGGGGCATCACAATCTACCCCCTTAACAGAGGCGACGTCTTCGTCGCCAAGGGTAATTGATCACAACCACCAGACAGGCAGGATTCTAGAAGTGGCCCCCATAAGTTCAAGAGGTGTCTTCCATCCCCTATGGATGTAGCACTTTGCCCTGTGTGGCACTTAGCTCCTGCATTTCCGGCTGGTGCATGACTCTGATACCATATTGTAACGACTCGGACCTACGGGCCTGCTTCGTTACAAGAAAGCAAGACGGATAAGGTCCACACCAACTTGGCCATCACAGCCTAAAAGGAATCCAATTGGTGCCTTGTTCTTCTTACTTTACTATATATAAACCACTTAACCAACTCTTAATTATTTAATGTGAAACAATTGGAGGGACATCACATATCAGTTGGTAGAACAAATAAAATTAGAAGTAATCAGAAAGGTTTGAATTCTTTGAACAAGTGTTTTACATGTTTTAAATAGCAATAATAAGTCTGAGCATTTGCTTGAGTGGCATTAGGAGGTTTGACTTAAAACGTATTTATCCTTGCTTTCTTCCAGCATTAATTAAAAGGAGTCCCTATATGCCATGAGCTTTGACTTGGATTACCTGAATGAGATGGGTCAGATGGGACAGCAGGTAAAAGTTAGTCCCTTCTAATTAAAGGAAAAAAAAAAAAATTGAAGATTATTAAAAGTGAATTGATACTTTATTGGCTTGAAAGCATTGGAACAAAATTATGTAGTAGTCAAATTGAAGGTCAATTGTGCTCAAACCGTTCCAAATCCATCTCTCAAGCCAAGCTTGTGACACGATCACATATTCAAAAGCACATAAAGCTTCAATAGGTGGTCCTTAATCTTTGAGTTCTCAAATCTTGCTTCACTTCTTTTCTAATTAAATTCTCTGCATTAAACGTTATCTAACCATTGTTGATGATTTAAAACTTAAATGATAGCAAATATCTTTCCTTCATAATATCATCCAAAACAAGCACTTATCAAGCCTACGCACTATAAATGTCGGTCATTGTGGCAGCTCTTGTGGTGCGTGCCTTTTCAAGCCTAAAAATCTAAAATGAATTGAAGTATAGATTTAGACCCAACCATAGGTTTCTCTCCCCCTCATCTTGGTCTGTGCTTGTAAATTAAATTATTTATTATTTCTCACAAATACTAATGTCATATTTATTTTTGAAAGAGATGCATCATGTAGCAAAAGGCTGGCTTAATTATCTTGTTTGTACATCATTTGCATCATTTATGATTCTCTAAGATATTTCACTTGGATGTTATATTTCATCTATAGTCTTAATCTATTATATAAATTATTACTTTCTTTCAGTAAATAGTTATCTTTGTCTATAATTGAGTAATTGTATCTCTCCTACAATTGAAGATTACGATATTAGATAAGTTGTATTTGTATTATATATATATCCCAAGGTATGATAATGTTAATTAGTTCAACTAACTGTAGGCCAATCAATCTACTCAATAATGCCTTTATGGTTGTTCCTAACACTACAAGAAAAATAAAATATTGCGACGCCCAAATGCATCGCAATTGCATCGCTAAACATGCTATTGCGACGCAATAGCGACGCAATGACGGCGTCGCTCAGATATCCGTCGCAATACCCATTTATCGCAATTGCGTCGCAATATTGCGACACTCTGCGACGCAACATTGCGTCGCAATCTTGCGACGCATCCAAATGCATCGCTAAATTTAAAATTAATTTTTAATATTTAAAATTATTATTAAATATTGCGACGCACTAAATTGCGTCGCAATATTGCGACGCATCTAGCTGTGTCGCAATATTTAATAATAATATTTTTGGTATAATAGCGACGCAATTTGAGTTGCTAATGCGTCGTAAATAAATTTTTTTTTAAAATATTGCGACGCAAGGTCATTGCGTCGTAATATTTATTAAAAATATTTTAGATATAATAGCGACGCAATTTTAGTCGCTAATGCGTCGCTATTAAATTTATTTTTAAATTATTGCGATGCCAGGTCATTGCGTCGTAATATTTAATAATAATATTTTGAAAATATTAGCGATGCAATTTCAGTCGCTAATGCGTCGCAAATTAAATTTTTAAAAAAATATAAAAGAATAAAAATTAAAACGGTTAATACAATTTTGTTAAATCTAAATATTGATAGAAACATTTTTCACTCAATCCAAACAATAATAAATTTTCAAAAATAATTCATATATTAAAATTTTGAAGTTTTTACAACATAAAAAAAGAAAAAAAAATACATCAAGAATCTGGGCGATCACGTGGAGGCTATGGAGGCTGAAGACTCTGCGACAAGCGGCTAACCATATCCCGCAAATAATGCATCTCATCTCGCATGTCTGCAATCTCCTGATTCCGGCCTCGCATACGATCCTCGAAATCTGCTCGACCTCCTGGCGAACCTCCTCTGCAATAGATCTGCGAAGTTCGTATAAACGCTCGGGAGGAAGATCACCAGAAACTCGCGAGTTGGAGGCCTGATGGGGAAAATATGTAGAAGCTCTAGTGCCCAGACCATAGACCCTGCGGTATCGTGGCTGGGCACCAACAGCCTCCAAAAACACATGCCGACTCTCCTCTGCTGAGAGTTCGACGGGCGTCTTCCCATCAGTAGAGTCGACCTGCGATGCCTGGGAGCGAAGCTCCTCGACTCGTGTCTTAAAATTATAAAATCAACAATAAATGAGTTAATAAATTTCTCGAAATAAAATTTTAGAAATTAAACAGATACTACATAAATCTAATTTCTTACCGCAACCTCCCGTGATCGCGTGTCGACCCAGGAACCGTCCCTCCTGGTATGTGTCGCCATGAATAGACGAAACTCACCAGGATCTCCGCCCTCCTGCTCAGACTATAACAAAAAAAAAGATATTAATACAAATATTTGTAAATAACTAAAATAGTAATTAAAATATTTATGTTTTCTTACCATACGCCGTCTGTGCTCCTGAATCGAAATGGAGCCCGAAGTATGGCGGGAGAGACCCGTGCCAGGACCGCCCTTCTCAGATCGGCGGTTCGTGCTGGCTGATGCGGACCTCCTGCGCCATCCATCGGACTGCCAGGCCTGCTGCCACTCGTGCCAAATACCCTCTGGCACGTGCGCAGGATGCTGACCCGATGACCTCCAACGATGAAGCATGTCGGAGTATCGGCGTCCCGTCAGAGCCTCCCATGCTGCCCTAATGGCATCATGGCTGGCAGGATCCCACGTAAACTTTTTCTGCATTAAAATAAACAGTTAGTTTCTGAAATTATTAAGTTTAAGAAATTTTATATCACTGATAAATTGTATTTAATAAGTTTACCTGAAACTCAGAAAAATAAAACTCCATCGTGGCTGGAGATACGTGGCGCCAATCGTAGCCACTGGGATCTGCATGCCTCTGAAATACGGCGCTGATGTGGCTGGATACATGATGCTGCTCAATGAATCTGTTAAAAAAATGCATGTTTATAAGTAATTGACTTAAAAACATAAACATATATTTTTAATTAGTATATACTTACATCCCCTGAGCATCAAGTCGAAGTACAGTGCGGCCGATGGTGGAAGAACTCTCGGAGGTATGTGCCGATCGGCTGGATGGTAATACTGCTGGAGAGATCGAAGGCTGTGCCACTGCTGGAGATCCAAACTCTCCATCTCCGACGCTCATGTGATCTGATGTAGCAGGGCTATCCCTGCTCACTCCGTCTGTCGTCGGTAGATCTACCTCTGCCCGTCATACTGAAAATACTACAGATTCACACAATTAAATTATGATTATAAAAAAAAGTTAAATTTTAAAAAACCTCTATGTTTAATCGGTGTCATTTGTTTCGTGAAATGTTGGTTCAACATCCGATGTTGTATCGGATTGCGAATCAGTTTCATTATCATCGGAAGGAAACCGAACATTTGCAAATTAAATAATAATACAACAAGACTTTCTATCTAGCATTACAAATATTATTGTATAATCAAGACATAACAATCAGTCTATCCAAAGAGCTTCGTGGCCCTCCCTAACTAATTTTTTTTTTTTGGACTGCGGCCTGGCCTCCGTGGCCATGGCCGGAGAAGACAAAAGGGGGGGGGCCTGTTACCAAATTTTATTTTAAATTTTTGACAGGGTGGCCAGGCCACATGCGACCACGGCAGCGGCCGTGGCCGGAGAAGACAAAATGGGGGGGGGGGTTTCCCCACCCCCCACCCCTATTAAAAAAATTTTTTTTTTTAGTGACAGTGGCCTGGCCACCGTGGTCATGGCCAGGCCACTGCCGGCCACGGCCGTGGCCAGGCCGGAGAAGACGGCCATGGCAGCGGCCGTGGCCGCCTTGTCCGGCCGCGGCCACGGCCGTGTCCGGAGAAGAAAAAAAAAGGAGGGGGGGGGGGTTCACCCCCGCCCCCCCTTTTACGAAATGTTTTTTTTTTTGTGACAGTGGCCTGGCCACCGTGGCCAGGCTACTGCCGGCCACAGCAGCGGACGTGGCCGGAGAAGACGGCCACGGCAGCGGCCGTGGCCGCCTTGTTCGGCCGCGGCCACGGCCGTGGCCGGACAAGAAAAAAAGGGGGGGGGGGTTCCCCCCTCCCCCCCTGTTATGAAATGTTTTTTTTTTTGTGACAGTGGCCTGGCCACCGTGGCCAGGCCACTGCCGGCCACGGAAGCGGCCGTGGCCGGAGAAGACGGCCACGGTAGAGGCCGTGGCCGCCTTGTCCGGCCGCGGCCACGGCCATGGCCGAACAAGAAAAAAAGAGGGGGGGGGGGGGGGGTTCCCCCCCCTGTTACAAAATTTTTTTTTGTGACATTGGCCTGGCCACCGTGGCCAGGCCACTGCCGGCCACGGCAGCGGCCGTGGCCGGAGAAGAAAAAAAGGAGGGGGGGGGGGGCGGGGGTTCCACCCCCCTGTTACCAAATATTTTTTTTATTTTACAGTGGCCTGGCCACCGTGGCCAGGCCACTGCCGGCCACGGCAGCGGCGTGGCCGGAGAAGACGGCCACGGTCTTGGCCGTGGCCGGAGGGAAATTATTTAAAAAAAAAAATTTTAGAGAGTGTGGGGGCTTACCTTGGTCGAGAGAAGACGCCGGAGTCGGAGGAGAACGCTGGGGAGCCGGAGCACCAGAGGGGAGGAGCCGGAGCAGCGAGGTGGGAGCCGGAAATTTTTAGAGCACGACGGCGGCTAGGTCAAGACGGGGAAGAAAAGAAGAGAAGGCCCGCTTTTATATAAGTAATTAGCGACGCAATAATTTGCATCGCTATATGGTCGCAATATTTTTTTTAAATTTATTATGTATTAGCGACGCATTAATGCCTCGCTAATCCATCGTTAATCTGGTTTTATTATAATTTTATGAAAAAATAGCTACTCAAATAATTGCGTCGCTAATGCGTCGCTAACTTGGCGCCAATGTCCGGTGGGAAATCTATTTTTATTTTCTAGGAATTGCGTCACTAAGGCGTCGCAATATTTTTTTAATATTTTTAATTGATTAAAATAATAACTTATTACAATAATTGCGACGCAAGCAATGCATCACAATAATTTTAAATATTTTTAAATATTTTTAAATGATAATATTTATAATTTATGATAATAATTGTGACGTAAAATTGCATCGCAATAATTTTTTAATATTTTTAATTAGATATATTTGTTTTAAAAACATTGCGATGCAAATATGTGTCGCAATATTATATTTATTTATTTATTAATACTGATAAAAATTATATTTACTTAAAATAATTGCGACGCATATATTTCGTCGCAATATTTTTTTATTTTTTTCTTCTAAAATGCATCGCTACGACGTCGCAATAATTTTTTAATATTTATAAATGATAATATTTATAATTAATGTTAATAATTGTGATAAAAATTGCGTCGCAATATATTATAAACTTTTTAATTACATATATTTATTTAAAAAACATTGCGACGCAACTAATGCGTCACAATATTATATTTCTTTTATTTATTAATACTGAAAAAATTATATTACTAAAAATAATTGCGACGCATACATTGCGTCGCAATATTTGTTTAATTTTTCCTAAAATGCGTCGCTACGGCGTCGCAAAAATTTTTAAATATTTATTAATGATAATATTTATAATTATGATAATAATTGCGATGCCTTATTGCGTCGCAATAATTTTTTTAATATTTTAATTAAATATTTTTATTTAAAAAACATTGCGACGCAAATTATGCGTCGTAATATTATTTTTTTATTTATTAATACTGATAAAAATTATTTTTACTAAAAATAATTGCGACGCATACATTGCGTCGCAATATTTGTTTAATTTTTCTGCTAAAATGCGTCGCTACGGCGTCGCAATAATTTTTAATATTTTTTTAAACTTTTTCATAACTTTTTTTTGAGTAATTATAAGTGATCCGACGGTTGCGATCGATCCAAGCCGTGATCCCGATCGGCCACGACCTATCTCGGACCATTGCAATCCGTCCGAGATCGGCGACGATCCAACGGTTGCGATCGATCCAAGCCGTGATCCCGATCGGCCATGACCTATCTCGGACCATTGCAATCCATCCGAGATCGGCGATGATCCGACGGTTGCGATCGATTGAAGCCATGATCCCGATCAGCCATGACGATCTCGGACCGTGGCGATCGGTCCGATCGGCAACGATCCGACGGTTGCGATGGATCCAAGCCCTGATCCCGATCGGCCACGACCGATCCCGGACCGTTGCGATCGGTCAAGATCGCTGGCGATCCGACGGTTGCAATCGATCCAAGCCCTGATCCCGATCGGCCATGATCGATCCCGGACCGTTGCGATCGGTCCAAGATCGCTGGCGATCCGACGGTTGCGATCGATCCAAGCCCTGATCCCGATCGTCCATGACCGATCTCGGACTGTGGCGATCGCACCGATCGGCATCGATCCGACGGTTGCCATCGATCGAAGCCCTGATCGATCCCGGTCGGTGATCAACGATCTCGCGTCGCGATCGATCCGATAGGCGATAATCCGACGGTTGCGATCGATCCAAGCCTGATCCCGATCGGCCACGACCGATCTCGAACGCGATCCGATCGACGATGATCCGACGGTTGCGATCGATCCAAGCCGTGATCCCGATCGGCCACGACCGATCTCGGACCGTGGCGATCGGTCCGATCGGCGATGATCCGATGGTTGCGATCGATCCAAGCCGTGATCCCGATCGCCACGACCTATCTCGGACCGTTACAATCTGTCCGAGATCGGCGACGATCCGACGGTTGCGATCGATCCAAGCCGTGATCCCGATCGGCCACGACGATCTCGGACCGTGGCGATCGGTCCGATCGGCAATGATCCGACGGTTGCGATCGATCCAAGCCCTGATCCCAATCGGTCACGACCGATCCCGGACTGTTGTGATCGGTCCAATATCGCTGGCGATCCAACGGTTGCAATCGATCCAAGCCCTGATCCCGATCGGCCATGATCTTGGACCATGGCGATCGGTCCGATCGGCAACGATCCGACGGTTGCGATCGATCGAAGCCCTGATCCGATCGGCCATGACCGATATCGTACCGTGGCAATCGTCCGATCGGCAACGATCCGATGGTTGCGATCGATCCAAGCCCTGATCCCGATCGGCCACGACCGATCCGGACCGTTGCGATCGGTCCAAGATCGCTGGCGATCCGACGGTTGCAATCGATCCAATTCTTGATCACGATCGGCACGACTGATCTCGGACCGTGGAGATCGGTCCGATCGGCAATGATCCGACGGTTGCGATTGATCCAAGCCCTGATCCCGATCATCCATGACCGATCTCGGACCGTGGTGATCGCACCGATCGGCGTCGATCTGACGGTTGCCATCGATCGAAGCCCTGATCGATCCCGGTCGGCGATCAACGATCTCGGACCGTCGCGATCGATCCGATAGGCGACAATCCGACGGTTGCGATCGATCCAAGCTGTGATCCCGATCGGCCACGATCGATCTCGGACCGTGGCGATCGGTCCGATCGGCGACGATCCAACGGTTGCGATCGATCCAAGCCGTGATCCCGATCGGCCACGACATATCTTGGACCATTGCAATCGTCCGAGATCGATGTCGATTCGACTGTTGCGATCGATCCAGCCATGATCCCGATCGGCCACGACCGATCTCGAACCGTGGCGATCGGTCCGATCGGCAACGATCCGACGGTTGCGATCGATCCAAGCCCTGATCCTGATCGACCACGACCGATCCCGGACCGTTGCGATCGGTCCAAGATCGCTGGCGATCCGACGGTTGCAATCGATCAAGCCCTGATCCCAATCGTCCACGATTGATCTCGGACCGTGGCGATCGGTCCGATCGGCAATGATCCGATGGTTGCGATCGATCGAAGCCCTGATCTCGATCGGCCACGATCGATCTCGGACCGTGGCAATCGGTCTGATCGGCAACGATCCGATGGTTGCGATCGATCCAAGCCTGATCCCGATCGGCCACGACCGATCCCGGACCGTTGCGATCGGTCCAAGATCGCTGGCGATCCGACGGTTGCAATCGATCCAAGCCCTGATCCCGATCGGCCACGACTGATCTCGGACCATGGCGATCGGTCGGATCGGCGATGATCCGATGGTTGCGATCGATCCAAGCCCTGATCCCGATCGTCCATGACCGATCTCGGACCGTGGCGATCGCACCGATCGGCGTCGATCCGACGGTTGCCATCGATCGAAGCCCTGATCGATCCCGGTCGGCGATCAACGATCTCGACCGTCGTGATCGATCCGATAGGCGACAATCCGACGGTTGCGATCGATCTAAGCCGTGATCCCGATCGGCCACGACCGATCTCGGACCGTGGCGATCGGTCCGATCGGCGACGATCCACGGTTGCGATCGATCCAAGCCCTCATCCCAATCGGCCATGATCGATTCCAGACCGATGCGATCGGTTCGAGATCGCTGACGATCCGATGGTTGTGATCTATCCAAGCCCTGATCCCGATCGGCCACGACCGATCTCGAACCGTGGCGATCGGTCCGATCGGCGACGATCCGAGGGTTGCGATCGATCCAAGCCCTTATTCCGATCGGTCACGATCGATTTGGATCGATCGCTATTTAACATAATTAATTTTTTTAAATACATTGTGACGCAAAGGGTTGCATCATAATTTTTTAATATGATAATTATATTATATAAAATTAATTTTAATTATAATAATTACGATGCAATAAGTGTATCACTATATTAAAACATAATTTTCCTAATTAATTTTTTAGTTTATTGCGTCGCTAATGCGTCGCTATTTAACATAATTAATTTTTTAAAAACATTGCAATGCACTGTGTTACGTCGTAATTATTTTTTCTCATATTTATACTTTATAAAATTTAATTTTATTTAAAATAATTGCGATGCATTTATTGCGTCGCTAAATTAAAAAATAATTTTTCTAATTTTTTGGTTTATTGCGTCGCTAATGCGTCGCTATTTAAAATATTTAATTTTTTTTAAAACATTGCGACGCACTGAGTTGCGTCGAAATATTTTTTTCTAATATTTATACTTTAAAAATTTAATTTTATTTAAATTATTTTCAACGCAATTGGTGCGTCGCTAAATTAAAAATAATTTTTTTTAATTTTCTGGTTTATTGTGTCGCTAATGCATCGCTATTTAATATATTTAATTCTTTTAAAAACATTGCGACGCACTGTGTTGCGTCGCAATATTTTTTTCCGATATTTAAATTTTATAAAATTTAATTTTATTTAAATTATTTGCGACGCAATTGGTGCATCGCTAAATTAAAAATAATTTTTTTAATTTTATGGTTTATTGCGTCGCTAATGCGTCGCTATTTAACATATTTAATTCTTTTAAAAATATTGCGACGCACTGTGTTGTGTCGCAATATTTTTTTTGATATTTATATTTAATAAAAATTAATTTAAAAATATTTCGATGCATTATTTACTTTGCAATATTAAAAATTAATTTTTTTTGAGTTTCTGGTTAATTGAGTCGCTAATGCGTCGCTAATTGCGTCGCAATATTTTGTTGTCACAGAGGCGTCGCAAAGTGGTCGCAATTTAGCGACGCATAATTGCGTCGCTAAATTTGCGTCGCTATTTCAGTATTTTCTTGTAGTATAAGTTCTAGAGAATGGTCTATCTCCTTTCTTTCTCTTCTAATAATAAATCTCAATATGCTTTTGATGAAGAGAAGAGTACGTTCTCAATAGATGTGCTTTTTTTAAAGCATAGATGAGGTCATTATATACCTATTGCAAATGGAATAATGTGGAATATATTCTATGTAGCCTAGGTTTTGAAAAGGGCCATAATGGATTGATCTATGAATTACTAATTGCATTTATGATCAAACAAGACTTTACTAGTAGATAGATAGATTGGATTCATATTTTAATCATCCCTAAAATGGATGGGGTGGATTTGTACATCATTTATGATTCTCAAAATATTTCACTTAGATAATACATTTCATCTATAGTCCCATTCATTCCATAAATTATTTCTTTCTTTTAATAAATAGTTATCTTGGGATGTAACTAAGCAATTATACTTCTTCTACAATTAGAGATCATAATATTACATAAATTATGCTTGTACTGTATCTATCCTAAAGTATGATAATGCTAGTTTAACTAACTATAGGCTAGTCTACTCAATAGTGCTTTTATGCTTGTTCTCATGTTCTAAAGAATAATTTATCTTGTTTCTTTCTCTTATCAATTATAAATACTAGTCTGCTTTTGATAAAAAAGAAGAGCATATTTTTAATAGATGTACTTTTTTAAAAAGCACAGATGAGATCATGTATACCTATTACAAATAATATAAGGTTGAAGGTATTTTATGTAGCTTAGGTTTCAAAAAAGACTCCAATGGATTGATTTATGAATTACTAATTGTGTTTCTAATCAAACAAGACTTTATCAGTAGAAGGATAGATTGGATTCAAATTTTAATAATCTCTAAATTGGATGTGGTTCTTTATAGTGGGATCTCAAAGGAATGGATTAATAAAAGATGACTCGAATAAGGGGACCAATTTTCTTATCTCTTTGTCTTATAATCGACACAATTGATTTTCTACTTATGTCACCAAAAGTAATTTAACTAGATATTTGGGATGCAAATTTATAGTGGGAGAAAATTGAACTATATATTATACAAACAACATTCTTCTTTTATTGTAAAGGAACCACATGCATCTTAAGTTCATCTTACACAACATTAATTATACTCATATATTGTATGAATATAAACTTTAAAAAATATCTAGGTCATTTACTTGGGTCAAGATGCTGAACACATTGCTATGTTCACTTGACTTTTTGGCTACAAATGAGAACCCCTCTTGATTAAATATCCTGATAATTTTTTTCCTCCTTGCAACTATTCTTGGACACTATTTTTGGAACCACCCCCCCCCCCCCCCCCTTATGAGAAAAAATATGCTATTTTGGATGGATGTAAATGTAGGCTTCTCTCTTTTCATAGTCATTCTATTCTTGTACATGTGGTGCTACTAGTTACCCATACTTATTTATATTTTGGGTTTCCCTCGGGTTATTAATGAGGTGAACGATGCGAAGAGCTTTTCTATTGAGATGTAGTTCATTTATGAATTCCTATGCTTAGCCATTTAGAAGCTTGTGTGTGAATTCAAAAGGGAAGAAAATCTAAGAGTAATGAACCATAAGACTTCAATCAAGCTTAGCTAGCCAAATAGAATAGACAGTCATTATTGGCCATTGAAGCAAGGAAACGATAAAATCTTATTATAGGAGGAAAAAATTTATAACCCCTTAAAAACACCTTCAATTGATATGCTAATAGAATTAGAGAGAGATTCTTAAATAATCTCTTTTGCTTAGGTGTTTGCATTTCTCTAAGCAATAGGATGGATAACAACATTGGAAGGATGGATGGCTCGCTTTATCCCTTTGAAAAACTTTCTTCCTACTTCATTTCAACTCTAATATAGATATAAAATGTTTTGATATGATAATTAGACTCTTTATGTAAAATCCTATGCTGGTGTGCTATTTTTTCTCACATCAATTGTGCATGAAGAAGATTTTAGATATTTATATAGGATCAATAAATCCAAATGATGCCTATTGAGCAGTCATTTTAAATGAGATCCTAAATTATTAAAATTATATTAGAACAAACCTAACCCACGATATACATGGACTAGTGAACATGACAAACAATCCCTTTAGAGATTGATCACAAACTGATTATAATGTTATGATTAGATTTGATTAGGTTAAGGACATTAGGACTTGAATAGAAAGAGAATGTGAGAAATGATATGTAAAACTAGCCCTAAACCAAACCAAAATTAGGCCAATCTAGCTAGTTCAGTTTTGTTACTAAAAATGATTGAAAGGATTTTTCTAGGAGACAGATGCTATCTTCTTCTCAAATTCTACAAATAAGGAGATGGGGCTTATCCCAAGCCTCATCCCTCCTCCCCATTCTCTATATTAAATTATCACCAAAATCCCATTCTCAAGAGTTTATTAAAGATGGGTTGGATTTAAAAAACTAATAGAGAAGGAAGAGAGAGAGAGGATGGGAGATGACAGTCATCTTTTCCTCAGTTCAATCAATAATTTGGCGATCCTATCATGCTGGTAAGTTTTATTTCCATCATCTATCCTCTATTGATCCTTGGTTGCTCCGAATAGACGATAATAGCTACCAAAATTCAAGGTTTTAACAAAGGTCTAGCCTATTCGAGGAAGAGTAGATTTAGGAAGAAATCATCTTCTTTTCAAGATCCAACGCTCAAATCAAAGATCAAAACAAAGCTAGCTAGTAAGTCCTAGCCTCTCTTATTCTTTTAATCCACTCTCTATTAAGCTAGATTTCAATTGGGATTTAAGATTTTGAAGAAAATGTTTATGTGCTCTATTTCTTTTTTAAGGAAGAATTAAAATGGAGCAAGAGGAGATTCATAATCCTCTTTCTCTATTCTAACGATGAATCAGAACCCGTAAGCCTCCTCCTCCTCATTCTCTCTCTATTTGAGCTACTTAATAGCCTTTGATTTTAACGGCAAGTCATCAATGACTACTAAAATTTAGTTCTCATTGAAATTCTTCCATAACCTTTATTTCGTGCTTTGTTTAAGGTTGAATAATAGCCAATTATGATTGATCTAAGCTATTTAGGCAACCAACCAGCTATCTAAAAGAGGATTATAATCAGCTGATGGTAAGGATGCTATCTAGATCGACAGACATCATTGATGGCCACCCACTGATCGGTTCCATTAATCGAAAGATGAGAAAAAAAATCATCATGAGATTTTTGTTTGGTTTAGTTTATAATTAATATGTACACACACACACACACACACACACACACACACACACACACACACACACACACACACATATATATATATATATATATATATATATATTATATCCTTATATGAATTCCTTAGTATATTTTAGTTAGTTCTACTCCCTAGTTAGTTCTACCCCTACTAATCTAGGCCTAATCTTGGGTGCATTATAGAAGTGTGTAGGCCCTTGCCTTAGGTTTCGAGATTGCTTGGTTTAAATCCAAACATGGATATTTACATTATCTTATTTTAAAATTTTATTTGGTTTGATCAATATAGGTGGACCACAAACCTAGTCCTAATTAAGTTTAGCCATTATTTAGCAAGTCAAGATAAGTAAAACCAATCAAGGTTAGAGTAATTTTTAGAATTACTTATAAAAGTCTTAATTGATTACTTGAAAGTATTAGATTAGTTGATTTGATTAAATATTTTATATTAAAAATATATAAGTTTACATTTAATATAATTGCTAAATTCTACAAGAATTGTTTGAAATGATATTATACTTAGTATTAAATCTTAAAAATTTATTTATGATATGTGATAGGATTTCATAACATGAGAATGTTGAATTATTAATTTTAGAAATTTTTCATATATGTAGCTATTACAAATTAAATCAAGTAAGCATGTATGTTATTATATATGTGGCTGATATATCTGTTAAGTTTTATGATGAATTATTAATTCATGTTTTGAGATATTTTAAAATCTAATTACATGTGAAACTTCAATAGCTAGTTACATGATCTTATATGATACTTAAATGCATTCAAATTATTTGCAATAAAATAAGTTATGCCAGATATAACAAAAGCTATAAACTCTCGGTAAGCTATGACTCATAACATGTTGTCCATATCTTATAGCACTTGTACAAAAGCTTATAATATCAGGACTCACCTTTATAGAGGATATATGTGGCAATTTATTTTTGAACCACCTATTTTGACCTTATCATAATTTTAGAATGAAAATTTTAAGTTTTAAATTTGATATTATTATAGTCAATTGATATACATGAATTACTACTAAAATTATTTATAAAAATGTTATTTAAGTATCATTATTTTATGTATGCATTTTAAAATATTTATGGTGCTCACTTAATCCCTCTAATCATGATTAGAGGGTTTCTTACTGAACGTTAGCTCATTAAAATTTTGTGATTGTTTTTGTTTTAGAGACCAAGATATAAACAAAAGTTGGATAGATACTAGCTAAATATTTCCTAGTTAAATTAGTTATCAAGTTGATTCCATTTTATTATAGGATAATTAGCATTTTCGTATTAGTTTCCCTATGTTGAAATTATACTCACATACATCATTCAAATATTGACATTTTGTTTAATCTTGATTTGTAGTTCAATGGAAAAATTAGTTTATTTCAAATGATTAAGCAATGTTAGTTTAAGTAAAGCACCTAGCATGTTGGTTATTTAATTCTCAGTGTGTGGCCGATTGTCATCTTAGGTTTCATGCATGGAATGATGCTAGCATTTGTTTAATTTTAGATCAACTTTACACTAAAGAGATCTTGGATTTTTATATAGGGATAGAGAATCTAAATAATACTTGTTAACTAGCTTTTTGAATGATGTCCTCGATTCATATAAGTCTATCTGCGACCATGAATCTTAAGGATCCAATTGTATGAAGTTTAGGATCACTAGAACTAGGATGTTTACTAAGAAAATAATATAGGAGACATAATACTAAGATAAACTTGGCATGATTACAATAGGGACCCTTCTATTCTAAAAGGATAAGGGTTATCTAATAAACTAAAAAATATAAAGCAATATTTTTAAAAAAATAATTTAAGAAAAATAAAATAAATTAGGACAACTACGATGCAAGATTTAAATAAGAGATCAACCACTAGAAAAGAAAATTTAATGTAAAAAAACATCAGCAGAGAATATGTCTCTGTACAAGGTATAATGAAGATGCTTTCATTAGAAGATACTTCTTGCAATCAGAACTGTACTTTCTTTAAATTATCCTAAAACATGATATAGTCTGAGCCTTCTAAGTATCCTCAACCATGCCACCCTTCTCTCCACCATCTGTCATGTTGAATCTAGCATTGACAAACCTTCCATCAGCATCAAAATTGTTGTAGAAATCTCCATCTTCTGTCTTCAACCTCCACCTAGCATTGGTAAATCTTCCATCAAAAACTATGTTTTCAACCTCCACCTAGCAGGAAATGGGAAGGAGATAGGGATGAAGAAATGATTTAATAAGATAGAAGGAGAAAGAGAAGAAAAACAAGTAGAGAAAAGAACGGAGAAGGGGCCAACAAGGATAGCACAAGATGAGAGAACTAGATTGGAAACTACAAAACCTCTCTCTATAGAAAAAGCTTGAGAGAGAATGAACATGGAATGCCATTACATAAAGCAATATTATAATATTGGTTAGGGAGAATTAGAATATCCAAAATTGTAGATTGTTTCATATTGGTTCATTAAACATATTCCTTTGCTCAAAAGTCGTATTCTAGTAAGAGTTTCACTCCCTATTCTTTTATGTGAAAAATCTTTGTTTCTATTCATAAAGATATAGTAGTATGCAAACCAAAAGATATGCTAGAGTTTCTGGACTCTTTTAACAATCTAGGGTTGTAGGATAAAAAAAAGTTTGCACTATGATAGCAGAGGTCTGATATACCTCATTATTTTAAAATTCAAGCTCCAAACTTTTGATTTGATTAGACCCGATCTTTTACTATTTACAAAGGCCTACCAACTGAAAAACTTGAAGTAGCTGGTCTGTGTCAACTCTTCACCTAACTTAGCTAAATCTTAAAAAGAAAACATTTCAATTTTCTTTCTTTAGTGCTCTTTTCTTCTCATCTAACTTTGTTGTTGTGATGTGGTGTGGAGAACTGCTCTCCAACAAAGGAGCATGAAAAAGATCTAATTGTTATCTAATGATGGGTTATGGCTTAGAATGTCATAGCCTAGTCGCCAAAGCAAAGAATCATAGGCACACAATCAGTTGGTCCTCCTGACACAAAAGCTGTGAAAGTATATATCAAGCATACCTCCTTTTGAACCTACTTCTTATTAAATGTTTTAGATGGATTTTTAGTTGTTGCACCTTAATCATATGCAAGCTATAATTATGATTGCAAATGGATCTAGCCTTTCTTCAGAGCAAATCATAGATAGCTTGTTAAATGGCCTGTTAAGGTTTACTCATTAAAAGATAAACCAATACATAGATAAGCTGTGTAATCTTATAATGCAACCATCCAAACAAAAACAATCTATGCTTTGTCTTTATTCATTTGTAACTTAGTTATAAAGTATGGATGTAGGAGGTTTTAGGTACATATTTATACATACATGAGAGAGAGTGTGTGTGCCCCAATAAGCCTCTATAACACCTTTTGACTAATAATTTTGGGTGAGATTTTGGGTCACAAATAATTTTGGAGTAAACTTGATCAATGGTCTATATGAACTAGGATGTATTATAATAAGGATCCATTTGGGATTAATTATTGATGGTGCATGGATCCAACTAAGGAACTAAGGCACCAACATCGATGATGACGTGGATAATAAGTTGAAAATTGAGGTGGCAATTGATCTAGTAAAATAAGACTTTATGCTAGGGTCAGCATTCCTATGAGAACAGAAAGAGAGCATAAAAGGTATTAGAGGCTATCTAGCCAAGGCCCTCAAATGCTCAAGCCAGTTAGGGAAGGAAATGGAGGTCAAGTGCATACCTTGTAGCCTTTTCAATGGAGGAAGAGGCTTAAAAGAATGAGGATTTCAAGAGCTTGCCATTGGTGGAGCAAAAATGAAGAGAGAGAAGGAAAAAAAAAGGACCTCATGCCTTCAGATGGGATCTTCTTTTATCAGCAAGGTTTGGTTCAAATGTTGAGGCATTTATCATGGTGATGTGCCTTATTATAGTAGAGTTGGTCAGCAAATAAGACTACTCCAACTTTTGTAAGCCATATGTTCCATCATTCATACCCTGATTACAGTCTTGTTCTATTTGCATGGCCTATACCTCTAATAAATAAAAAGGCTAAAGAATCAACAAGATGTGCTCTTCTAACATTGTTTGTTCAAGTTATTAGCTACATGGCTCAAGGGCCACATGTCTTTTAGTTAGATGCCAATTAATGATCGGTATAATTTGACTCTATCAATTATGATTGATCATGATGTCTACGATTAAATTTAATAGGAATTAAAATCTTAGCTTAGTGAGGATACAAGACATAAATGAAGAATGTATGAAGATTCTTGAGAACGTGCATTTAATCTAATAATAGTTGTACAATGAAAAATGCTTGAATATATAGGCGAAGTGAAGAAACTTAAATAATATCTTTTGATTATTCTTTTTTAGTGAGGTCTCAAATTATTTTATGCAATGTATGGCAAGCTGGACATTTTTCTCTTATTCTATTGATAAGGTCACTTTCTTTTTTTCAAATTTTTTTTTTTGGATTATGACAGCAGTGTCACATTGCAAGATTGAAGTTGGTACCTCTCTCTTAGGCCCACATTGAAAGAAGTACCAACTCACTAAAGTCCTATACTTAGCAAGTTTGCTTCACATCATTTTATTTTTATTTATTTTATATTAATATATAAAATTTAGGAAGTGGTGAATAGAATCCATATTTGTATGCATTAATTCACAATAGATTAGCAATTTGAGGGCTTCAAAGTAAGATTAAGTTCATGTGTTTACTGTTAATGGAATTACCCACCCTACTAAGGTACAAAATTGATCATAATGTCTCATCAAATTTCGACACCTTATCATTTTATGATCAGCTTACATTGAAAAGACTTGGATACTTATTTAAACTTAATAAATTTAAATAATAACTTTTAGTTGTTCTTTTATGAAGAGATCCTTATAATGCGTCTAACTAAGTACCAAAGATTGATGTGTGACACTGCTTTATATCCCTCACTAATAATAGAGATATTCTAACTACCCAATCTTCCTTTAGGGATTTGGCAATTGTCATACATACCTCCCTTCTTTTTCAGTTGGTTACATAACTTGACCCCGATTGGGTCAACTCAAGACCACAAAATGAGCTATGTAAAAGACATGTGGTATGTGGTCTCTAGACCTAGGTTCCAGTAATTGTTCATATATTATTATCTAGGGTCTTCCTAACTAAGAGCAAAATTAGTGCAACATTTTTAAGTCCCAAGTGGTCCAAGTTATGGCAGGAAATTTGACTACGCTCATTCTAAATTGATCATTTAAGAAGGTTGTCTTGTATGGTGGTCTCTTTATGCGTTTATTTGGTATTGATTACAAAGATAATGTAAGGAAATGGCCATGTTCATGTTAGAAATTGGGTGGTTTGAGAAATTGTAGGGTTAGAGGATGCACCTAACTTAAACGATACAAAATGCCTTTGAGGGAATGGTGGTCCAACTTAATTATGTTTATGGAATAGCCTTGCAAGAAAAATACACCTAAGACCACCCTTAGTCCAATGTTGCATATTAACAACCAAATCTTTGTAGTTAGTGGACAAATGCAGATAAATCAGCAGGTAGGACCATTTCATCAACATTTGGTACTTGCTAAAAGATTTGAAGTTATTAAGGTGTTCAACATTTATATAGTCTCTTTTTTTTTTTTGTAATTTTTCGAAGAGTAATGGAGGGTAACATTCTGTCATGTTCTATTCAAATCCAAATACTTGAAGATGGACCAACTTAGATTCAATATTACATCTCCTCATCTTCTTGGGACATTGGACAATCTTAATAATCGATGATTTTGGCTTCTCCCTTGATGTGGCATATATCACTTTCCTTTGATTCTTTAGCCAATATATTGTCTTTTAAAAGGGTTGTATTTTGTTTCTTTGTTGCTCAATATAATGGAAAGGCTTTTTCTCCTAACTAAAGAAAAATTTGTATGGCTTATTTAGTTTCTCTTTTATGTTTGTCTTAATTACCTATTGCAGTTCCTATATTTGGCTCATTTCACTCTCTTATTAGAGGAAGTTGATAGGTTGTCTCTCAATTTTCAAAAACAAAAAGAAAATATTCATAAGAATAATTTGGTTTGTGGTATGTGTATATATATATATAGAACTAAGAAGATGAGATCAATCAATAGTAAGAAAGTAAAATTAAAAGATTTCATAATTAAACATTTTTTTGAATCATTAAATTAGATGAAGCCCCATGTGTCTTGATAATTATATAACATAGAAACATGACATTTGTATGCAATAAATCATATACTTAAAATACTATGGTGATACATCTTTAAAAAAGAAACAAAAGTAAAATAGGGTAGTGATATGAACCACGTGAAATCATTCATCTTATATGAAAAATCTTTTTGTGTTCCATAAAAAATTGACCTAATTGTACCCCTCTAATGATAGTTCTTAGTAGTTTGTAGGCTTATATTGTTTGCTTCTGGACCTAGAAAATAAGGTCAAGTCCATGCCACATAATTCTCAAAATGAGTGCTTGAAATAGTTTGCAAACATCTTTGCAGTAATCAAAGATAGAAGTGTCCAAAGCTAGAAATTTGCAGCAGTTATTTCACTCATAAATAAAACCTCAGAAGTCTTGGGTCATTTAAAAGTTTATGAAACTTGTAAACATGTTTTCCATTATAACTTTAAATTAATTTTCACTTTTGCATATACTTGTATGTCTTTACTAGCACATTAAGTCAAATCTATTTCTCCAATATTTCACTAGAAAATTTTCTAAGCTTATTGTAACACTAAAATGTAACATTAGAATGGAAACTTATCATTCTACCAAATCCCTAGTATTCTTTGGCTTTTCATAAAGAATAAAATGCTCAATTGAGTCATGAATCAAATCAAAAATTAGGATGCCCATATGTCACAAATTAAGGAAAATCTCTTCTCATGCAGCATTCCATCTTCTTTCTTGAATATTAGGACAACCTTCTCCAAATGCTCTTTGTGATGCCCTTGATATATCCTTTGGCTTAGGCCAAGTAAAGAATATGAGAAAGCTAGAGAGTAGAGTGAATGAATACCTCTTTTTATTACTAATAAAAAGGTAGAGTTCAACTTTAGGTATTTCTCTTCATAGAGAGCTCAATTACAAATGAGGATGCCTCTGCTTTATATAGAGCTAACTAAGTAATAATAATGACTATGATAACATTACTTATCGGACATTCAATAATGAAATGTTTTAATTATAAAATATAAAAATATTCAAAAATTATTTAGTACATATGCATAAATATTAATGAAGTGCTAGAAAACTCTAAAAACCTTCAAAAAAAAAAAATTTCAATGGACTGTTTCAAGTTAGCATTGAGTAGCTGGCAAAGGAATGGGATAAAAGCATGACAAAGGTTTATAACAGGCTAAAATATATTTTGGAATTTAAAATTTTACTCAAAATTTATTTTGGTCCTCAAATTTTCACTTGTTATAATTTAGTCCCTCATGTTCTAAGAATGTTGTATTTTTGACATTCCATTATACAGAGTTGGTTAAACTTGATGGAATAATTGACATGTCATTCTGACTGAATACATAAATTAGTTGATAAGATGGCACACCAGTGATTATATTAATTTTAACTTATGTCAGGAATGTAATAATAGAAAATTAATATTAAACTATAGTAACTAAAAATTTAAGGATCAAAATTAATTTTGAGCAAAAGTTTGAGTGTCAAAAGTTTAATATCCCCACTGATGACGCCCAATCGCCGATCCTGAACGTCGGGAACGGAGTGCTTCTCGAACCTTTGCTTCACCGGGTTGCTGCAAAGAAGTCCCAAGGAGAGGATTCTTCGGTGGGACCCTTCACGCCCAAGTTAGCAATCGAGGTCACAGTTGAAGAGGGGCTCGAGCGAGCCCTTTTTGGTATGGAAAAGGAGATCTCAGATAGGAGGGATTCCTTTCTGAAAGTTAAGACAACGATTCTAGGGATTATCGCACATATCTGTTTAGAGAGTGGATTCACCTTTTTAGAGGGGTTGACATGATCACGTGGGATTCCGTGAGGAAGGAATGTCTGCGGGTTCTTGAAAGTGTGGATCTGGGCTGGTTGGTGGGTCCTGTCCCATCGGAAAGGGAGAAAACAATGGTTGGTGGGTTCTGTCCCATCAATCAGTGGGGCTGCTGAGTTGTTGGGTCTAGTCCCATCAACAACGTGGCCAGTGGGTAGGTGGATCTGGCGTTGTCAGGCGGCGCGAGTCAGAGAGGTGGTTTCTTGACCTGTTGGGGCCATGCTGGGGCCAATCTGAGAGAACTGGGACATCTCGGTCTTCCCGGGGAGCCGAGGCTAAGCCTGGTTGACCAAGGGCGGCCGGGGCCGACCTCCCCGGCCAGAAGTACCGGGGCGGGGCAGGCCAAGGATGGCCTGAGCCGACTCGGCGGGCTCGGAGCCGGGGCCGAGAGGGGCGGCCAGGAATGGCCGGGGTGACTCGGCGGGCCTGGAGACGCTGGGGCGAGAGGGGCCGGCCAGGGATGGCCGGTGCCGACTCGGCGGGCTGGAGATGCCGGGGCCGAGAGGGGCCGGCCGGGAGTGGCCGGGGCCGACTCGGCGGGCCTGGAGACACCGGGGCCGAGAGGGGCAGGCCAGGAATGGCCGGGCCGACTCGGCGGGCCTGGAGACGCTGGGGCAGAGGGGCCGACCAGGAATGGCCTGGGCCGACTCGGGGCTTGAGGGGGCCGAGAGGGGCCGGCCAGGAATGGCCGGGGCCGACTCGGCGGGCTTGGAGACGCTAGGGCCGAGAGGGGCCGGCCAGGAATGGCCGGGGCCGACTCGGCGGGCTCGGAGACGCCGGGGCCGAGAGGGGCGGCCAGGAACGGCTGGGGCGACTCGGCGGGCCTTGGAGACGCCGGGGCCGAGAGGGGCCGGCCGGGAGTGGCCGGGGCTGACTCGGCGGGCCTGGAGACGCCGGGGCCGAGAGGGGCCGGCCAGGAATGGCCTGGGCCGACTCGGCGGGCCTGGAAACGCCGGGGCCGAGAGGGGTCGGCTAGAATGGCCTGGGCCGACTCGGCGGGCTTGGAGATGCCGGGGCCGAGAGGGCCGACCAGAATGGGGGGCCGACTCAGTGGGCTCGGAGACGCCGGTGCTGAGAGGGGCCGGCCAGGAATGGCCTGGGCTGACTCGGTGGGCCTGGAGATGCCGGGGCCGAGAGGGCCGGCCAGGAATGGCCGGGCTGACTCGGCGGGCTTGGAGACGCCGGGGCCGAGAGGGCCGGCCAGGAATGGCTGGGGCCGACTCGGTAGGCTCGGAGATGCCGTGGCCGAGAGGGCCGACCAAGAGGGCCGACTCGGCGGGCTCGGAGACACCGGGGCCGAGAGGGCGGCCAGGAACGGCCGACCGACTCGGCGGGCTTGGAGACCGGGCCGAGAGGGGCGGCCAGGAATGGCTGGGGCCTACTCGGTGGGCTCGGATACGCCGGGGCCGAGAGGGGCGGCCAGGAATGGCCGGGGCCGACTTGGCGGGCTTGGAGACGCCGGGGCCGAGAGGGGCAGCCAGGAATGGCCTGGGCCGCAAAAATGCTCTGGTTTTATCGAGATTGCCCCTGCGGTTGCACGTGGCTACACCAGCCACATCAGATGCCCCCGCCCCTGAGCGCTAAGGACCATGCGCTTGCTGCCCTTTGGGCGAAAGGGGCGCGAAAATTCAAAAGGAATGATTGCTTCTTTTGGTGCGCTTTAAATGGGCTGATGAGTTGGCGCTTGGTTTCGAGGCGGTGTCTCTTCGAAGACCTCCCGTAATCATGCGTTAGGTGGGGTTGACGTTGGCGCTGGAGGCTCCGGAGAAAGAGCTCATCGGTAGTGGAGAAAAGGCAAGGACATAATTGCTGCCCCATTTTCTATGTCCCACGATTGGCCAGGGATCACTCTCTTGGGGAAACGAGGCAGCACGTCTCGGGCCCAGGCGAGATTTCCGGTGGCAGCCTGCAGCGCAATGGATGCACGCCAGGTGGCAGGATCTCGGGCGGCGCTGGCCGGAGACAGGGGCATAAAAGCCTTCCAAGGGCCTGTGGAAACCTTTACGCTGCCATCGCTTTCTCTACTTCCTTCTTCTTTGAGTTCCTCTTCTGCGACCTGAGCCTTTTCAACTCCTTCAACTCCAGGTTAGTCTTATTCCCTTCTTTTCCTATGGACCGTAGCGCCATTAGGGAGGGTAAGAGACCTGTAGAGGAGTCTTCCCAGTCCGATAGCGAAAACCAGGCCCTGCGACTAGTAGACAAATGCCTCGACCATCGGGCGGCGTCGTGATCCGTGACCCATCAAGGGCATTAGGACCTCCGCCTATCTCTGGTTCTCCCATTAGGGCAGTCCCCCTGTCCTCTCGTCGTCCGGCCCTTCCTCCGGCGATGAGCTCTGATCCAGCGGTCCGTCGGGGGTAGCTTCAACCATGACCCCTAAGGATGTAGAGGCCATTAGGGCTAAGTTCCTGGTCCCTGATTTCATTGGCCTGTCCGCGCCGGGGCCCGAAGATAGGGTGATATCCGACCATCCAGGTCGGGTCGCTCTATATGAGGAGTTCTTCCGGTGCTGGCTGCCTTCCCTTTCACCCTTTCTTTCTTAACCTTTTAGAGAGGTATAGATTAGTGCCGGTTGACTTCGAATTCGATTCGGATCATTTGCGCCTTCATTATCCTTTGCCACTTTAAGGGGGCCCGTCCAGAGTTGTCCCTGTTCCGAGCCTTTTACAAACTCCGCCGTCAAGGCGAGGGGGCCTGGTGGGCCTTTACCGCAGGCTGGGTAGAGCCTTCCCCCTAGGCCTTCCGTCCAAAATTAGAGGGTGGAAGTCTAGGTTCCTTTTTGCTCATGTTGAGGGGGTGAGGGCTGTTTGGAGGGAGCCCGATACTAGCTCCAACGATGACTCCTCCGTAAGGGAGAGAGATAAGGATCTGTTCACCCTGTTATCCAATTGTCAGATCCCCGGCTATAAGGAACTCCTGTCCGAGGAGAACCTGATAGAGGCTGAGTTGGCCCCGGCGACCGGTGAGCCTGAATCGCTTTGTCCCATTTTTCTGTTTACTGCATGTCACCGCTAATGCCGATTATCTTTTCTTGTGCAGCCATGAAGTTCTCCGCTGCGAGTTCGAGGCCCTCGCAAGGCAGAAGAGGCCGGCGACCGGAGAGTCGTCTAGGCCGTCGAAGAAGCTCCGGAGAAGGAAGCCGGCCAGGTTGGCCACAGCCCCCACAGCCCCAATGCCCGTGGGGAACCGGCCGAGAGGAAACCGGTAGAGAGAGTGGCCCAAAGGCCCGCCGAGGCCGAGGTTGAAGAGGGGGAGATCCCGGCCACTGCCGAAACACCGGTGGTAATTTTGGATGAAGAAGCCCCTGCTGCCGCCGATGTGCCCGAGGCGGGCGGGTCACCGTTGCTGTCGGCCCCCCGGTTGCTGCAGAGCTAGGGAGGGAGAGCGCTCCCCCATTCACCGGCGAGGGGGAGCGGATCGCCAGGGAGGCCCGAGACGGGGCAGAGGTGACCGGAGAGCAGGGGGATGAGCCGAGGAGCTCATCCCACCAATCGTCTTGGCGCCCAGACCGTCTTCAGGCGGAGGGTCCGCAGGAGGGACAGACGTGCCTGGTCCCTACCATCGCAGAATGGCGGATGCCGCCCGAGCCTCCCGTCTCTTATCGGGAGTCCGGGCCGCCGATTTTGAAGAGGAGATGTGGGGGATGAGCCACTCCGCACTCATGGACATGATTTTGGTCTCCATCGTCCAGGTAACCTTCCGGATCTTCTTTCTTTTTCCAATGCTTCTTTCTTTGTAGCTAATGCATTTCTCTTGTTGCAGATGGCCAACGGCGCCCTTGGGCTTCGCGAGGCGCTGGCCCAGTCTTTCGGCACGCTGGCTAAGGCTCTGGCGTGGGGCGACAAATACCGAAAGGACAGCATGGCGCATGCCGACAGCCTTGCTCAACTTCCCAGGAGACCGCGGCCTGCGAGGAGGGCTACACCGGCCGCCTTCAGGAGATGGAGAGCCGGGCCGCTACATCCGAGGCCAAAATGGAATTGGCCTTGGAAAGGTCGAAGGCCGCCGCAGCGCAGATCGAGGAGCTTACTAGGCGGCTCCAAAGCGCCATGGAGGAGGCCCGGGCCGCCGGGGAGAAGGCCGCTGCCGCGGAGAAAGCGGCAGTGGAAGCTGTCTTGGAGAAGGCCGGTGCGGTGGCCTGCGCTGATGAGGCCAGTGCCCGTGCCGCGGAAGCTGAGGCCAAGGCTTGGGAGGCTGAAAACAAGACGCAGCGGGCCGAGGCCGAGTAGGCCATCTCCAAGTTCAAGGCTTCGGCGGAGTTCAGGCAGGAGGTCCTCGAAGCCAGCCTTGACGCTTATCTTCAAGGCTTCGAGACAGGGAAAGTCGAGTAGCCGTGGCCCTCGAGGTCGACATTGCCGATCTTGAAGACATCCGGGCCGGGGGCCCCGATGAGGAGCCGGCTGGGGAGAAGGACAAGGGGAAGCCTGGCCCCGGCGAGCCTTGAATTGTATTTTCTTTTTTATTTATCTTGTGTAACTGGCCTTGGGCCCAATTTTGTATTATCTTTGGCTATCAATGAAGAAACTTTTCGTCCAAGCTTTTTACTTTTGTACCTCTCTTCCATAGTTAATGAAAAAGTCCTTTACTCAAAATCTCTTTGTGTCTTGATCTGTTTGCTTCTTTCGCTTTTGAGAGAAACGCCTTACTGTGCCAAATCAGTCATGCCGGCGACATTGTAGCTGGATATTGTATCTTCCAAACTGTTCTTTTGAACCTTGAGCGTTGCGCGTGTCGGACGTGCCGGGACCGAACGGCAATTTCGGACTTGGCCAACACTTGAACACATCGCCGAGATGTAAACTGGCTACATGAATGCCCAGTGCTGTTGTAGGCTTTGAAAGAAGGCTCGCCTGTGTATGAATCTTTCTGAAGGCTTGGGAAAAACGGCAGATGACTTGCTGCCGGGATTAATTTTGGAGGTGTCGGGGCCGACCAGAAATGGTCAGAACCGATTTAGCCGTTGTAAGGGCACCAAGGGAAAGTGAAGTTGATCAGAGGAAGTCTATGTCGACTTGCTCGGTGCTGAAAATGCCTGAACCGGTTAGGGCCGATTAGGAAAGGCCATGACCGTGCCTTATCGAGCTGTTAGGAGAGATACCACCATGCCGGGGCTGAGGGGGTGGTGCGATGGTTGCCTTGAACCGCTTCAGTGGTATGTAAGCCGCCTGAAGGGCGACTCCATCGGGTACGGGGCTGTTAGGATCTTGATGGCTCGGGGGCACGCCGGCCGGGGCCGAGTGGTGTCCCGTTAGCCGCGATGCCAGTGAGCTCCTTTTGAACCACTTCAGGGGTTTGTGTGCCACCTGAAGGGTGACTCAGCCGGGTACGGAGCTGTTAGGGTCTTAACCAACTCGGGGGCACCATGCCGGGGCCGAGTGGTGTCCCGTTAGCCGCGATGCCAGTGAGCTCCTTTTGAACCACTTCAGGGGTTTGTGTGCCACCTGAAGGGCGACTCAGCCGGGTACGGAGCTGTTAGGGTCTTAACCGACTCGGGGGCACCGCCGTGCCGGGGCCGAGTGGTGTCCCGTTAGCTGCGATGCCAGTGAGCTCCTTTTGAACCACTTCAGGGGTTTGTGTGCCACTTGAAGGCGACTCAGCCGGGTATGGAGCTGTTAGGGTCTTAACCGACTCGGGGGCACCGCCGTGCCGGGGCCGAGTGGTGTCCCGTTAGCCGCGATGCCAGTGAGCTCCTTTTGAACCACTTCAGGGGTTTGTGTGCCACCTGAAGGGCGACTCAGCCGGGTACGGAGCTGTTAGGGTCTTAACCGACTCGGGGCACCGCCGTGCCGGGACCGAGTGGTGTCCCGTTAGCCGCGATGCTAGTGAGCTCCTTTTGAACCACTTCAGGGGTTTGTGTGCCACCTGAAGGGTGACTCAGCCGGGTACGGAGCTGTTAGGGTCTTAACCAACTCGGGGGCACCGCCGTGCCGGGACGGAGTGGTGTCCCGTTAGCCGCGATGCCAGTGAGCTCCTTTTGAACCACTTCAGGGGTTTGTGTGCCACCTGAAGGGTGACTTAGCCGGGTACGGAGCTGTTAGGGTCTTGACCGGCTCGGGGGCACCGCCGTGCCGGGGCCGAGTGGTGTCCCGTTAGCTGCGATGCCAGCGAGCTCCTTTTGAGAGACTTGGCTCTCGGACACGAGGGAGAACAGGCTGCTGTGTCAGAAAGGGCCTCCTTTATTACTTCACGCTCCAGGGGAATACATCATTGATAATATTGGCGAAGGTTATCCGCATTCAGGTACATGGAATGGGTTTCCCGTCAAGTTCTCTAATTTGTATGCCCCCCTGTGAAGTGTTTCGGTGATGCGGTAAGGACCCTCCCAGTTGGGGGATAGCTTGCCCCCCTCCGTAGGCTTTGAAACCTCAGCTTTTCTCAAAACCAAGTCTCTGCGGTGGAAAACCTTGGGACGAACTCGAGCGTTGTAGTACTTGGCCGCTCGCTGACGGAAGGTCGCCATGCGCAGCCTTGCCCGATCGTGCGCCTCATCTATGAAGTCCAGGTTAGCCCGTATCAGTGCAGAGTTGTTTTCCTGTTGAAGGATTCCACACGTGGGCTGGGCAGACCGATCTCGACGGGGATGCGGCCTCAGATCCGAAGGCAAGACTGAAAGGAGTCTCGCCCGTCGGGGCTCTAGGGGTCGTGTGGTAGGCCCAGATCACACTGGAGAGCTCCTCCACCCATTGACCTTTGGACCCGTCTAGCCGGGTTCTGAGTCCTCTAAGGATGGTGCGATTCATGGCCTCGGCTTCCCCGTTGGTTTGAGGATGGCCGACAGAAGTGAATCGGTGATGAATGCCTAGCTCGTCACAAAAGACTTTGAATGCTTCATTGTTGAATTGGCGGCCATTGTCCGTGACGAGGGTGTGGGGCAGGCCGAAACGGTATATGATCGACTTCCAGAAGAAGGCTTTGACTTTGCTTTCGGTGATCTTGGCCCATGCCTGACCTCAACCCACTTGGTGAAGTAATCGATGGCGACTAGCAAAAATCTCCGCTGCCCTGAAGCTGGGGGGAATGGCCCGAGAATGTCCATTCCTACTGGGCGAAAGGCCATGGGGCCGAGAGCGGACTCATTAGGGCAGACGGTTGATGTTGGATGTGTGTGTGGCACTGGCAACCATCGCACTTCTGAACCAATCTAGCTGCATCTTCCCTCATCGTGAGCCAGAAGTATCCTTGACGGAGGGCTTTTTGAGCTAAAGATCTGCCCCCCAGGTGATTTCCACATGCCTTCGTGAATCTCTCTGAGGATGTAGTCAGCGTCGGTGGGCCCTACACACTTGAGTAGGGGGTAGGAGAACGACCTTCTGTATAGACGCCCATCCAGGAGGATGAATTTGGAGGCTCTCCACTTGAGCAGCCGAGCTTCGTTGCGATCATCAGGGAGAGTGCCGTCAGTGAGATAACGGACGTAGGCGTCCATCCATGTGGGCTCTTGGGTGAGTGGGAGGACTTCTTCACTATCCTCTATGCTGGGTCTTTCCAAATATTCAATATAAGCATCTCTCGCCAAGCCATCGGTGGAGGTGGCCAGACGAGAAAGGATGTCGGCCTTGGCATTTTCGCTCCAGGAAATGTAACTGATACTGAAGTGAGGCAGTGGGGAAGTTAGGAGCCAAACCTTGCCCAAATATTGCGCCATAATGGGGTCGTGCGCTTCGTATTCCCCATGGACTTGTCCAGAGACAAGTTGCGAGTCGGTAAAGGCTCTGAGATGCCTTACTCCCAACTCTCGGGCTAGCCTTAACCCGGCTAGCAGGGCCTCGTACTCGGCTTGGTTGTTGGTGGCTTCGAATAGGAATCGCAGGGCACATTCCGTCCTTTCTCCACCCGGCCCGGCAAGAATGAGGCCGGCGCCGCTTCCTTGTGAATTTGATGTGCCATCCACATGAAGAAGCCAGGATTCTCCATCATCATCTGGCTCAGGCTCGTACGCTCCATGGGAGCCTCTTTGGGATCTTCCTCCGCCCAAGTGCACTCGACCAGGAAATCAGCTAAGACCTGAGACTTCAGCGCCAGTCGAGCTTGAAAAGAAAGGTTGAACTCTCCCAGCTTGATGGCCCACTTGGCCAGTCGGCCTGAAGTGTCCGGGCGAGCCAGAATGGCTTGAAGGGGCTGATCCGTGAGCACCACAATAGGATGGGCTTGAAAGTACGGATGGAGGCGTCGGGCGGAGACTATCAGGGCAAAAATAACTTTCTCTGTCTTGGAATATCTGACCTCTGCGTCATGAAGGACCTTGCTCACATAATAGACGGGTCTCTGAGTTCCATCGGCGTCGAGGCACACCAGGACTGAGCTAACGGCTTCCGGCGAAGCAGCTAAGTAGAGGAAGAGACTTTCTCCATCTCTTGGCTTAGATAGAAGTGGCGGAGAAGACAGGAATGCCTTCAACCCGTCGAAGGCTTTCTGGCAGTCGTCCGTCCATTCGAAGCTATTCATTTTCCGTAGGGCCTTGAAGAAAGGCAGGCATCTCTCAGCCGATTTAAAGAGGAAACGACTTAGAGCCACTATCCTCCCTGTCAATCGTTGCACTTCCTTTTTGCTGGATGGTGGCCTCATGTCGAGTATGGCGCTGATCTTCTCTAGGCTTGCCTCGATCCCTCGCTGGGTCACCATAAGCCCAAGAACCTGCCCGCCGTGACCCGAAAGCACACTTCTTGGGGTTCAGCTTGACTTGGAAGCGACGGAGGTTATTGAAGGTCTCCTCTAGGTCGGAGATGTGATCGGCGGCGCGGGCACTTTTTGTCAGCATATCGTCTACATAGACTTCCATGTTCCGGCCTAGCTAATCCCGAAACACTCTGTTCATCAACCTTTGGTAGGTTGCTCCCGCGTTCTTGAGGCCGAAAGGCATCACCTTGTAACAATAAATGCCCTTCTCTATCACAAAGGAGGTGTGCTCCTCGTCGCTATGGTCCATCCTTATCTGATTATATCCTGAGAAGGCATCCATGAAACTGAGAAATTTGTGCCCAGAGGTGGAATCCACCAGTTGATCAATTCTGGGCAGGGGGAAGCTGTCTTTCGGACACGCCTTGTTGAGGTCGGTGAAGTCTATGCAAATCCTCCAGCTCCATTTGCCTTACGCACCATGACCACGTTGGCTAGCCAATCAGGGTAATGCGCTTCCCGGATATGGCCGGCACTGAGTAGCTTGTTAACTTCCTCGTCAATGGCCTTTTATCGGTCAGGGGTAAAGCTTCTCTTCTTTTGGCGGATCGGGCGGTGTCGTGGATCAATGTTGAGCTTGTGGGTGATCACTTCCGGAGGGATGCCGGGCATATCAGACGCCGACCAGGCGAAAATATTCGAGTTAGCCCTCAGAAAACCCAAGAGATGCTCCCGGTCCTCCAGGGGAAGGAGTCCTCCATACGGACGATCTTCGCCGGGTCCCCCAAGGGGGAAGGTTAGAAGGTGCTCAGCTGGCTCTCCTCCCTTACTAGAGTCTCTGGGGTCGGACACCTCTAAAGTTGGCTAAACTTCCAGGGGACTTGATGCCGCGTGATAACAGGGTAGGACCGGGCTGGTCTCGCCGCGCATCTCTCCAACTCCCTCACTAGTGGGGAACTGCACTAGTAGACGCCGGGTGAAAATAACTGCGTCCAAAAGGTTCAGACCTGGGCGCCCGAGAATGGCATTGTATGCCAAGGGGACCCTCACGACCAAGAATTTCATGATCACAGTGCTTTGGCGTGGCGGTGTTCCGGCTGTCACAGGCAGAGGTATTTCACCTTCGACCCTTACGGAGTCCCCGGTAAATCTGACTAACGGGGCCGCCATGGGCTGGAGAGAGTCCAAAGATAATCCCATCCGAACAAAAGCGTTGTAAGTAAGGATGTCAGCCGAGCTGCCATTATCAACTAATATCCTTTTACAGGGTGCCTGGCAATCGTCATAGAGACGACTACGCCTTCATTGTTTACATTTTCCACTACAGCAGGTCCCCCCCAGGAATTACATTATTCGGCGCCTCCTCCCTCTTGGCCGTTTAGGTGCAAAAGCTAACCCCAGGACACCATTCTGTCCGTTCAGTGGGGGCATTGTCGATCGGGGCTTGGATAGGCGGGGCCCCCATGAGGGCCGACAGCGGCTGCGGCGTCTTTTGGACATATTTGCCGAGGTAGCCCGGTGAATGAGCTCCTCGATAGCCCTCTTCAGGCTGTAGCAGCTATCGGTATCGTGGCCGTAATCCCGATGAAATCGGCAGTAGCAGCTCTTGTCGCGGGACCTTTCTTCATGGGAGGGGGACGTTGGAGATAAGGCTCACCCTCGATCTCCATCAGGATGTGGGATCGAGGGGCTAGAAGGGCGTGAGCTTACTCTCGTCGGGACGGGGCTCTGACGCCTGTTGTTGGATCGACGAGGGGGTCAGCTCGCCGATGCTAAGGGGCCTGCTGGGCTCGGGGCAAGCAGGCTTGTGGCTGGAGCTTCTTGAAGATTCCCAGCGGGTGGAGTTGGCTTCATTCGCGTGGATGTACTTTTGAGCTTGGAGGAGGAGATCGGAATAAGAGCTTGGGGGCTTCTTATCTAAAGAGAAGGTGAAGCGGACGGGAGGAGTCCCCGCTTCAATGCCAACGTCGCCACCGCATCGTCGAGATGGTAGACCTCAAGGGCGGCGGCCTTGAACCGGGACACAAAGTCCCGCAGCGACTCTCCCTCCTTCTGACGGACGAAGAAAAGACTGTCGGCTACCCTTGGGATTCGCCGGCAAGCGTCGAAGTGTGCCAGAAAGGCTTTCTCCAGCTCCCGGAAGGAGTCGATGCTGTGAGGGGGCAGGCGTGAGTGCCATGCACGGGCGGCCTTCCGCAGAGTGGCGGGGAAGGCCTTGCAGAGAAGGGCGTCTAAAGACCCTGGACCTGCATCATTGCTTTGTAGCTCTCGAGATGATCGAGAGGATCGGTCGTACCATCGTACGGGTCCACCTGGGGGAAACGAAACTTGGAGGGGACAGCTCCTCCAATATCTGGCGGGTGTAAGGAGGACGGGTGTCAAACTCTTCCTCTGGCTGATGATTGATTTTCTTGGCGAGCTCGTCGAGCCGTCTGTTGTACTCCTCCAGGCGTTCCTCCGCCTGGCGACTGATTGTCGGGCCCTCTGAGATGGCTCAGAGGAAGAAGAAGAAGAAGAGGCAGAAGGAGATGGAGACGGGAGTCGGGACTTCCGCCTGGGCTCCTTATGATGATGCGGCTCGGGAGAAATTTGTTGGGGCCGTGGTCAGGGGACCGTGGCCACTTTGGGGGCTCACGTCGGGGCTTCTTAGGGGAAGCCGGATGTCGGCCGGTCTTTCACCGATCGGCCTCCTGTCGAGGAGAGCCTCCCCTCGCCAACTGCTGACTGGCGGGGGGAGCGGTCTGATGTTGGGTGGCCACGGACTGTTGTTGATGGAGCCCATGGACCATAGCGGTGTGATTTTGGACCTGACAGGAAAGGGTCGCCAGCCGCTCCGCTGTTTGATCAGCGGCCTCCGGCGGGGCAGGTAACTGGAGGTTGGTAGCTGGGGGATTGGCCTCCTGCTGCCTAGCTGGCGGGGGAAGCCCCGCTGGATAGCTAACGGAGGCGTCCTGAGCTCGCGTCACCACCATGGTTTCTAGAAGAGAAGAGGGGGGGGAGAGAGTCCCGCCTACTGAGATGTAGCGCCAGGAGAATGTTCGCTACTTTTTCTAGTGCCCCCCTACTTGGCGCGCCAATCTGATGACGCCCAATCGCCGATCCTGAACATCGGGAACGGAGTGCTTCTCAAACCTTTGCTTCACCGGGTTGCCTGCAAAGAAGTCCCAAGATCGGAGAGGATTCTTCGGTGGGACCCTCCGATGCCCAAGTTAGCAATCGAGGTCACAGCTGAAGAGGGGCTCGAGCGAGCCCTTTTTGGTATGGAAAAGGAGATCTCAGAGAGGAAGGATTCTTTTCTGAGAGTTAAGACAACGATTCTGGGGATTATCTCACATATCTGTTTAGAGAGTGGATTCACCTTTTTATAGGGGTTGACATGATCACGTGGGATTCCATGAGGAAGGAATGTCTGCGGGTTCTTGGAACTTCTAAGGATCTGGGCTGGTTGGTGGGTCCTGTCCTATCGGAGAGGGAGAAAACGGCGGTTGGTGGGTTTGTCCCATCAATCAATGGGGCTGCTGAGTTTTGGGTCTAGTCCCATCAACAATATGGCCAGTGGGTAGGTGGATCTGGCGTTGTCAGACAGCACGAGTCAGAGAGGTGGTTTCTTGACCTGCTGGGGCCATGCTGGGCCGATCTGGAGAGAACTGGGACATCTCGGTTTCCCAGGAGAGCCGAGGCTGAGCCTAGTTGACCAGGGGCGGCCGAGGCTGACCTCCTCGGCCAGGAAGTACCGGGGCGGGGCAAGCCAAGGATGGCCTGAGCCGACTCGACGGGCTTGGAGACGCCGGGGCCGAGAGGGGCGGCCAGGAATGGCCGGGGCCGACTCGCGGGCTTGGAGACGCCGGGGCCTAGAGGGGCCGGCCAGGAATGGCCGGGGCCGACTCGGCGGGTTCGGAGACGTCGGGGCCGAGAGGGGCGGCCAGGAATGGCTGGGGCCGACTCGGCGGGCTTGGAGACGCCGGGGCGAGAGGGGCGGCCAGGAATGGCCTGGGCCGCAAAAATGCTCTGGTTTTATCGAGATTGCTCCTGTGGTTGCACGTGGCTACACCAATCACATCACCCACGATAGCCGGTGATGAGTTTGATCATGTATGAATATTATTGGAGCCAATTATAAGATGCCATCTTTCCATGGTAGGCATATTCTTTAATAATTCAGGACATGATGGTATTTATGTGAAGGTCAAATTGTTGATATCTGAGAATAGAGAGAGAAAGAAAGAGAGAGATGAATGTGACCGATGGAGAGATCAGGATTCACGTGAGACATGGATGTTGCCACATGACCTCACTTGATGGTGTAAGTACTAAATAAATATTAGATAGAATAATTCTAATAGAGAGTAGGTGAAATCTGAACACCAATTTATAATCCTTTAAAAAAATATGATGCGATAATAATATTATGAAGTTGCCAATAGAGTCATTATTAAATCATAACACCTTGTGACCATAACCAATAAATAAAATCCTCTCAAGAATATTTGGGGTAATGACATATTAATTCTATGGTTTCTGCCCTTACCTTTGACTCCAATCCTCTCTCTCTCTCTCTCTCTATCTATATATATATATATCTATAACGTTGCTACATTCCTTATGGCCCTCAACGACAACTTCCTAGATCACCTCTCAAGCCACCCAAGAATGTGAGTTTGGCTTCCTTGAGAACGGCCACCAGGTGAGTCCACCACAAGCCCCTTCAAGGTTTAAAGTTTGCTGTCATCTTGATCTTATTCCAAGTCTAGCATGGCATGCATACAAGCCAAGTTAGATTTAAGCACAGGATTTTAGGGTCAATCCAGCTAATAGGCTTGATTTAGAATGTAATTTGATGGGCAAAAGGCTAATTTTTGAGGTTGATGCTCAACATTTGTTTCTACTTTGTCCAGTTATGTGTTGTTCATGGTGATCATGACTAATTTATATTTCTCCATGCATGTCCTAGTTAATTATAGAAAAAATTATTTATTTTTAGGCCTAGAGGCAGATTAATAATGTGCCATACCGGGTCTACATAAATCACTTGAAATCTTAGGTTTCTCCAAAAGTTTGCATAGATTTGTTTTGTCTTCATGTCCTATGTTGCTTGTATATACTTCTAAATTCATATGATATATGGTCACATATTTGCATGGTAGGTACCACATTAGAACTAATTCATTATAAAATTATATTCTACAAGCACATAAACTGTGATGATAGACAGAATATAAGTGTTTTCTGTTGGCCCAGATGGCAACCCAAGAGGGGGGGTGAATTGGGTTCTTAAAAATTTAAGACTTTTTGAAATGTTTTAAACAGATTTGCTCAAGATGTGCAAGTGAGTGAAATTAACTAAGAAGCAATGCACAAGAAATAATAAAGAGAGATAGAGAGAGAGAAAATAGCACGGCAAACACAAGATAATTTTATAGTGGTTCGGTGCAACCAACACCTACGTCCACTCCCAAGATTCACTTGGGACCACACTATAATCTTCCTAGATTACAGCGAGTTATTTTCCAAGCTCACAACTCAAACTTGTTATTTTTCCGGGATCACAACGAACCCAGCTGGTTTTACACGGGCTTACCAGCACAAAACCCTACACGTTGTTTTTCACGGGCTCACAACTAACCCAACACAAGCACTCTGGCTTGCAACGAGGTATATCAACCTCCACTGATTCAATCCACTGATTGAATCAGCAAACAATCAGAATAACAGTGTTTAAATAATGAAATGCTCCCCTTGAGCAAATATACAAATGAAGTATAAAATAAAGAGTTAGAAAAGCCTGATAGTATTGCAGATGATTGTGGCTTTGGCTTTCTTCCTTCTTCTCTTTAACTCCTCTTGAAGTATTGAATCAGGCCTCAGCAAGATTCTTGACTGTTGAAAGCTTTGGAGTTGAGATGAAGCTTTTTCTCCTTTTGTTGAATGTTGAAAATCCTTCGATTTGATCTTTGAAAAGCTTGTGGATTTTCTTTTGACTTTTGTGGATTGAAGATCTGGAGCAGTCGGAACTTCCTCTTTGATTTCACTCCTTTTGAATCACTCTACTTTGAGCTAGAAGATTTTTCCAATAAGCTCTGTTTTTCCCTCTTTTTGAAAGATATTCTTTTCTCTCTTTTTGATTTTCAAATTGATATGTGATATGAAAAGAGCTCCTCTATTTATAGAATCTGCAAAAATATATCCGTTAGAGACAAGGAAAAATAGCCGTTATTCAAAAAACTAACCGTTGGAGCTGAGTTGGCATCCGTAAAAATTTCGCCCAGATTTGCTGGAGTCGACTCATGCTTTTCCCGAGTCGGCTCGAGCTCGTCTTACCAAATATAGAAATGTTTATAAAGGTTAGGGGTCGACTCGCCAGAAATAAAGTGTCGACTCCTGATAGTCGGGAGTCGACTCGTGAAAGGCTTGGGGTCGACTCGCGAAGTGCTCAGAAAAACACTCTTCTGGTGTCTGAGCGGAGTCGACTCGCACAGTCAGGGAGTCGGCTCGACAGAATCAGGGGTCGACTCGACAAATTTCGTGGGTCGACTCGACACAGATGCACATTTCTGTACACTGAGCGGAGTCGACTCTGAAACTCAGGAGTCGGCTCCGGAACGTATCAAAAATCAGAAACTTTTCTGATTGACATTAAAATCGTTCCAGATTCATTTTAATTCATTGTTTTGACTTGAATACAATAAAATAGACATTTAGAATTGATTCAAGAACTAATCCAAAAACTTATTGAATAAAACATGAATTATAACATTTCTTTTCGAAAGTTTGAATATTGAGCTTAAAGTTTCTTTCAAAATAGATTAGAGTCAAACTTTAACATTCTCATTGATTGTTCAAAATAAATTTGTTGCTCATTTACATAAACTCATTACATCTTTTAATGAACTCAATGGCTTTTAGTAATCATCAAAATCAAAAGGATTGGATCATATAATTTTTCTATAATCTTCCAACAATCTCCCCCTTTTTGATGATGACAAAAATTGAGTTTGTTCATGATTGATTAGTGAATTTATTTTGTTTTCATAGTTAGGCTTAGGCTCCCCCTTAATGAGGTAGCTCCCCCTATGAAACTTAATTAAATATCTCATTGTTTATCTCATTGATTACTTTGATTTCTTTCAAATATATCACAATCATAGAACTATAAAATTCTCCCCCTTTTTTGTTATCAACAAAAAGGTAGAGAAGCATAAACATTCATTCAAACAAGATAAGATTTGACAATTTCATTCATTCATTGAAATAAGGAAATACATTGAGTAATCAATATAGAGAATTCATTTCATTAAAAGGTCTAATACATCAAGATGTTCAGTACATTGATTTCAAAATGAAAGCATAACAAAACTTCAGTACATAACAAGGATTGAAAATCTAATAACTCAAAAATGAGTTCTTACAATCCTAGTTAAATGATCTACTATATTTTTCATTCCTTCAGATTGAATTTTCACATAATCCTTGAGTCTCTCATCAACAAAGGTGCACGCACTCTGAATCTTGTCTTGAAGCTCCGCGTTGCACTTGGCATATGTCTCTCCATCTCCGCATATATCCTTAAGTTCTTCAAATATATTTTTGAGATCACCACTTAAGGATACCGAAGAAGAGCTGAGAGTAGACTCTATCTTAGAGATACGATCATCAAATGAATAAAGAGTCTCCCTCAAATTCATAAATTTATTTTCAAATTCAGTTTTAAGTTTTCAGATTGATCATCAAGTAGAGCTTTGAGTTGCATAAGTTGTTGATCT
>UESW01004212.1:1014064-1107221 GCA_900491605.1 Calamus simplicifolius
AGGAGTCGGTTCCGGAACGTATCAAAAATCAGAAACTTTTCTGATTGACATTAAAATCGTTCCAGATTCATTTTAATTCATTGTTTTGACTTGAATTCAATAAAATTGACATTAAGAATTGATTCAAGAACTAATCCAAAAACTTATTGAATAAAACATGAATTATAACATTTCTTTTCGAAAGTTTGAATATTGAGCTTAAAGTTTCTTTCAAATAGATTAGAGTCAAACTTTAACATTCTCATTGATTGTTCAAAATAAATTTGTTACTCATTTAAATAAACTCATTATATCTTTTAATGAACTCAATGGCTTTTAGTAATCATCAAAATCAAAAGGATTGGATCATATAATTTTTCTATAATCTTTCAACATTTTCTCTCTTTTTCAACTATTTTTAAATTATAATAATAATATAGAAAATTATAGTGGGTGTATGATTTCAATTAAGTAATAAACTTTAATAAGATTGAATATATGAATATCAATATCATTAATATTTGTTGTGTATTAAATAATAAATTTTACTATTAGTCGAGCATGGTAATATTAGTGTCCATATAGTATATAAAAATCTTTGCATCAAACTAAGCTTCTATTTTAGATACATATAATAGAATAAGTTGTGTTTTGGAGAGAGTTTCTGATATTTGAGATATCTCATGGTAGCATCCTACACTTTATAGAAAATCATTACTTTTATGATTTGGAGGGTCTTTTTGAGGCATGCTTTTGAACCGTTTTGATTGATAGAAATAAAGGAATATGATACTACCTTTTTTTCCTTTCACTTTCCATACCCTACAAGCAAATCTAATAGGTAGTGCATTTTCTCTATTTCATGTCTTTCAAACCATCTTTATGTTTTCTAAGGGTCTTGTTGCCTTTTCAATAAAGATGTTCTCTTTTCCACCTCCCTAATTATACAACCTAGGAATGGAGCGGATAATCAAGACTTGAAAATTATCATTAACATTCGAGAATGGTCTATGATGAATATGACTTGGGTTTGGATTAGATAGGGTTGAATTCAAATCTGAAAGCATATCTCAATTTAACCTAACAAAAACTTAAAACGCAATAAGTTGAACCAACTAAGCACTTTGGTTCAATCTTGATTCTCTAATCAAGCTAGGTCAATTGGAAAATGCCAAGTATTATCAAATATCTTGGAATGTAAGTTATTCTTATTTAGAAATAGAACTCGTTAGAAAAGTTTTTTTAATATTAGTAAGTAATTGAATCAAATTTTAGAGATGCCCATGAATTCTAGCCAATATAGGGATCCAAGGACACTCCTTATATACTCCACTTTTATAAAGAAGAAGAATACAGAAGTTTTACATAATCTTTTTAAGTATTTTTGGATCAATTTGACAGTGTAGCTCTTTCCTTATCATCAAAAACAACTATGTAGTGATCCTAGTATGATTTAAAGTTTAATCTTCTAAACATCTCATTGAATATAGTAAGATATCAATAGAGATAAAACAAGTTTAATAAAAATCCATGCATCTAGTTGTATTGTGGAAATAGATTTGCAAAATTTTGGTAAGTTGTTATAATTTACATTTTTTTTTCTTAGATCCAAAAATCATAAAATTTATAAATATTTCTAAAATTTAATTAGAGAACCAAATTCTTCCATGGGAAAAGAGAAGTTATTTGTGTTTTGCTTAATGTTGTATTTACTTTATCAACAAATTTATTTTTGGATTTGACCTCGAACCCTATAATTTATTTATTAATAGAAAAGGTTGAGCTATTTATCATGGTTAAAATTTTGATTCTAATCAAACTCTTAGGTGAATCTGAGTTGTCCATGTAGCATGATACTAATATCAAAGCAATTAGGTCTTATAAACCATATGTCATGCTTCTATCTAATTCTTGTTTGAACATGTGACATGGTTGCACTCCCTAGGCTAGGCACTATAAATTATATATCAGACTTAAAATTTAACAAATTATCATAATTATAAAATTTTAAGAATTAGACTATTCTAATAATAAAATATTCAATTACAAATTTACCTATTTATATGGTATCAAAATATCTAACTACTACTTCTCTTTGGAATCCTAACTTGTAGCTCAAATTTTATACGTCGTGTGGCTTTGAAAGAATAAACAACAATCTCGTAAGAGATAAAAGCTTTTATAAAAATCCCTCCTCCTCATCATGTACATAGTAATACAACTAATATAAACATAAAAAATGATCAATAATTAATGTCAAACTAATCGAAAGTGTCAAAAATCACACAATAACTATAAAGTGATGTTCATATAAATCAATATGAATACATATATACATACATACATGCCTATCGTCTATTAATCATTCTGCTAAAATGATTTATTATACATCATGTATATGATAATTATCTTTCTAATATTAAATTAACATTGACCATGCTTCAATCCATGATTGAAAACCTAAATACTGCATACTTACTTATGGTGGAGCTATCTATAGTACTATATATCCGATCATATTGGATGCTATCCATATAACCATATACCTATCCATAATAGAGCTCTCTAAAATACCATATATTTGTTCAGGACAAGGCTATCCATAATACTACATACAATTAGTAGGAATCCATAATATATTGCTAGTCCAAATGCTTCTTACTTAACCATCCAGTTTACTAAACTAATTTTTTAATTATAAAATAAAAATATAAATTAATATTATATTTAATGTAAAATCCAATGCGATAAGGTACATGCATCGTAACTATAAGAATTTATATATTTGCCTATAAAAACTTTCATTGCTGAAAAGATAAATTTTTCATCTAAAGTATTTGGTAACGGAAAAAGTTACATTGCTAGGTTCGTAGCTAATCCTCCATCACTAAAAATTATTAATGATAAAAATAATAATTTGTCCCTAAATATTTTGGTGAAATCAATATGAAAAAATATTTCATCTAAAAGTATATACAAATATTGTTATCCAAACATCTATTTTTTGCAAAAAGTATAAGGTTGTGTGCATCATTTTTGGCCATGAAATTGAATTCTTTTCATGACAAAATATTTTTGTAGTTAAATACTTTAGTAACAAAGTAATTTTTGTTATGGAAAAATGACTATTGACGATGATACTACGTCATCATCTAAAATTAGTTATTTTTATTGTAAATTATAATTAAGCTATAGGTAACAAGTATACTTTTGTTGGTAGTAGCTTACTATTGACGATTTTCATCATAAATTGATAAATTAGTGATAAAACCTATTCTTCACCAATATGTATTCATTAGTGATGTAGCATTATTGTCATCTAAGTTCTTGTAGGAGTTTGTCTCCTTTTTTCACAACTTCTTATAAATATTAAAATATTTTTATAGATGAAGTTTATTTCATCACTAGAAGTAACTTTAAAAATATATTTTTGCTATGACATACAATTAGTAAACATATTTATTTAAACCATTGTTCCCCTTTATACTTAGTACCGTGTACAAAATTTTTGGAGGATCTTGAAATATGTATGATTTTACAAAAGAAAATTAATCCAACATTCTTACAAAATTAATAGTGAAGTAATTTATTTTACAAAATTATATATTATCATTTCTCAATTATTTAAAAAATAAAAATAAAAAGAGGGTGCAACCACAAGGCTTTAGCCCATTAATGTGCATTTATGCATGTCTTTATTTCTAGTAGATTGCTACGATGCAATCTTCATCTTCATCCACTAGCAAATGAATAACTACATCGTCACACATTAATATATATCACCCATAGTTCTTAATTTTAAAAGATTTTTTCTCACTTTGCTAAGAGAGAAAGTTAATGTTCTAACTGCCCATTTACTTAGTTTGTTGGTCAACTTGGTACCATCCATTGTGGTTGGATTAAATCAAGTGTATCATTTTGTACTAGCTGCTTTTACACACATGGCTAAAAATTTTCGTTCGAATGATTGATGCCAAAACCTTGTGAAGATCAAAATGGCTTAAAAGTCTAAAATTATAATTAATATGCTGAGATGGCAAACAATGAACTTCGATTGAATTTCATGTTTCTCTTGTTCTCTCTAAAAAAGAATCCTAATTTTCTTATAATGAAATCTATATAGGAGGACTATAGTAAGGAGATCTAGATGTATGCACTCTTTTCCTTGCTTCCCTTCTCACAAATTCTAATGTTCCTTCTATTAAAAAAGCAAGCCACAAAAGCAAAAGAATTGAAACACAATGCCGTGTCAATGCATCCAACGTTCCAAGGCCTTCTACGACAAGACTATTGAGACAGACATTGCGAGGGTACCAAGGATAATTCTAGGTTGTCCATGGACTTTGTCAATGGATACAAGTCAATGGCTTCTAGCTAGAGGACCCATAGCGCTGTTCTCGAAGCTTAAAAATTATTTATCGCTCAAGGAACACAATTAGCTTGTGGGTCCAAGCACTGGTTAGCCATGGCCCGATTAGATTTAGTGGATTCAAGATATACTAATGGGGAAGCAAAGCCAATGAAGAAGAAACCGTAAGCTCTTGAGAGGTCAAACAGAAGGAGGCTGCAGATGTTCCACATTCAGTCCACTGTAACTGATGGTAGCTGACCACCGTTAGCTAGCCATGATAGGACCACCGACATATGTGTTGTCCTTTCACTTTATTGGATCTAGTACTAGTGCAAATTGGCAGTAACAATCCGGTCTGGACTTGGTTGTCTACTTTCCAATCAAACAATGGTTTATAGGCCAACATGTGAAGACTGGCTCAGTGTGTTGCAAGTCCTTGAGGCATTTCAGATAGACTATATATACTTAATCATGGTGCATGGGAGGTGAAAGCATATGGCTATCTCAGTTGGACCACACACTTAATTTGCCTCTGATATATATATCCCCCATTGGAATCATAAAACCTAATGCCAAGTGTATATGAATAACTTGCTCTCTAAAAAATAAAAGAAATGCACCAGCTGGAAGAGTTTCAAATGAGAGAAATGGCTTGGTCCATCCTATAAGAACCAAACCAAGAAATTTAGTTTGATTTCGGTTCGATTCATTGGTTAATTTGCCTTTTATCTACTTTAGTTGATCATGGGATCGATTTGTATAGAAAACTGTATATAGTAAATAATAATTCAGTTATTTCTATAGAAAAGAGCATAATTCTTACATAGCCTAATTATTCACATATATCTATAGCATATATAGCCTAATTAATTATTCACATATATCTATAGCACTTCAATTTGGTTTATATTCACTTTTAAAGAAGCAATTTCAAGCCAAAATTTTTAAACTAAGAACAAACTGAGATATATATATATATATATATATCAATTCAAACCAAATTAAAATCATAGTTGGGGCTAATTTTTTTTTTAGCCACCTCTATTCCAAATATATATGGTTGACGAATGGGTTTATCTCGTACCAAGCAAGCATATGCCTGGGACCTAGTAAATAGTATAGTACCGACTACTCATTGAAGGATCAGAGGGAAAACTTAATGCTAAGCTCCAAAGAGTGAGAAGGAAATTAATGTAGGAAACAGTGGTTGGCGGCCAGAATTTAACTGCAGTATGTTCTTCTTTTGGCATTCAAATCATTTAATGATGATGGCTTACATCATTCATCCATTCATTCGCTTTGTTTCCATTCCCATGGCCCCATTCCTGCCCTACAACGCCTTCTACAAGCCCAGATCCTCTCGGATGATAAGGTCAAGATAAACACATTCATGTGTTTGGTATGGCAATGCATGCATGGCGAAATCTTCTATGTTAATAGTGTCCTTCAGAAGAGGACCAAGGTGGCCAGGGAATTAATTGGAGGGATTTATTGCTTGGAATAGAGATGAGGCCTGTGCTCCAACTAAACCAGGAGTAGGTTACATTGGGAGGAGGTTGTCCCATAAATGAGCTCCAATCCTGCCATACATTAATTTGGTCTTCCTTTGCTAGCTATGAGGATCCAATGAATTGCCTATTCCTTTGGCTATTTGTTATGAAGCTTCGTGCCTTTCTACTTGGAGGATGAGCTCTCTCTCTCTCTCTCTCTCTCTCTCTCTCTCTCTCTCTCTCTCTCTAGAACAATAAAGAAAGTTAAATTGTACTTGCATCTCCATGCAAACATTATTAAGTAGTCAAGATTTATTTGCTTCTAAGAGAATTGAGCAAAGAACTTTAATGTAATTCATCTATCACCAATTGTATGGCTCGAAGTCAACTAACAAAATTATCCTGATGTCACCACCAGCTACCATTTTAAAGATTAAGTTTTTAATTATGTATGTACGTATGTTTGTTTGTGTGCTATTCTTTATGTATATGGTTGTGAGTTGAGGGAAATTAGGATGTTTTAAATATAAATTGGGGAAACCTTTTTTTTTTCCCTTGAAATTACAAGTCATATGAAAACAATTTTAGTTCGGTATTTGGATCTTGATGTTTATATTTAGTTGGATGTTTGAGGTCTTGCTGAAAAATAGTAAATCCAAAAAATCTAAGTGGAGATGACAAGGTGGGTTCGGTTTAAATATCTAATAGAGTATGGCATGGATGTATGTTTTAAATTTTTTAATAGTAAAATATATCTAAATATATAAACGCTCGAGCAAAGATTTGAACCTCTATCTAATGTGAAATGAAAATATAAATAGAATGAAAATAACTCTTACGTATGTATGGTCACATCAGAGAAATTGGGACTTTGTAGTGAATGGTTGTTCTTGAACAAAGTTCAAGCTATCTTTTTTGACTTTTTCCTCCCTTTCAAATTCAAAGTCCCATCCCTTGACAAAATATCAGCTGCTCACATTTACTTGATGCCAATAAATATTTCCCATGTCATGATAGCGATTAGTTTCTTTATTAATTAATAAATAAATAAATAATTTCTTGATCCCTTGCTTTTGTAGCCATTTACCTTTCAGAGGACTATTTAGGAAACAAGGTAGTCTATATTTAATACAAGTGCATGTAAGATAAAAATGATTGCGTATAAAACTAGCATAAGCATCATAAAACAAGTTATAAGCATAGATATTGCATTCCAGGAATAAAATATAAACAAAATATAGTAATGAATTAATCAATAACTTGCATCAAGATTTTCAAAACTTGAGATCTCAATCATGCTGATGGATGGCTGATAAAATCTTGATTTGCCTTAGTAGAGCCAAAAGCTCATATCATGGTCAAATCATTAAGCAGTTAAAAATAATTTTATAGTAAAAAGAAACATGCTCTCTCTCTCTCTCTCTCTTTTCAGACTCTCTCTCTCTCTCTCTCTCTCTCCACCTCCCCCTCCTTTTCTCACACTGAAAAAGAGAGAGAGAGAGAGAGAGAGAGAGAGAGAGAGAGAGAGAGAGACCCTTTTTAGGATTTGAAGGCCCATTTTTTTCACATTTTTTTGCAACCTTTTTCCAGTGTTAAATGAGGCAACCCTTCTGTCCTGGCAAAAGAAGGCATGAAGAGATGGAAGTTGAGAAGAATTTATGTGGGGCAAGCATCTGTCATGTCACCCTTTTGATTTAGCACAGAGAGGGAAGCAAGGAATATCTCATTCCCAAACTCCAACAAGCTCCACATCTCTCCAACCAATCACCAAGTGACAGGTGCCACAAGTGACTAGACCTTCCTTACACCAAGCCTGCGGCCCTTCTTGTGAAATTTTCACTCAAAAGCTGCCAACTTAAACCAGCTACCCACATAAACCAAAATAAAAGGAGCAAACATTAGAAGTAGCAATACTAAAGCAGGTTGGCCTCCACCCAACTTTTTCTCTCCAAAGGAAAAAGAAAAAAAAAAAAATTGCAGCAAAATAACGTAGCCCAAGATGAACCTCATACCAAGGTCAAGAAGAAGAGGACCGGCATTAAATGGTAGTCAGGTCTTCAGCAGTGTTTTTTTCCGCCCTTTATTATTTTTCTTTGTCAGATAGAACTGACCCCAAGACACAGAGAACAAGGCAAAAGAAAAGGAAAAACCCAAAAAAAAAAAGGCCAATATTAACACTGCGATGGAGAGAGAGAGAGAGAGGAGAGAGGAGTGCGCTGAAATGATTTTGTAATCCATTGCTTTATGATTGCGTTGTTGTGTTGTCTTTCCACTTTCGTTCTTTTTCTTCTGACACAAAAGAAGTCATGATGGCCTTATGATGGGCAGAACCTCCAACGCCCCGTTTCTTTTGTTCTCTTCGCTTTCCCTTGCTCTATATATTTCTTTATCTTTCTTTTTTGGAAGGGCTGGCTGGCTAACCAAGGGGGGGCCCGAGGCACAGCTCTTCTCTCCTCCCTCCTGTGATTTCACATCCTAGAGTACCTTTTTTTTTTTTCCCTTTGGTATCTCGTTGGCTCGAGAGGAGCAATGCTGTGGTCCACCCACAAAATGACCAAGACCACAGGCTTAATATTTTGGGCCTCGTGTTTTATATGGTTTCTTCTACTGCCACTGCTGCTGCCCGAGTCCGGAGTACTGACCAGCCCGGCAATTACAGTGGGAGGGAGGAATTGGAAGCTTTTTACTACTGTGACACATGCTTGCTTTCCAGCTTTTTCTTTTTATTACTGCTATTAGAAAGTGAAAGCCACACCTAAAAGTTTATGAACCAATTTCTATATTTAAATTAGGTTGGGTAATATTACTGTCAATTTTAGGATCAACTAACTGCCTCCTGTCATGCATATTTAAATTCAATGAGAATTGGGGGAAGTGATCAGCTGATGGAAACATCACTCTGATGTTTGGTTTGCTCATTGAGAGCTTCATACTGGCTGCTTGTGTCACACGGTAGGGAGAACTGCAGCAAGGAAGTACTGCTGCAGTCTTGTGGCTAGCTTTCTTTGATGTGAGGTTGATTTCTATGTCACTGTTGTACTAATCAAGTGCATGAAAGGCAGCTGGTATATTCCAAGTGGAAGATAACAATTTGGGGGCAGGGAAGTGGCCGGCCGGGGTGGTTCTTTGCAGTAATATAGGCTAGCTGGAAGCATCTCCATGTCTTACAGCCTTTACTCATAAAGGAGGAGGAGGAGGAGGAGGAGGAGGCATTTTGCCAAACAGTTTGGATGAACACACTGCTGTAAATTAAAGAGAAAGGAATGATCAGTACATGGAATCATATAGGTGTAATGCCATTGTTGAGCACTACAATATTAAGGTTATTTATATAATTTTATAATAATATTCATCACCACCACCACCACCACCATTATCATCATAATGAGGAAGTTGTTTATACAAATTATGGACCAACTTGAGCAACTAGTCCCACTTGTTTGCTTATAAGTTTAATCTATGCAACATAGGCATACATGATCTGCATGAAAAATCCACGTAATACGTACATATATTTGTATTTTGATAGCACTAAAATTCAAAATATGTAGTTACACTAGACTACTATTGATCATGCCATGTTTGTGTTTTCTTTTCATGTCATGAAAATTCAGAAGATCATTTTAACAAGCAATTAAAAATATTTTACCAACTTGCTATATATATTTTCTGGCTAGATTTAAACCGGACCAAAAACAAAAGTTTTTGATTGGACAATTGTGGGCTTGGCCTGGAACATGTTGAGTTTTTTGTGGGCTTTGCTGAAGCTGTACGTGCTACAGAATAAGCCTGTAGTAGGTTTCCGTTGTAGCTTTTTTTTTTTTTTTTTCAGTTGGCTTTCATTGTAGCTTGTGGTCTAATATGAGATTAAAAAAAAAAAAAAAAGCCATACATTGATCATGATTCAACTATAAAACACACTTCTCATTCAATAATAAAACAAACATGGTTGCATCTGTCCTATTCTCGTGGCCGTGAGTAGCAGCATGTAACCAGGTTGGATCTGAGAGAGAGAGAGAGAGAGAGAGAGAGAGAGAGAGAGAGATGTTTGATAAAGAGAGGACAAGAATTAGTTTTTGTGGGTGATGCTCTGTGAGAACCTTAAGTTGTCCAAGATTCCATCAGCCGGGTGTGGTGGTGCCTGCGAGTTGATCAGCATGAGATGATGAGAATTAATTGGAGCACATGCAACCTTAAATGCCTGATGTGTGAAGAAGGCCTCTGATCTTCATTCATAGGATGAGGAGAGAGGCCATGGTATATACCGGGGCTATTCTTCAACTAATACTTTTGGCTTTGGCTCTTAATGTCTCTCGATCACTCACTCTCATCTGTCACCTGTCATTAATCCTTGACACTACAAGTAGTTCGTTGGATTGATAAAATATCTTCTAGTCTGGACACAAGAAATCTCATTTCATCTGTCTTTATCCTAATTTTCAGTCAGGGATACAAGTATAAATACCCTTTTATTATGAGTGGCCACCCCAGCCCCGGCGCCCAGCTTAGTTTTATTTGGAGGACAGTGACCAGCTCACAGGTGTCAAAGAATGTGGGCAGAAATGAGGCCATAGTTGGGGTATGGGCCATATTGCCTCTCAACAAGCATTCTCTTGCTTGTGAAAAATAGATCAGCTTAATTGAGCAAATGAACAAGCTCCATCTTTAACACAGATATAGTCTTTCACCAGGTTATGGCCTGGTTCAAGCTCGACATAGTTCGAACACCATATATCTTATAAAATGTTAAATATTTGGACAGATGGACCAGCGAATATGCACTATTCTTTGGTTTAATTATGATGTGTAAATTGTAAGTGAGATTGTAATAAATCAAGATTGGACGTTGTTCAAAAAGTGATTATCTTTGCTTCTTTCTATTTTTCTCCTCCTTTATGATAAACAAAACAAGTTTGATAACTTGCACACAAAATAGACTCACTAATTAGTTGTCATCATAGTAGATGTGAAACTAATGATCGCGCGCAAGGGATTGTGAAGCTAGTCTTTCTTATGAAATGTGATTGACCCCTTGAAACCCCTTCTACGTGTGTTGAACTACTGAGATTAAGGTCTGTCATAGTTTGACAAACATAGATTCATGTAGCCGACCTCATGTAGTAAAAAAAAAAAAAAAAAAAGGCTTAAATGAGTAGTAGTAGAGTATAGTTTGACAAACATAAATTTTGGTTTCGAAATAGGCTCGGGCTAGTCCATAGCCCATTCGGCTGGTTGGATTTCTGACAAGGCCATGGGCTTGACCCAAACTAATTTGATCGCGTCTGAGCTTAAAATTATTCAACCTAGCTTGGATTCGGCCTAAAGTCTAATCCTGAAAAAGGTCTAAAATATTAGCCCTTATTAGGCTCAAATTTGAGTTAAATCTAGTTGCAAAATCTTAAAATATAATAAATTTTTAAATTTTATACTAAATTTTCTTTTATTAACTGTATGAGAGTAGCTCTTCATGTCATAACAAATATTTTTAAAGATCATGTGCAATTATTTTAAATATTGTTTATTTTTATGTAAGTACTTAAAAACTAAAAATTAATTATATCAACCTAGTATTTGGCCTAAATAAATTGCTGTAGGTCGTCGATCCAATTAAGTTACAAGACGGGCTTAGACTAGACTCAGATCAGGCTAAGCTTGGTCTCTAAAAAAAATTTTCACCCTAAGTCGAGTTCAAAGACCAACAAAGGAAAAGTTTTGATGCATCGCCCTCTGGTGCAGTAAGAGCGCACCGGCTACGTGGATTGACCGTCCGCGCGTGTCAACATGCATGCGGTAGCCCAATGGGCCTTGTCGCACACCATACATGCGCCGGCACATACGGACGGTTAATTCGTACGGCCGGTGCGCACTTGCTGCACCGCCTCCAATGCAGCAAGTCTTTTCCGACCAACAAAATTTTCAGGCTGGGCTTGATCTATGGCATGGCCCCCAGCCCACTTTTAACTATACTTCTAGAATTATTCATTGAACACCAAAAATGTCCTAGGTCCATGACAGGCCTCAATAAGGAAGCCCAACCTCAGTTCAACATCCAAAGTGGGCAGAAGCCCTCATTGACCTGGATCATCCTATACTAATTTCAAAAAGAACTATTACATTAGATTCAGTTTTTTCAACAAATAAGGCTCATTGCCAGGGTGCATATGATTAATGTTCTGAAAGTTGAGAAAACACTGGAACAGATTATACTTCATTGCTTTATGGCTTAATCTACTTGGCCAATCCTCTCCAGCAGCCTTTGATGGATGATTTCATTCAAGGTTTGTGGTATAGAGATATCTCAGATATGGATGGAAGCATCCTAAGCTGCAATGGCTTCTTATTGGTCTGGCAGAAACTCAAGGATTATCTTTCAAAGCTAACCTCAGTTGTGCAGACACCTGGCTGACTGGCTAAGGAATTTGTTGCAGCCCATTGGGAAAATTCTATATATTGAGCCCTTGAGCTACTGGGGTCCTAATCCTCCAAACAACTCCAGCTCATCTCCTCTTCCAGTATCTCCAAATCAGCAAGGGTCAATTTTGATGGGTCCAATACTACTCAATCTAGTGCCAGGCTTTATCATTCAGGATCACTGTAGTTAACTACTTTTGGCAGAAGCTATTCTCTTCTAAAGTACTTGGTTGGTTCAACATTGAGGCCTTGTCTCCCTCCTGAATAATAATAATAATAATAATAATAATAATAATAAAAGAGAGAGAGAGAGAAGCAGCAGGAGCCTATTTGTCTTCTTGTTCAAGGGACTAAGCAAATAAAGGCGCTTGTTTTGTAGAGCTATTGATGTAAAATTAAATACATGCTAGCAGTTAATGCAGACACTATTGTCAGCTTTCATGAAATTCTTTAATATGGCTGATATTTTAATCTTTTAGGTACATGTATTTCGGGGAAATAGATATATTAGCTTGTCGAATTAAAATTCAAGAAGCTTTCTAATATTCTTTGAAGGGAAGGGATCCAGGAACTTATTTACCTGCACAAGATCCAAACAGTGGGAGATAACTAAAGATATGACGAGGAAAAGAAAAAAAAAAAAGAAGGGAAGTCATGAATAAGCTATTTTGGATGCTCGGCAAGAATGATCACAATGAAAGGAAGAACCTTGGTCGCCACAGATCAGTTGCAAGGTCAAGAGCTCCCAAAAAGATTTAATAAGAATCAAGCAGTGATGAGAAATAAAGTTCAAATATTCATGAAGAGAAATCTGGCGACATCAGAAAGGATGAAAGGAAATTTATATAAAAAAACATATAAAGTTACAAGCACAAGATTTTTATCAGAAGAGACACTACCAGACATGTGATCATCAATGGTTAGCAGGCCATCCAAACAAGTTATATATTGAAAACTCCCTTAAGTTAAATTCAATGTAAATTGAACGAAAACATGCAGAATGGACAGTGGATCCAACCTAAAGCAGCATTTTTGAGAAAAAGCAAGATTAGTGTCAAAATAAAACAAGTTATTGACAACTGCCCCCACGGTATAGAACAAACATCTGATTAAAAAGATAAACTTATTGGAGAAAACATGCAAGGAAAAAGCCTCATCAGACCCCATCTAAAGCAGCACTGTTGGCCACCTGTAAGATTTCAAGGTTCACCATCATTATGGACAATAATATTGAAAGAAAGGGCCGGTTGGATGTTTTCTTGAGGAAGAGCGCTTAATGTCATTGTCCACATTACTGTAAGACAAAACTGCAATAGAAAGAAAAGAGAGCTAGAACATGGTGGTAGTACACAAGCATAAATGATTGTGTTTATGTCATTGAGATGATGAACTAGAAATCATGCATATGTTTAGTGTGTGGTAATACACAAGCATTAATATGAAAAGTTCCAGTCAATACTTAGAAGCCACCTGCTGAGAAGTGCTAGCTAAGGGATGATGCCAAGATGAAGCCGCCAATTCAAACACTGTACTTCTTTTTGAGGAGAGCCACCATTTTAATCCTCATGCTGCTTGGTGCTAGTGCAGTGACCTCCCTGCTCATTTCTGTCAGCAATACCTGGAAACATGGTGCAGCCACCACTGGAAACAATGTTGCCATACAAATCCTTCCTTATATCCGCATCGCACTTCATGATAGAATTGTAGGTGGTCTCATGTATGGCTCCAGCTTCCATTCCAATCCTGGAGCATTTGCTCCATTTCCCTATCAGGAGCATTGCTCCTCTACGATGGAAGCACCACTTCCCTCACATGGGGTCTAGAGGCTGAAGCATCTTGCTTTCGCCCGGAAGTCCAGAAACCAAGGTTTCGGAGCATTATTCCATAGCTTTTATCACCATAGAAGCATTACTTCCTCTAAGGATGGCTCATCTATGTCATCTCAATGGCAGCTCATCTAATTTAAGCAGCAATAACCAAGGCAACATTGACACTTTGAAGCCCAAACCAGAAGCCCAATGCAATCCAAACCAGTCTGACAATCTGCTATAAAATCAAATGGACTTTAAACTTTTTAACACTTGGAATATTGACCTATGATTAAAGGAGCATTGCTCCTCAATTACAAGGGTATTACTCTCTCTTGATAACCTCCTATCTTTAGGGCATCATATAGGCATTGTTCTCTATTGATTATCTCTCATGAGATCTCTATATCCTCGGGTGCTATAAAAGTATTACTCTGAAATATGTAATAAAGCTCACTATTTTGTTTCAAAGAGAGGATGAGGAATTGGAGATTAAGATAGGACTCTACTAAGTGATAACACTTTTATACCTTTATTAAAAAAAATTAAAATTAATGATAATATAATATAATATTTTTTTTGTGTACGCATCTACACCATCAGGTTAACAATAATTATGATCTTTCAATCAAAAGTTTTCTAGCTTCTAAAATGAAAGTAATTAACGATAGGATCCTGTACTCATTAAAATTTCAGTTTCACATTATTTAAATAAAAGTAGCTACTGATAACACACAAAATCCATCCAATTAATTCTTCTAATTATCACGCTCCAACCTGATGTCCGTCCACCCTGGATTCAAACACGTGTGGTGCTGGGAGGAAGAGAACATGTACTTGATGAATTTCAACCTAAAAATGTGCAGATCCACTATAAAATTCATGTGACTGGATGAATATAATTATTTCTTTATTATTTTTCATAATTATAATATTTTTGTCTAAAAGTAAAAATAAAGAGTTATTTTGAGTTAATAAATATAAAATAGAACTAGCATAAAACCCAAATGATGCGTAGCATACACCTTTGTTTCTTTTTTATTTTTTTAAATATATAATAGTAATATAACAACTAATAATAAATAGAATGGCCTAATAGCTAATTTTTTATGATAGATCAAGTAAGCGAGCTTTAATATCGAATAAGCAAAATCTTTCATCATTAAAATTAGCATCCTTATTGCAAACAAAGAATTTTACACAAACTAAAGCTCCACATTAAATTATTGCCATGAATCTTGACATTATTAATGTTGACCCTGCAGATATGCAGGTTGAAGTTTGTTCTCCCTCATCAAATTATTCTTAAAATTAAATATATATACTAGTACAACAAATTAATTATAATAAAAAAACTTTAGTACTCAAATTTCTATTGCATATTAAATAATAAATTTTAGTGATGGATGATACTAATATCTTGTAAACTCCTAAAAGTCTACTAAGCAAGCTTTTCATATAGAATATTACTTTTAAAATTGAAGCGATACCAAAAGGACTTATAAATATCAAAACTATAAACTTGTTTATTAATGTATATATTTAGGTTCAATAAATCTTATAATATTTTGGAAATAACACTCTTGTAATATATTATATTCTTAAAATATTCCTCGTGATATTCTTTTCACACTTCTCCATAAATAGTGCCAAACCCTATGTCTAGTGAAAATTGAGAACTAGATAATATTATTCTCCATTTTTTATTCCTTTCTTATCACTCCTCAAGCATAAGAAGAAGATAGAAGAAATGGATGTCATGGCTTGTCATGGTAAGGCATAAGCATACACAAAAAACAAATGATGGATGTGTTTCTAATTAATTTATATAATAGAAAGAGATAAACTTCTATCTCCTCCCTGCCTTTCTTTCTGTTAGGAATTTGACTAACTCCTCCTTTGACCAAAGGTTTAATGCTACACCTATAGGAGTTAGGATTGAGAATTATGAAGTTTATAGCAACAATAACAATAACAATAAAGACCTAATCCCAAGCTAGTTGGAATTAGTTATATGAATCCTTTTTCTTTATTCAGATCTATTTGAGTCATGTTTTTGTAAAATATTTCAATTCTAAGTCTTTTTTACTACTTCCCTTTATGTAATTTTTAGTTTATCTCTACCCTTTTTTTTCTATATGTATCATGTCACTCTTTCGCACAAGTGCATTTTTAGGCCTACGTTGGCACATATTAAACCATCTAAGTCATCATTCCCTTAATTTATCCTCGATTGAAACTATATCTATCTTTTTATGAATGATTTCATTTCTCATTCTATATTTTTTTGTATTACCATACATTTATCTTAACATTTTTATTTTCATCATATTTATCTTATATATGTGTATTTTTTTAATTGCTCAACATTTTATATCATAAAATATAGATGATCTTATGGCTATCTTATAAATATTTTTCTCAACTTAGCAGGTACTCTACAATTATATATATTTTAATTATACATTTCTATTTTATCCAATATGATTTAATCCTATGGATAACATCATCCTCAATCTCTCTTTTCTTATAAATAATCGATCCTAAATATCAAAAATAATTATTTTTAGTAACTTATAATCCTCAATTTGTACTCTATATATATTTATCTTCATCTCTAATTATACTAAAGTTGCATTCAATGTATTATGTCTTTATTCTACTTAAGCTAAAATCTTTAACTCAACTGAACTCAACTCATCTAAGCCTTTTCCAACTACACGGGGTCAGCTGCTTCCTCCACTCTGCTTTATTCAAAACTAAATCGATATTTAAATTATAAATAATTATATTTTTTAATTATTTCTGTCCATATTAGTTTAGGTCTACCTCTACCTCTATTCTTACCATGGATTATTAAAAGATCACTCTTTCTAGCTAGAGCATCTAAAGGTTTTCGTTGTATATGTTCAAATCGCCATAATCGATTTTCTCTCATTTTATTTTCAATTGGGGCTACTCCTATCATTTCTCTTATATGTTTATTTCTAATTATATCTTTTAAAGTTTTGCCATATATCCATCTTAATATGCACATTTTTGTTACACTTAATTTATTCACATGTTATTTTAGTATTACCCAACACTCTATTTCATATAGCATAGCTGGCCTAGTAGCGATTTATAATTTTTTTTAAATTTTAATGGGATGCGTCGATCATACAATACTCCCGAAGCACTTCTTCACTTAATCCATTACTTTAACTCTATGATTCACATCTTCACCTATTTTACCTTCTTGCTGGATAATTAATCCTAAATACCTAAATTTTTTACTCCTTGGTATCTCTTGGCTTGTAATTTTTACTATTTCTTCATTTGTATTTCTACTTTCACTAAAATTATATTTCATGTATTCAGTTGTAGTTCTACTAATCTTAAAACCTTTATATTCTAAAGCCTCTCTTCAAATCTTTAACTTAGTATTTACTTCATATTTAGTTTCATCAATCAATACTATATCGTCTACAAATAAAATACACCATGGGTTATCATTTTGAATATGTTTGGTTAATTCATTCATAACTAATGCAAAAAGATGCAGACTTAAGGCATATCCTTGATGTAAACCTACAGTAATTGAAAACTCACTAGTTTCTATTGTTATTTGAACAATAGTTATTGCTCCATTATACTTATCTTTTATCAATTTTATATACCTTTTGGTAACTTCTTTTTTCTCTAAAACCCGCTATATTATTTCTCTAGGTACTATATCATATGCTTTTTCTAAATTAATAAAGACCATATGAAGATCTTTTTTTCTTTTTCTTATACCTCTTCATCAATCTTTCAATAAATAAATATATTTCATCATGATTCTAATTTACGATTAACTCCAACTTTAGTTTCATTTATTGGTACTATATCATCTGCAAATAGCATACACAATGAATATCATCCTAAATATATCTATTAAGTTCATCTATAATTAAAGCAAAAAGATAGATATTAAGAGTAGATCCTTGATGTAAGCTTACTATAATAAAAAATTTAATAGTATTACCACTACTAGTTCTTACACTAGTATTATCCCATCATACATATCTTTTATTATATTAATATACCTAATAGATACTCTGTCTTTTTTTTAGCACCCATCATAAGATTTTTTTAGGGATCCTATCATATGTGTTTTATAAATCAATACAAATTATATAAAAATCTTGTTTCTTTGCTCTATATATCTTCATTAGCCTCCTAAGAAGAACAATAGCTTTCATGATCGATCTTTCTGGTATAAAACTAAATTGATTATATGATATTTGTGTAGCATATCTCAACCTATATTCAATTACTCTCTCCTAAAATTTCATAGTATGATGACTCATGAGTTTGATACCATAATAATTAGAGTAGTTTTGAATATCTCATTTATTCTTATAAATTGATAATATAATGCTCTTTCTCCATTTATTAGACATCTTTTTTTAGTTTCTAAAATTTTATTAAATAAATTTATCATCCACTTTATTTCAGCATCGCCTAAACATTTTTGAACTTTTATAAGAATCTTATCAAGTCCCATAGCTTTTCCTACTTTTATTTTTTAAACCTTATTTACTTTAGATGTTTTTATTTATTTTTTATTATGCAGTTCATCACCCCTAAAAATGAAGGTGCTTTATTCTGCAGCCATGGCTGAGGTGATTTGTGCCATGAAAGACATCATGACCAGCCCACTGCTAGTTGTGTCTGGTCAACAGAAATAAATATCGTCTCACATTGATTAGATTTGCTACAGTTGTTTCTGCACCCCATGGTATCTAGATTGGTTTGTTCTTGCAGCATACCATTCAGTTTTCTGGGCTAGTGAAACCTAAGCTAAATATTCTGAGTGTTCCATTATTCATTCTTTTGATGAATTTGCCCCTCAAAACAGTTGCTTGCCATGAGGCAGTATCTGTTTCTTTTATCTTTCAGTGGTTTTCTCCTGGTGTTTCCTATGAATGATTATTGTGATCTGTTGAGGTTAATTTAGTGGTTGAACAGCAGTGGAATCTTCTTGCTGAAGAAATTTTTTGGGCTTTCACCCTTTGATTCCATGAAGACGTGATGTCTTCCTTCTGGTTGGAACTTCTCCCCCATGCCTCACGTCCTGGTCCTCTCCAAGAGTTGACCAGAGCCAACCTTCTTGAGAAGAGATCTCACCCCTTCACAAGTCTTCACGTGTGACCTGGAAGGGAATTCGTTCCTCCCACGCGTTGACCGAAGCACGTATCTTGGCCGGAAACGAAGCCTCCATGAACACGTCCCCCAAAGATGAAGCCTAGAGCCCGAAGGACGGTGAGAGCTTCGAGAGGAGGGGAAGAAGATGGAGAGGAAGAGATAAGGGAATAAAACGAATGTGTTCCTTATTCATCCAAACCCTAAAAATCATAGTTTAAATACATAATTAAGTGTCCAGACTCAACAAAAACTCTTATGCACTAATTGAATGAGACTAAAATACACTGGTGACTTGATTTAATCTCAACCGTTAAATCCACACCGAGCCCAATAAAAGTTAGCCCAATCTAGGTCTTGATAACACCACATCAAGCCCAACATGATATTCATTAACTGGTATCTCCTTTTTGAGCTGCATGAGCTGCAGGGAGTTCAGTTTCATCCTGAAAGCATCATTGCTTCTGAGGGTAAAACTTTGGTCCTCAATTCCATCAAGCTGAACAAAAAAGTTCGCGTTCAAGATTCCCAGAAAGGAAAATTAGAGTCTGAATGCCTCTAGAAAATGCTCCGTTCAGTGGCCGGGAGACAAATCATATTTTAGGATTGGGAACAAATAAATAAAAATGGCAAGATGCTCCATGTAACGGTGCTGTGACTGAGATCAGATTTTCTTTTTGGGATTTGGAACAAATAAACAAAAATGGCTTGTATGGCATTGATTGATACTCATTTCAATTCAGTTACTTAATTCATTCTCCTGCTTGCATTCCTGTTCATCCTCTACTTCAGGGCAGTCTCTCTGAAATCTAACTACAGTAACTAGGAGGGACCACTGTTTGGAAGGCCAAAATTTTGTTAGAATTTGACATCATGTATTATTGTGAGGATATCATGTCCTTTGGATGCATCTCATTATAGTTGTCTAGGCTTCTACTTCATGTCACAATCCTTCACTGGGCCTGGTTAAATTGTGTGGTCTCAACTTACAGAGAAGTCGTCCTCACCTCACATGTAGAGCAACCCAATTGCCAATGCAATATTTTTTGCTTAAATTTTCTTCATAGATAGCAGCCAATAAGATTATATTTTAATTTTCCAATTTGATGCGAAACACTGAAGGACTCAAATTATCAACTGCAATCCTTCTTGTTTGTTTGTTTTTTTCTTGGACAGCAACCAATATTATTGTCAATTAATTGATGCTGGTAGGTGGGAACCCATTAGACCACCGAAAGAGAAGTATAAGACATCAGATGCAATCCTTTCTTCTTGTTTTTAAATTCTTGCATTTGCTGTGGAACACCCACGGAGACTTAAGCTATGAGATGCAATCTTTTTTGTTTAATATTTTTTTTTCCTGGACAGCAGCCAATAAGATGGTCAATTGATTGATCTTCGGAAGTGGGAATCCATATGATTACCAGAAGGGAAGTTGTCATGCACTGCAATGAAAGCATCATGTGCTGTTGCATATGCCTTAGGGATTCTTATTTTGTCACTTCCATTGTGCTAACAAACACCTTTGACCTGATGTGTTGAGTGCCTGCTGAAGTGCTGTTCTTCTGGCCGCCAGTTGTCTTTGCTGTCCCCATTCTAGTTAGTAGACTAAACCAGTGGCAACTTAAATGTTCCCAAGACAAATGATCAGACATAAACAAGTTGGTCAGTTGTTCCAGAATCTGGGAATAATAGATAAACTGCCTGAATTACTTGAGCAATAACTGAAAAAAAATAATTGTCTGCTATTCCAGCAGAAAAGAAAAAAAAAATTATACTCTTAAATGCAATATTTTTAACTTTCACAGGATAGAACTCTTCTGGTTTTCTATGAAACGTCTGGTCTCCCATATGATGTTTAGTTAAAATTTGAAACTATGCTTGAGTGTACAATTGTTTTTAATGATTATATGAGAAACCTAAGTTCTTGACATGTTCACAATTAGAGCCAACCCTAAGATAGCCAGGTGCAATTTGGCAGGTTAACAGCAGCAGAGTGTTGCAATACAGCTGCCATTTTGTTTGCTGTGTTGTTAGGGAAAATTTTATTTTCCCATGCAAATTGGCTAGAGGCACATTTGGAGATGCTTCTACCTCTAACTGCTTCTGTAGCACTTGCATCAACCATTGTGGACCCATGTTTCAATGCAGGCAGGCTGACATCTCACACTCTTCCACCTTGAGAAAGAGGGGAAATTTTGTTTACAAGCTAAGCTGTAACATCTTTAGATGCTGCAGTCTTAATCAAGACAGGCAAACAATAAAACAGCACAACACTGCCACCTGGTTTGCACATGAGATGCTCCTCTTCTTCCTGCATGATTTCAGCAGCCTGTTTCCTGAGAGAGGCTACAAACTATGCCCCTAATCAAACAAAACAAACCTCAGTATGGCTTCCATGCGTGTTCCATGAGAAGGCATGGCCCATAAGCTGCACTCACAGACAAAAGATATCAAAGAGACTTCTCCCCACTTGCATGTCGCATGAGTAAATTATGGCCTACATGCAACACCAAACAACAACAGCTAGCAGGAGAGAAGTCCCCATCCTTTTAAATTATTCCCTACTTGCAATTCCTCCCACACTTATTTCAGATGTATGGACTTTCAATAATAACATTAGCATGGAGCAGGTCCTAAAAGCCAGTAATGAGAAATATTGCAGCACCAAAACAACAGAAGCCTCCCACAGAAACATGGAAGAATTGTAGCCACACAATGTAAAGCTCTGCACAAGTCTAACCACCCCAAATAATTCTTCCACTATACAAGAAGAATAGCCTTATGCACTGAAAAATGCCCCCATCTGGATTCAAGAAGTAGCATCAGCATTCACCATGGGCTTTCCGGTGGTGTGGCTCCTCCCATGGCGGTGATGGTGGTAGTGATGGTTTTCAAACTTCACGCCATCTGCCCGATAAGAATGCTGGCCTTCCCTATCAATGTTGCATTCTATCGGAGGATTTGGATAACGATTTTGATCATAGCAATAGAAATAAGTCATATGCTTCTTCCGAAAACTCTCCATTTGAAATCTTTGCTCTGATGACATTGTCACCAAGTCATAGCGAGCTGCATCAGGACCTTCACAAGCTGAGGAATGGTGATCCATGGGATTCACAGCACAGCCATTGAGGATGAGATCAGCAAATTCAGCAATATAAGGAGCATATTTGTAGTTAACCTTGTATCGGCCGCCTGAGGTAGCCCAATTCGACCCATCCCATATGGTGGCATAGAGGGACATTGGCTTTGAAGGGAACTGCCCTCCCATGGATTCAGTCCTCACTATCTCTCTAATTGGAATGTTATCAATATAAAATCTGGAGAACTAACATAAGTTAGATGAGCTCATATATGAAATTTGGAATGTTTTGAATACAAGACACTGTGAACATAAGTATAGCTCTTGTGGTAGGATAGAGGGGTTATTAAGTTGTGAAAACATGCTAAGATGGAATTATGTTAAGGGAGATAAAGGGGGTGAGGAATGGGTTTGGATGTCCTCCATTCTGCACTTAAATCACCTCTTTTCAAAAAGTGACTTGGTTTTTTCTTTCTTGTTGTCAATGAAGGTAACTTGGTTCAAATAAAAAATAATAATTGACTAAGGCAAAAATGTGCTTAAAATTAAAGTTTTCTAGTAAAGGTAGGGGAAAAGATCATATATGATATAGTTGAAACTTAGAATCTAAGTTTATGAAAACAGGGTATGTTACTGGTTCCTATCATTGTACAAGATTATGGAACTTTTATATTTACATCATACAAGGGGTGAGGAATGAGTTGGGTGTCTTTGTTCTGCACCTCAGTTACCTCTTTTGGAAGAAAACTTGGTCTAGATTGTTAAAAATACCCCCCCCCCCCCCCCCCCCCCCCATGAGAAATGTACATAGAGGTGCTGGAAAAAAAAATACTCCAAAATTTTCAAGGAAATTTCAAAACAGAATAATAAAAAAAAATTACTTCCTCTTTTCATTTTAGTTTTCATCTCTAATTTAGAATTGAAGACATTCCTTGAGTATCCAAAATAAACAAGTATAATTAAAAGTAAAAGAAAAGAAGAATTTCAGAACTTTATCAACACTAAAATATACCAAGAGAGAACACTAAAACCATGGGGTAAATGTTCTCTCTCTTTTTTTTTTCTATTCAAAAAAAAAAAAGAGAACATCTACCCTAATATTCCAAACTGCTCCACATTTCCGATCTTTAAGAAAAACTATAAAAAAACAGAAGGAAAAACACATAGAACACTCAAAAACCAAACAAAAAGTACAAAAAGGACAAGAGATGTAGAAAGAACAGGAGAGCATAAGATTTTTTTTTTTAAAAAAAAGAAGAGATCAATAAAAAAAATCGAATTTTAAACATCTTTCTTTCCTTTTCTGTAGTCTGTTAAAATCCTGTATCAATACCGTCAGCTTACATGATCCGATGATGGCTCCATAGGATGGAGTACTGATGGAAATTCTCCGTGGGATCGAACCAGAAGTCGTATCTCTCTTCCCTTCCAATGGCAGTGCTCCCATTCCCATAGACATTGGTCTGGACTCTCCACTCCCTACCTCTTATGTTCCCCAAGAACTCAAAGTCCAATTCATCATGGGTCCTCTCGAACACATCCCCATTAGACATCTACATCAATGGAAACAGACAATGGCCATCTAGAGCCTATAAATAGAGATTACAGCAATCTAGCAATCTGAACAGTAAAAGAAGGGGTAAAAAAAAATTTTAAAGGTGTTTTCTATAGATTATTCCGTATGGTTGACAGAAGCTATGGCCTTTGAAATCTCATGTGAGGAAGTAGTAGAAATGGAGATAAAAAACTGAATGGTTGTTTTCAAATGAAAGATTGAGAATGCAGTTGAAAACATCGCACAACAAAGACTTGACAGAGAGGAAGAAAGGGAAATGAAAGAAGACAAAATAGTCTCTTTAGATCAATACCTACGAGGAGAAGAAAGCTATTCTGATTCTCAAAGCTATGAGCTATGAGATACACACACAAACCGCTAACATGGATAAATTTTTTTTTTTTTAAGAACAAACAAATGGTCATAGAAATCTCAAGAAGGATATCAGAAAACTTACAGATTAATACATAAAATCAATATTTTTTTTGTGTAGACAAAGAGGTAACTAGGAGTCCCAAAAAAAACATTTGTAATGAATGGAAGATTGGGAAGAGAGGAGGAATGTTTTTTTTAAAGCCCATATTTAGATTATTGCATGTAACGTATTGGAGGTAAGACATTTGGTATCAATAACAGAGATGGCTGAAGTAGAAAAAGAAGTGAAGGACCTAAAGATAATGAAAAGAAAAACAAAGCAAGACGAGAAGATAAGCGCACGTAGAAGGCGACGACGACGCCGGCGGCGTAATACGAGGGAAGCTTGATGGAAGCACTGAAGAATCCATGGAGGTAGAGATCCTGGGAAGCAAATCCGGCACCTAAAAATCCAACCCATTGTTTTAGAAACATATCAAAAAAGGAGAAGCCAAAGAAAGCTTAGAAGAGAGAAGAGGACCGAGAGAGAGAGAGTGGGAACCTGTTCTCTCGTCGAGGGCGATGTGAACGGTCTTCCCATCGCGGAGGAGCATAAGATTGCCGTCACCGAAGGTCTGGGTGTACCCCTCGTCGAAGGACAACGTTGCAAGGCTCTCTATAACGCTAGTATTAGCAGATGAGGAGGGTAAGAGAAACAGAGGAGAGGCTAAGAAGAAGAAGAAGAAGAGAACCAAAGGAACTGAAGGGCCCGTCATCGTTTCTTTTGTTCCTGGAGCTCCGTTGCAATGGCTCTTGTCCCTTCCCCTGTTTATAGTTCACAGAAGAAGAAAAGAGCCTGTTTTGTTGACGTTCCCTCTTTACTCTCCCCTCTCTCTCTCGGCTTTCTTGAGAGGAGAGGAACGAGACTGGAGAGGGCAGCAGAGGCTGCCTTTCATTGGTGAGCAAGAGATTTAGAGAGTGGGGGAGTGGAATCCTCCATCTTTGGATGCTGTACAGCATGGAGGATTTGTTTATATATATATATATATATATGAGCATTCTAAATGTAAATAAAAATATTCTTAATAGTATCATGAATGATAGTGTTTCCATAGCTAAAAATTTAATGGAAAGAATATTGATGCAAAAAAAAAAAAAAAAATCGAAAAGTTTTTATATAAAATACTGATTTTTAAAAGATAAATACATCATAAGTTTTTGTATATATATATATATACACATCCATGCAAAGATTTTTTGATCTATGCTAAAAAATATTTTTTTAAAAGCCAAAAAAAGTGATTAATAATGAGAGAATTTATTAAAAGATCTCTTGGCATGCATTTATTAATACGTAGAGCTGCTGAAGTAATAAATTTGGAGTGACATCTTATATTCTTATGGCTGATTTTTTTTAATTATATTTAGTATTTTTTTTTGTTAAATTTAGTCAAAACGAAAGTATGACGTGAAGGGAGAAAGGGCGGCATTGGAAGGAGCGCAGACAAGGGAACTGCCCAAAGGGCCGCCCGTCCAAAGCGTTGGGTTAGCGTGCCCTTTGCTTATTATTTATTCTCTAAAACGTATTTTAGAATGCTAAGGCCTCGTGTGGAGGATTTAAAACAATAATAATTTTAGAGGCTTAAATACATTTTAACTAATTTTACAATATTTAATAAAATTTATAAAAATATATCGACTGCATCAAAAATTAATAAAAACTCTACTTAAAAAAAAGCCTTCAACTAAAAGTTTACTTGTTAAATATTAAAAAGTTGTTTTTAATATTAAAATCACATATTCAAACCATAAAACAATAACATTTAACATATAATATACTATAAATAATAAATAATTATAACAATAATTTTATGAAATTATTATTATAATTATAATATATTATATAGTGTAAAATAAGATCATATAATAATATTATAAAATGCTAGTATATAAATATACTATTATTATACTATATAATTATATAATTTTGTAATATTACTATAATTATGTTAGAATAATGTGATAACATATTTTTAGATAATAATGGTCATAATTTTATTAATATATAATATAATTACTAATTAATGGTAAAAAAAATGTATCATAATAATTTAATACTATCATTATTATTACAATATCATTATATTTTCTTATGTTGTGTTATAATGTTATATATGATTATTATATTATGAAACTATTGAATAATTTATAATAATGATTTGTATTATTTGGATAGTTGAAAAGTATTATGCAATCTTTTTTTTTATTCTATCTTAGTTTACCTATCAAATAAATGTTAAAACCATATAGCATTTTAAAAAAAAGTTACTAAATAACAAATAGACTTTTTCCAAAAGCATGAATATTTGATATTTTATTAAATGAATTAATATAATGGATAGATGATTTTCAATTTAATGAACAATTAAGGGTGTGTTTGAGGTGGTTGTTGGCCTCAAGCGTTGGCCAACAGCTATCTTACATATGTGCTAAAAGAGTAAAAGGTAATTACCAAAAAGGCCTTCTAATAGCCAATCCAAATAAAGTCTAAGTAGTGTTAAGTTTTGAGGACACATACAAACAATGAAATATACAATATTAGCAATCATTCACTTCTTGAGGAAAACTTTTATAATTAGTGAACTTCTTAACAGAATGGCAAGTGGAGTGGTATAAATCTATTTAAGATTAGTTATAGTCTATCATTTAGATAATCTCAAAAGAAGCATACGCTAATTTGAATTGTATCTTTTTTTTTTAAGAGTTGCAAACTTTAAGATATTGTATATCTTAATCAAACTTCATTTGTATTTTTTTTTTTTTTTACACTTCCTTTTCTCTGAAGAACCAATAAATATGCATACATCACAATTACCTTAGCACATAGGGCAAGTAACCATGGTGTCATTGCTAAAGCACATTAGGAAAAAAAAAAACCTTTTAAATACAATAACCATCACCATAAATATTCTTGCTTGGAATGAGGTATAGTGAAAGAACCATCTGCCTGTCGGTACTTTGTTTCGATATATGAGTTTTGGTAGAGTTTGTATACCGTAGGGACTAGTAACTCTCTAATTGCTGCAGTCAATCTATCTTAACATGAGGCTACTTCACCCATCTTCATCTAGTAGAGTCAATGATAGTAAATGATAGATTCTTTTATCCACCACTCACATGTCCAATGCCTTTTTGCCTCCTCCTAAATATTGGTAACATAACTAACATTGTTAAAATAAAAATAAAAATAAAAAAAATTTATTATTATTATTATTATGACTCTCACTAATTTCAACTTTTACCATTCTCCTAATTAATGAAAGATCCGGGGGCAATCAATTGGAAGACCGGCGCGCGCTCACGGCAACCGCAATCACCGGAGCCGAGGGATTTATTAAATCGGCGCGTGGGGCCAATTAATCGCCGATCCCACCCGCCTCTCAAGTCTTAACTCACGCGCTCAAATAAATTACTATAAAAATTAGATCACGGGCCACCAAAGGCTGCAGAGAGACTAGCCGTTGTTGGGCTTGAAAATCCGCTGCCGATCGCTAAACAGCAAATACGATGAAACGGGATCGACGGCCGCGGTTTGCTGAAGAGACTCGCCGCCGTTGAGAGCAGAGCAGCGGAGCCAAGTACGTGGCCGTGCCGCCGGCAATGCGGAGGAGTGAAAGCGATGGGGATGGTCGGATGAATCACCGTTCTCCGACCGGTCTAATGGGGTCGCGTTTCCGTCGACCGGTGCCTTTTGCACCGGTTTTCAAACTTATTGCCTTTTTCGCTTCGAGTCAGCAAAAGATCAACGACCTCGGGCGTTTGTGAGATTTCTGTTTTTTTTTCATTTTTTGAAGTTTTTTATTTTTTAATTTAAGTGATGGTTTCAAATCGAGGAGAGAAACGGTATAGACTTACAGTTTGTTTGTCCTGCACCAGCGAAAAGGTGACGAGCCGCAGCAGCTCCGATGAACGAGGAAAAAGCTTCAAGGCAATGGCGAGGGAAAAGAGAAATGCGAGCTCTCTTTTGCTGACGGCCATTGACATTTGGTTGGACGCCTTCATTTTCAATCTCATGCGGCCGTTTGTTTGTCGCAAAGCCCTTGAAAGAAGGCAACGGCGTTTCATATCATTTCATCGTCGGGTCCATCCGGGTTTCACCCCACCGTGGATCCAAGCGCATGGACGGCGGGGACGGCTTGGTCCGACCCGATTACAGAGGCTGAGTCCTGGGCTAGAAACTTTAGACCAATTTTCAAATCTCAGATAGGGTCCAAACTTTAAAAGGTCCGAAATTTTATATTTTTATATCATTTTTTTAAAATATAATAAATAAATTTTTTTATATAAATATTTTTTATATATATATAATATAAATTAATCATATTCGGACTATTCTTTTCGTCTTTGATCCACATGCCCATCCATATGTATGTATGCACATATAAAGTAAATAAATAAAAATATATTTTGATCTTTATATTTTTACTCAGTTTATTTTGATCCTTAAACTTTAGTCATGTTGTTTCAAAAAATTACGTTTCTGAAGTTCCGTTGTAGAAACAATTAAGATTGATGAAATAACAAATCCATCACTTTACTAATTAGTCAACATATATATATATATCGAAGTGATATTAGCTATTTCATCAATTTTAATTATTTTAATATAATAAGATGTTAAGAATATAATTTTAAAAAATGAAAGACTAAATTGCAATAGCTAAAAATTTAAAGTTTAAAACCAATTTTAATGAAAGTTTGGAGACCACAAGTATATTTTAGCCAAATAAGTGACATGTTACTTTAACAAAGTTATTTGTTTAATTAAATAATGAATAATTTACAATGATAACCTAAATTATTAAATATGATTTGTGATTTCTAAGCTATGTATACATGAAATATAATGATTTAGAGAATCCTAGCCGATGCCTCAAATGATCTAATAAATTTTATTATTTTAATAATTATTTAACAGGTTAGGTCAATAATTTTTTGTATCCAAATCTTATTAAGACTTTCTTGCTTTATGATCTTAGCCAATGCTATTTAGTTATTTTTGGCCCACATTGCTTTAATTTGACCCTAGTGAGTTCATTGATGCAACATTTGTCTTAAAAGTCTAATTAAAGACAAGCAAGTCAAAACTTACTCCTTGGTTCACAAAAAATAGAAATATGAAAAGGGCTTGTACAATCTTCATTTTTCCCCTCCAACCATTATGTTGTGGATGTTTTCACCAAGGCTTTCAAAAATATCAATTTTGATTTAAAATCCTAATGGGAATTAATGACATTCACATACTAACGGGAGGGGAAATATTGCTTTATTACAACTCAAATGCTCATGGACAATGTCTGATTTTTTTCAATATTTAATCTTAAATTTTTATTTTTATTTTGTGTTCTAATTTTATCTTCCTCTATACTTTGAAACTATATATATATATATATATATATATATATATGTATGTTTGTATGTATTTTGTCTCATTTTACTCACTTTAGTTAATTAGCTTCTTTGCTTGTGTTAACATACTTCTATATTATTCATTATTATACTCCGAAGAATTCTATTATACTTTAGTTTACATCTTCTATCATATTACCTAATTTATTTTGTGTTTCATATTTTTCAATCAAATATTTGTTGTTTCTATTAGTTCATAATTTTATCTTTGGATCTAAGTTTTTTATTTCATATTTTAACATTGTTTTGTTTGTTTTTTGTTTCCTACATGATCAAACAAGCATATATATATATATATATATATATATATATATATGCTAGTTTTATCAAAACAATGCATACTTCTTGACCATTAAATTATCACATAACAAATCTCATTTATCTTCTTTAGTTTATTATGTTTTTTTTCTTCCACATTATGCAGCTTCATACCTTTGTATGTTCCTTCTATTCCTAACATAGAATTAACTGCAGCTTGGCTGGACCTCTCAGAATTACTAGAGCTCTCTATGGATACCATTAATTCGAGAATGCAACCAAGCTGCTAATTATTTAGCTTGTTTAGTAGCATCTTCTTCGCAAGTAATTCTATGAAGCCATAATTTTTCAGCTCAATTGGCGCTGCTTTTGCATGCTGATGCTTGAGGGCTAACCTTGTTGAGGCATTAAATTTGTTTTATTATCAAAAATAATAATAATCAGTATGGTGTTAATTGACTCGCTAAATAGTACATCTAGATGCATGAAAATCTCATCTAGTGCTCCATTTATATGTCAACCATGATATAATTTATTCTTAGACTTGTTCAATTGATCACCAATGTAATGCAGTAAAATTCACTCTACATGGTCAAATGGATCCTAGCCCATTTTGTTATGCAAACTAGAGACTAGATATTGTGAGAATTCTAGCATAGTATATATATTAGGTCATGATGTGGCATTCTCTTTGCTCTCTCTCTCTCTCTCGTTTTTTTTTTTTTTTTTGACTAAGTGCTTGTGGTATGGTATTAAAGTAGCTTTATTATCATATTATGTGGTTTCAAGGCCATGGAGTCGAACCTTTTGTCCCTAGGGATTAGCTTGCAAGCATTTCCCTAGGTCAAGGATTCTTCTAGCGGAATGGATCAAATGATAACATATGCAAGGAAAGCAATAAAGGATGCACTCTGTTATCATGTGCTCATAGTGTTTAATTAATAGTTATTGTTTAAAGTATTGATTTTGGATTTGTTCAAGTGGCACAAGTTGATGGGACCAACTAGGTTGTGGTGGATAATATTGATTTGGAGCAGTCTTTGGGGTCAATTTGGATCATATAAATATTTAGACTGCCTTGCGTAAAACAAGCCTGCCCCTTTCTTTTAGTAATACCAATGAAGTAGTTTAGGAGTCATTTGATACCAAATGGGTCATTAGTTTATTTATTATTGCATGATGAGTCCAATTAGACTTTAGTATTTAAGCCAGTCCAATTGTAAGCGGTGGAGAGCACATCATAAACTCTATGGGGCACTTGGCATCATTAATTTCTTTCTACGATGAAACAAAACTACTTGACTTATTTAAACTTATTTTTACGTTGAATAAAGTCAAGTATATATATATTTTGGATCAAAGTCTAGTTTAGTCGTGCCCATTTCACAAAACTAATTTATTTTAATCTAACCCGTACTCTACGTATCTCTCTTGGAGAAGATCCATTATTAGATTTGCTTCCACTGACTTATTCTAATACCAAGCAGAAGGCCAAGAATTTGAAGACCATACTGAACTGAATGATTAATTTGTTTCTTTCTTTTAGTGCTTGGGATAATGGAATCATTCCACTGATTTTTGAAACCCAAAGATTAATTGATTTGGAAGCATTACGAAAATGGAAACAAAGAGATAGAGATGAGCTTTCTGCTCAAAAGAGAAAATAGGAGAGATTTTAAAACACTGATAAATAAGCTTGAATCACAATTTAAATATAAAATTCATAATTAAATAATAAGTTCTCAAGACATGGACCTCCTGACATAAAATAAGTTTGTGGGTGGTCTCCCTTTGAAACTAAACAAAAGATTGGCCTTGCTACTAAGATTATGGGTGTTGGAAAGCTGTCATCACCTTTAATTGGAGTCTCTCTTAGGTTGCTGCACTGATTCAATGAAATATTTCAATGTGAGACTCAATTCATGTGTTCAATCTATCATACCTTGAAAGATGAACACATGAAATATTATGTAATGGAGAACATTCATCTGAATGCCAATGGATTTGTTCACTTGACAATGCCAAAGAACCTGAAGCCTTTTGTATTATGATTTCCATTCTCTTTGGGCACCTAGGCTTTCTCCTTGCTTCCATTTTAGAGTGCAGCAACCACCCCTTCTGAGCTCCTTTTTCTCTTGCCCCTTCACCCATCTGTCACAATCAATGATGGCCCTATCTTATTGAGGGCATGAATTGAGTGAGCATGATGATGCAAAGATATCCACACTAGCTTGTAAGAGGCATCAATTGAGTGACCATAATAACAAAGATGAACATGGGTGTATAAATATATACTTTTGATTATGATATTTGTACTTTGGGTACAAGCAGATGATGAGCGCAGCTGGGTTCAACCTTCTTCTTCCTTTTGGGACCTCCATGCATGAAAGAGAGTTAATTTTCAGGCAGCAACACAAAGTAATCATATTAAATTAGCACACGCCACATACTTCTCAACCCTTTCATTCAATGAATAGCTTTATGATCATTATGCTTCAACCAAGTTGTTATATTCCGCTTGTCATAGAGAAAGAAGCTTAGAACAAAAGACTTAATAACACAATGATACATTTATATAAGATCTCTACTATAATACATGCCATAGGGTCATTAAATCCAATCCACGAAATAATTTGATCGGTGGATAATATCATTGTGGTAAAGGTTGTAATGCCGAGAGACAAAGCAAATCCTTCTTCAGCAAGATGGAAAGGATGAAAAAAAAATGCAGCACCCTCTAAAACAAATTAAACCTTTTCATTTATATATATTATGAATAATTTTGAAATTGTGCTATGCCCCTCTTTCTCTGTATCAAATCTTGGGAATTGCTTTCCTAAGTGTTCAATTTGGATATTTCTCATGCCATCATTTAATAAAAAATTGTCAATGTTGCATTTTATATCCGTATTGACAATATAAATTGTAGTTAGATCTTAGAATAATACCAAGTTTAATTAGATTGACTACTAACTCGAAGGCTTTTATTGTATCGTCTTATCAAATTATTAGATTAATTTAGTGCTATGTGTAGTTTGGCAAAATTAAGGTTGAATGGAGCGGTAAATCTATTTTTAATTCTATTCTATTATTTGGTTATCTAAAAGAAAGTTGGAATCTTCATTTTTTTCGAAATAAAAATTATATTAATTGAAGAAATGGGTATTTCATTGTCTCCCCAATCTATACTATAATTCCATTCTCATTTTTTAATTATCAAAATCTCTTAATTTAACTTTGCCCTCATTGAAACAGTTTCAATTTTATGATTGACATACTTTCCCTCTTTGCTAAGGTTAAAATAAATTTGATTCTATTGTCCTAATTTTACCATACATAACAAACACTAGAATGGAATTGGCATCCCATTTCATTCTAGACTCATTTTTCATCTCTCACCAAACATTCAAGGTAAAACTAATTTTTATTAGAGAGAGAGAGAGAGATGGAATAAGAAAAGGCACAGGCAAAATTTCCCACGTCATATAAGATTTAATAAAAAAACTAAATGATTAAGTTGAAGGAGATTGTTGTGAAAGGACAGAACCTTCAAATTTAAATTTATGTAATAAGGCTTTGCCATCTGCTTGCACATTTGAGACCATTGGTTGATTATAGTTGATGGAGAGATCAATAAGAGGTTTTTTTTTTTTTTTCTCTTGCAGACTTCATAATTCACTAAGTGATTAAATTGAAAAGAAAAAAGAAGACCAAAAATAAGGACAAAATCAAAAGAAATGAAATAAAAGATTTTTTAGTTAGTTTAAATTTATATATTTTAATAGGTTAAATGGTAAAAAATACTGACAAAATGATTAAGAACATCAAGATAAATTTGAGTAGATTGGATTGAAAAAGCTTAAATGCCTTGTCTAGGATGATTTTCTTAGTTATTTACTCACACAAAGTTGTTAAGGAACATGAATGAAGTTTTATTCATATTTTTGTATGCATAATAAATGTGATGGTTAATTTTTATGGCAACTATAATTTTTTCACACTAACTCTCACTTATCAGCTCATTATTTCTAGAAGTTTACTTCAAAATAATCTCTTATAAGGTATGAATTTTTTCACAAAAACTCTCTTGGTAACTTTCTTACAAGAATGATACTTGTCATCCTGGCAAGCAAACATTAGAAGCTCATGCCATCTCAAAATAGGTGGTTTTAAGAAAAAAATTATCCTTGATATCCAAAAAAAACTATCATTGTTCCCATGCACCGTAAGAAATAAGCTTATGAAATAAGTTTAGAGAGAGCTATTTTTATAGACTTCAATTTAATTGGTCTTAGTTTGAACAATCTTGCTGCATGAAATAAACTGTCATGACCTAATTAGAAAGCATCACATTTGTATATAGTTACTACTTCTTCAATTGAAGTTCCCAATTGATAATGTTAGGAATTATACCTTCTTCTGGAACAAACTTAGATATATTTGCAATAAATGCATTAGCATGAGAAACCATATCCAAAAATACATTTCACAAACATAGGCTTCTATATCTTTTTACATCCTATTAGTTAATTGCTATTTAATAATGTTAATAAATTAATAATACACTGACTGCCAGCTGATAGGAAATAATTTAAATAATAAAAATTGAAATCAGAATACTTCAAGACTCTTAGCTAGTCCAAAGGGTCAGGTAAACAAGCATCAAGGAGTGACATTGTGCTTTCCTGGTATGTAGCTGGTGTTTTTAAAACTTCTACATGCATGACTTGGATTCCTGACTCCATGTTCCATGAAAGAATTCCACCTCCCTCCTGTGTGAACATGAACAAGTTTCTCATCTAGGCTGTTAAATTCTCTCCAACATATGGTTTGAAAATTTTGTCCCATGAACTTGCTGCTGAAGGCTAGCCACTAGCTGTTCATAGATAAGGATGGGTTGAAACTTATAATAAAAGAGAACATGGTGAAGCTAAAGCTTTAGGGCCCACTGCTGTGGTGTATAAATTATCCCAAGTTCACTTTCATGTTGGATTATAATTAATTTATCATGGATGATCCCACCAGCTGGTGCCAAGAAGTAAGTAAACCATTATACTTTGACACAGAGCACCATGCCTTCATTTTGCCTTTTGCTGCCTGGAGTTAAGAGACTAACCCTCGCATGCTACCATTGTTGGTCTCCATGCAAACCAGAGCTAATAGGCTTCTTTTCTCCTCTAAGCCTACCCCAAGAACTTGGTTGTAAGCATATGATAATTGCATATCATTGTTTAAATTCATGCCGGAAAGTCCATCAATTCAGACAAACCACCGTTGTCGTCGAATTAGGTGTCAATGCTATTGTTAGCTTGTTTGGACTGAAATAGTTTACTGTGAACAATGGCAGAGCACAGGCCTATTAAGGTGTGAGAAGGCTAGATATGAACTCCCATGCACCATATTGGAAGTTCAAAGGCTTCTCACAACTATTTGAAGAAAAAAAAAAACCGTCTTATTGAATTTTGCTTAAACCATTGAAACAATTCACAGTCATCATGCTAAAGAATCATGCATTATTTATTCATGAAATCTGGAGAATATTTAGTGCCACCCAAGTTGTCTTCTCAAAAAAAGCCAACAAAATAGATTCCAATTATACATGTAAATTGAGATCCAAGAATACAGTTTCTCCATTTCATGTCAATCAGCCTGTGCCGAAGCCAGAAAGTTGGATTCCATGGAGTCATTTGCTGAGAGTAAGTAGCAAGTAATCAGATTCATGCTTCTCTTGTTCAAATGTTTCAAACTGAGGAACAAATGGAGCAGCCCATGGGCAAAAATTTGTGTGGAAATTTATTTGCATCCCAAGTCTAGGCCCAACTCATTTGTATGCCTGCAGAAAAGCCACAGGTTCAATGGATCATGAAGAATTACTGGGAACAGTGGCAGATATGATCCCCATAAATTATTGGTGAAGACTGCAATTCTGAAACAATATGGTCAGCACATTAATGCCACATAATTTCTTCTCCAACGTTTTTTCACAGAACATTGAACTCAAAATGATCATTGTTCATAAAGATGGTGAGTGATTACAGTATAGGTGATGATGACGCTCGATCACCCCTCCTGGACGTCGGAAACGGAGGCTCTTCTTCTTCACCGGGTTGCCTGCAAAGAAGTCCCAAGACCGGAGAGGGTTCTCCAATGGGACCCTCCGATGCCCAAGTTAGTACAGAGGTCACAGTAGAGAAGGAGCTCGAGAGAGCTCTTGAGGAGGGAGAGGTCTCAGAGGGATCAGGTAGTTCCCTTAAGAGTTAGGGCATCGAGTGCGTGAAAAATGTGTGTTACCCTGTTTTCGACGTAATTTACGCTTTTATAGGGGTTGACGCTGGCACCATCACATGGGTTTTCGTGAAGTCAGAAGGTCTGCTGAGCCGTTGCGTGAATCTGGACTGGTTGGTGGGTTACGTCCCATCAGCAGCTGGGCTGTTGGGCGGCGGACGTCGTGCGTCTGGCGTTGTCGGGTGGCGCACATCAGAGGAGCGGTTTTTTGAACCGCTGGGGCTGATCTGGCGGGGACCGGGGGCCCCCATCTTGTCAGGGCTGAGCTGGGTCGACCTGAGCCGGGGCCCATCCAGCCGGCAAGGCAGTGCCGGGACGGGGCCGAATCGGCGGACTTCAAGGCGATGGGGCTGAGTCGAACCGGTCGGGGATGGCCTTGGCCGACTCGGCAGGGCCGGAGACACCGGGGCCGAGTCGGGCCGGCCGGGGATGGCCCTGGCCGATTCGATGGGACTAGAGACAACGGGGCCGAGTCGGGCCGGCCGGGGATGGCCTTGGCCGACTCGGCGGGACTGGAGACGCCGGGGCCAAGTCGGGCCGGCCGGGGATGGCCCTGGCCGACTCGGTAGGACTGGAGATGCCGGGGCTGAGTCGGGCCGGCCGGGAATGGCCTTGGCCGACTCGGCGGGACTGGAGATGCCGGGGCCGAGTCGGGCCGGCCGGGGATGGCCCTGGCCGACTCGGCGGGACTGGAGACGCCGTGGCCGAGTCGGGCCGGCCGAGGATGGCTTTGGCCGACTCGGCGGGACTAGAGATGCCGGGGCCGAGTCGAGCCGGCCGGGGATGGCCTTGGCCGACTCGGCAGGACTGGAGATGCCGGGGCCGAGTCGAGCCGGCTGAGGATGGCCTTGGCCGACTCGGCGGGACTGGAGACACCGGGGCCGACTGGAAATGTGCCGGGGCCGCCTGGCTTGGAGATGCCGGGGCCTGTCGAAAATGTGCCGGGGCCGCCTGGCTTGGAGACGCCGGGGCCGGCTGGGAAGATGTCGGGGCCTCCTTGCTTGGAGACGCCGGGGGCCGGCAAGTGTCGGCCTTTGATGTGCCGGCCTTGGAGGCCGACGCTGGAGGCCGATGTGGAGGTCGACGCTGGAGGCCGACACTGGTGTCTGGTACTAATCTATCGGCCTTTGGCCAGCGCTGGGGGCTGGCGCTAGAGGCCGACGCTGGAGGCCGCCGCTGGAGGCCGACGCTGGTGTCTGGCGCTAATCTATCGGCCTTTGGCCAGCGCTGGGGGCTGGCGCTAGAGGCCGACACTGGTGTTATCGGTCTTTGGGGCCATACAGAATTTTTATTTTTTACGGGGTCAACTGGCCCCATCAAATGCCCCCCACACTCCTTGAGCTTGCGTGCCCCGCATCGGCTAAGCGAAAGGAGTGTAGAACTTTTACTTTGGCACCCTACGCTGCCTTGGGTGGACGTTTATGTGTCTTCTTTGGCTGGCTGAGGACGGCCAGTAATCCTTTCCCAACGCGGGGTCCGGGAGTGAACCCCGGAGGGTGACCTGAGAGCTGGGCGTCGTCAGGTTTCTTTTGAACCACCTCGGGGGTGTGGGACCACTGCGAGGGGCGACTCAACCGGGTACGGAGCCTTTAGGGACTTAACCGATTCGGAGGCATCGCCGTGCCGGGGCCGAGTGGTCTTCCGTGGGCCGCGATGCCAGTGAGCTCCTTTTGAACCAGCCTGGGGGTTTGTGTTCCGCCCAGGTGGCGACTCAGCCGGGTACGGAGCCTTTAGGGACTTAACCAACTCGGGGGCACCGCCGTGCCGGGGCCGAGTGGCGTTCCGTGGGCCGCGATGTCAGTGAGCTCCTTTTGAACCAGCCTGGGGTTTTGTGTTCCATCCATGTGGCGACTCAGCCGGGTACGGAGCTTTTAGGGACTTAACCAACTCGGGGGCACCGCCGTGCCGGGGCCGAGTGGTGTCCCATGGGCCGCGATGCCAGTGAGCTCCTTTTGAACCAGCCTGGGGGTTTGTGTTCCGCCCAGGTGGCGACTCAGCCGGGTACGGAGCCTTTAGGGACTTAACCAACTCGGGGGCACCGCCGTGCCGGGGCCGAGTGGTGTCCCGTGGGCCGCGATGCCAGTGAGCTCCTTTTGAACCAACCTGGGGTTTGTGTTCCGCCCAGGTGGTGACTCAGCCAGGTACGGAGCCTTTAGGGACTTAACCAACTCGGGGCACCGCCGTGCCGGGGCCGAGCGGTGTCCCGTGGGCCGCGATGCCAGTGAGCTCCTTTTGAACCAGCCTGGGGGTTTGTGTTCTGCCCAGGTGGCGACTCAGCCGGTACGGAGCCTTTAGGGACTTAACCAACTCGGGGGCACCGCCGTGCCGGGGCCGAGTGGTGTCCCGTGGGCCGCGATGCCAGTGAGCTCCTTTTGAACCAGCCTGGGGTTTGTGTTCCACCCAGGTGGCGACTCAGCCGGGTACGGAGCCTTTAGGGACTTAACCAACTCGGGGCACCGCCATGCCGAGGCCGAGTGGTGTCCCGTGGGCCGCGATGCCAGTGAGCTCCTTTTGAACTAGCCTGGGGGTTTGTGTTCCGCCCAGGTGGCGACTCAACCGGGTACGGAGCCTTTAGGGACTTAACCAACTCGGGGGCACCGCCGTGCCGGGCCGAGTGGTGTCCCATGGGCCGCGATGCCAGTGAGCTCCTTTTGAGAGACTTGGCGCAGGGAGAACAAGTCGTGGCGCCAGAAAGGACTTCTTTATTACTTATGCCTCTGGGAGTACATCATTGATAATATCGGCGGAGGTTGTCCGCATTCCAGGTACGTGGAATGGGCTTCCCGTCAAGCTCTTCTAGTTTGTATGCCCCCCGGTGGAACGCCTCGGCGACACGGTAGGGACCTTCCCAGTTGGGGGATAGCTTGCCCCCTCGGTAGGCTTTGATACCTCGGCCTTTCGTAGCACCAAGTCTCCGCGGCGAAAAACCTTGGGACGAACCCGGGCGTTGTAGTACTTGGCCGCTCGCTGGCGAAAGGTCGCCATGCGCAGTCTCGCTCTGTCATGCGCCTCGTCGATGAAGTCTAGGTTGGCCCGAATCAGTGCGGAGTTGCCTTCCTCACTGAAGGACTCCACACGTGGACTGGGCAATCCGATCTCGACGGGGATGACGGCCTCGGATCCGAAGGAGAGGCTGAAAGGAGTTTCGCCCGTCGGGGCTCTGGGCGTTGTGTGGTAAGCCCATATCACACTGGGGAGCTCTTCTACCCAGCGTCCTTTGGAGCCGTCTAGGCGAGTCCTGAGCCCTCTGAGGATGGTGCGGTTCATGACCTCAGCCTCCCCGTTGGTCTGGGGGTGGCCGACGGAGGTGAATCGGTGGCGAATGCCTAGCTCCTCGCAGAAGGTTTTGAATGCCTCGTTGTTGAACTGGCGACCGTTGTCCGTGACGAGGGTGTGAGGCAAGCCAAAGCGGCATATGATCGACTTCCAGAAGAAAGCCTTAACTTTGCTCTCCGTGATTTTGGCCAACGCCTCGACCTCGACCCACTTGGTGAAATAGTCGATGGCGACTAGCAAGAATCTCCGCTGCCCTGAAGCTGGGGGGAACGGTCCAAGGATGTCCATTCCCCACTGGGCGAAGGGCCACGGAGCCGAGTGGGCTCAGCGGGGCAGGCGGCTGACGTTGGATGTGCGTGGCGCTGGCAGCCGTCACACCTTTGAACTAGCTTGGCCGCGTCCTCCTTCATAGTGAGCCAGAAGTACCCCTGACGGAGAGCCTTCTGGGCTAAGGATCTGCCCCCCAGATGATTCCCGCAAATGCCCTCGTGGATTTCTCTGAGGATGTAGTCGGCATCGGCGGGGCCTACGCACTTAAGCAACGGGTAGGAGAATGACCTTCTGTATAGGCGCCCGTCGAGGAGGATGAACTTGGAGGCCCTCCACTTGAGCAATCTGGCTTCGTTGCGGTCGTCAGGGAGGGTGCCGTCGGTGAGGTAGCGGACATAGGCATCCATCCATGTAGGTTCCGGGGTGAGCGGGAGGACTTCCTCCCCGCCCTCTATACTGGGCCTTTCTAGATATTCGATGTAGGCGTCCCTTGTCAGCCGTCGGCGGAGGTAGCCAGTCGAGAGAGGACGTCGGCCTTTGCGTTTTCACTCCGGGGGATGTAACTGATGCTGAAGTAAGGCAGTGAGGAGGTCAAGAGTTGAACCTTTTTCAGATATTGCGCCATAACGGGGTCGCGCGCCTCATACTCTCCGTTGATTTGCCCGAGACGAGTTGCGAGTCCGTGTAGGCTCTGAGGTGCTTTGCTCCAACCTCCTGGGCTAATCTTAACCCGGCCAGCAGGGCTTCGTACTCCGCTTGGTTGTTGGTGGCTTCAAAAAGAAATCTCAGGGCGCACTCGGTTCTTTCTCCTCCGGCCCGGCAAGAATGAGGCCGGCGCCACTCCCTTGAGAATTCGATGCGCCGTCCACGTGGAGGATCCAGGTCTCTTCCATCACCGCTCGGCTCGGGCTGGGCTGCTCCCCAGGGACCTCTTTGAGATCTTCTTCCGCCCAAGTGCACTCGACCAGGAAGTCGGCCAGGACTTGGGACTTCAAGGCCGGTCGTGCTTGGAAAGAGATGTCGAATTCCCCCAGCTTGATGGCCCATTTGGCGAGTCGACCCGAAGTATCCGGACGGGCCAGGATGGCTCGGAGAGGTTGGTCCGTGAGCACCACGATAGGATGGGCTTGGAAATACGGGCGAAGACGCCGGGCAGAAACTATCAAGGCGAAAATGACTTTCTCTTTTGGAATACCTGACCTCGGCGTCGTGCAGGACCTTGCTCACGTAGTAGACTGGCCTTTGGGTTCCGTCAGCGTCAAGGCGCACCAGGACTGAGCTGACGGCTTCTGAGGAGGCGGCTAAGTAAAGGAAAAGACTCTCCCGTCTCTCGGCTTGGAGAGGAGCGGTGGGGAGGACAGGAATGCCTTTAAGCCGTCGAAAGCTTCCTGGCAGTCGTCCGTCCACGCAAAACCGTTCACCTTCCGCAGGGCCTTGAAGAAAGGCAAGCACCTCTCTGCCGATCTGGAGAGGAAACGACTCAGAGCCGCTATCCTCCCCGTTAGCCGTTGCACTTCCTTCTTGTTGGACGGCGGCCTCATGTCAAGTATGGCACTGATCTTCTCTGGGTTCGCCTCGATTCCGCGCTGGGTCACCATAAAGCCCAGAAATTTACCTGCCGTGACCCCAAAAGCACACTTCTTAGGGTTCAGCTTGACTTGGAAGCGACGGAGGTTGTTAAAAGTTTCTTCCAGGTCGGAGATGTGGTCGGCGGCACGGGTGCTCTTCGTCAGCATGTCGTCCACATAGACTTCCATGTTCCGGCCGAGCTGGTCCTGGAACACCTTGTTCATCAGCCTTTGATAGGTCGCTCCTGCATTCTTGAGGCCGAAAGGCATCACCTTGTAACAGTAAATGCCTTTCTCTGTCACGAAGGAGGTGTGCTCCTCGTCGCCGGGGTCCATCCTTATCTGGTTGTATCCGGAGAAGGCGTCCATGAAGCTGAGAAGCTCGTGACCAGAGGTGGAATCGACCAGCTGGTCAATTCTTGGCAAGGGAAAGCTGTCTTTTGGGCACGCCTTGTTGAGGTCGGTGAAGTCTATACATATCCTCCAGCTCCCGTTTGCCTTGCGCACCATGACTACGTTGGCCAGCCAGCTTGGGTAGTGCGCCTCCCGGATGTGGCCGGCGCTGATCAGCTTGTTGACTTCTTCATCAATCGCCCTTTGTCGGTCGGGGGCAAAGCTCCTCTTCTTTTGACGGATTGGACGGTGGCGCGGGTCGATGTTGAGCTTGTGGGTGATGACCTCCGGAGGGATGCCGGGCATGTCAGACGCTGACCAGGCGAAGACGTCCGAGTTAGCCCGCAGGAAAGCTAAGAGGCGCTCCCGGTCTTCCAGGGGAAGGAGTCCGCCCACACGGACGGTCCTTGCTGGGTCATCGCTGAGGGGAAAGTCAGGAGGTGCTCGGCGGGCTCCCCTCCTTTGGCGGAATCTCTAGGGTCGGATGCTTCCAGGGCCGGGCCGGCCTCCAAAGGGCTTGACGCCGCATGATAGCAAGGTAAGACCGGGCTTATCTCCCGCGCATTTCTCCAACTCCTTCGCTGGTGGGAAACTGCACCAGTAGACGTCGGGTGGAGATAACCGCGTCCAAAAGATTCAGGCCGGGATGCCCAAGAATGGCGTTGTATGCCAAAGGGACCCTCACAACTAGGAATTTCATGATCACGGTGCTTTGGCATGGCGGGGTTCCGGCCATCACGGGCAAGGATATTTCGCCCTCAACCCTCACAGAATCTCGGTGAATCCGACTAGCGGGGTTGCCACGGGCTGAAGGGAGTCAACAGATAAACCCATCCGAACAAAGCATCGTAAGTAAGGATGTCAGCTGAGCTGCCACTATCAACTAATATCCTTTTTACAGGGTGTTTGGCGATCGTCATAGCGACGACTACGCCTTCATTGTTTACATTTTCCATTACAGCAGTCTCCCCCCGGGGCATTACATTATTTGGAGCATCCTCCCCCTCGGCCGCTTGGACGCAGAGGCTGACCCCCAGGACACCATCCCGACAGTCCGCTCCGTGGGAGTGTTGTCGACGGCGGCTTGAGCTGGTGGAGGCCCCATGATGGCCGGCAGCGGCTGTGGCGTCTTCTGGACGTACTTGCCGAGGTAGCCCCGTTGGATGAGCTCCTCGATGGCCCACTTCAAGCTGTAGCAGCTGTCGGTGTCGTGGCCGTAGTCCCGGTGGAATCGACAGTAGCGGCTTCTGTCGCGGGATACACCCTTCTTCATGGGGGGAGGACGTTGAAGGTAGGGCTCGCCCTCGATCTCCATCAGGATGTGGGATCGAGGGGCAAGGAGAGGAGTGAGCTTACCCTCGTCGGGGACAGGGCTTCGGCGCCTGTTGTCGGACCGGCGAGGTGGGTCGGATCGATGATGTCGAGGAGGTCCGCTCGGCTCAGGGCGAGCGGATTTGTGGCTGGAGCCCTTCGAAGACTCCCGACGAGTGAGGTCGGCTTCATCTGCCCGGATGTACTTCTGGGCCCGGAGGAGGAGGTCAGAGTAAGAGCTCGGGGGCTTCTTGTCCAGGGAGAAGGTGAAGCGGGACGGAAGGAGTCCCCGCTTCAGCGCCAGGGTGGCCACCGCATCATCGAGATGGTAGACCTCGAGGGCGGCGGTTTTGAATCGGGACACAAAGTCCCGCAGGGACTCTCCTTCTTCTGGCGGACGGAGAAGAGGCTGTCCGCCACCCTTGGGATCGGCGGCAGGCGTCAAAGTGGGCCAGGAATGCCCTCTCCAACTCCCGGAAGGAGTCTATGCTGTGGGGGACAGGCGCGAATGCCACGCACGGGCGGCCTTCCGCAGGGTTGCAGGGAAGGCCTTGCAGAGAAGGGCGTCTAAGGCGCCCTGGACTTGCATCATGGCCTTGTAGCTCTCGAGGTGATCGAGGGGGTCGATCGTACCATCGTACGGGTCCACCTGGGGGAAGCGGAACCTGGAGGGGACCGGTTCCTCTAGTATGCGGCGGGTGTAAGGAGGACGAGTGTCAAACTCTTCCTCCGGCTGGTGGTTGATCTTCCTGGCGAGCTCGTCGAGGCACCGGTTGTACTCATCCAGGCATTCCTCCGCCTGGTGGTTGATCGTCGGAGCCCTCCGAGATGGCTCGGAGGAAGAAGAAGAAGAGGAAGCAGAAGACAGAGATGGAAGTCGGGACTTCCGCCTGGGTTCCTCGTGATGATGTGGCTTGGGAGGAGCTCGCTGGGGCCGTGGCCAGGGGACCGTGGCCGCTTGGAAGGCTCGCGGCGAGGCTTCCTGAGGGAAGCTTGACGTCGGCCGTCCCCCGGCGGGGGAGCCTTCCCTCGCCGACTGCTGGCTGGTGGGGGGAGCAGTCTGGTGCTGGGTGGCCACGGACTGCTGCTGCTGGAGTCCATGGACCATGGCAGTGAGATTCTAAACTTGCTGGGAGAGGGTTGCCAGCCGCTCCTCTGTTTGGAGGGCGGCGTCCGGCGGCGGGCCGCAACCGGAGGGCTGGTAGCAGGGGGATTGGCCTCCTGTTGTCTAGTCGGCGGGGGGAGCCCCGTCGGGCAACTGACGGAGGCGTCCTGGGCTCGCGTCACCACCATGGCTTCTAGGAGAAGAGAGGGATGGAAGATGTAGCTCGAGAAAGACGTTCGCTACTTCTTATGCACCACTTTTCCCTACCTGGCGCACCAATCTGATGACGCTCGATCACCCCTCCTGGACGTCGGGAACAGAGGCTCTTCTTCTTCACCGGGTTGCCTGCAAAGAAGTCCCAAGACGGAGAGGGTTCTCCGGTGGGACCCTCCGATGCCCAAGTTAGTGATAGAGGTCACAGTAGAGAAGGAGCTCGAGAGAGCTCTTGAGGAGGGAGAGGTCTCAGAGGGATCAGGTAGTTCCCTTGAGAGTTAGGGCATCGAGTGCGTGAAAAATGTGTGTTACCCTATTTTCGATGTAATTTACCCTTTTATAGGGGTTGACGCTGGCACCATCACGTGGGTTTTCGTGAAGTCAGAAGGTCTGCTGAGCCGTTGCGTGAATCTGGGCTGGTTGGTAGGTTATGTCCCATCAGCAGCTGGGTTGTTGGGCGGTGCACGTCGCGCGTCTGACGTTGTTGGGTGGCGCACGTTAGAGGGGCGGTTTTTTGAACCACTGGGGCTGATCTGGCGGGGATCGGGGGCCCCCGTCTTGTCAGGGCTGAGCTGGGTCGACTTGAGCCGGGGCCCATCCAGCCGGCAAGGCAGTGCCGGGGTGGGGCCGAATCGGCGGACTTCAAGGCGATGGGCGAGTCGAGCTGGTCGGGGATGGCCTTGGCCGACTCGGCAGGGCTGGAGACGTCGGGGCCGAGTCGGGCCGGCCGGGGATGGCCCTGGCCGACTCGGCGGGACTAGAGATGACGGGGCCAAGTCAGGCCGGCCGGGGATGGCCTTGGCTGACTCGGCGGGACTGGAGATGCCAAGGCCGAGTTGGGCCGGCCGGGCATGCCCCTGGCCGACTCGGTAGGACTGGAGATGCCGGGGCCGAATCGGGCCGACCGGGGATGGCCTTGGCCGACTCGACGGGACTGGAGACGCCGGGGCCGAGTCGGGCCGACCGGGGATGGCCTTGGCCGACTCGGCGGGACTGGAGACGTCAGGGCCGAGTCGGGCCGGCTGGGGATGGCCCTGGCCGACTCGGCAGGACTAGAGGCGCCGGGGCCGAGTCATGCCGACCGGGGATGGCCCTGGCCGACTCGGCGGGACTGGAGATGCCGTGGCCGAGTCAGGCCGGCCGGGGATGGCCCTGGCCGACTCGGCGGGACTGGAGGCGCCGGGGCCGAGTCGGGCCGGCCGGGGATGGCCTTGGCCGACTTGGCAGGACTGGAGATGCCGGGGCCGAGTCGAGCCGGCCGGGGATGGCCTTGGCCGACTTGGCTGGACTGGAGATGCCGGGGCCGAGTCGAGCCGGCCGGGGATGGCCTTGGCTGACTCGGCGGGACTGGAGACGCCGGGGCTGCCTGGCTTGGAGACGCCGGAGCCGGCCGAAAATGTGCCGGGGCTGCCTGGCTTGGAGACGCCAGGGCCGGCTGGGAAGATGCCGGGGCCTCCTTGCTTGGAGAGGCCGGGGGCCGGCAAGTGTCGGCCTTTGATGTGCCGGCCTTGGAGGCCGACGCTGGAGGCCGACACTGGTGTCTGGCGCTAATCTGTCGGCCTTTGGCCAGCGCTGGGGGCTGGCGCTAGAGGCCGACGCTAGAGGCCGCCGCTGGAGGCCGACACTGGTGTCTGGCGCTAATCTGTCGGCCTTTGGCCAGCGCTGGGGGCTGGCGCTAGAGGCCGACACTGGTGTTATCGGTCTTTGGGGCCGTACAGAATTTTTATTTTTTACGGGGTCAACTGGCCCCATCAAGTGAATATCACCAATAAGGTGTTGACTTTTACCGTTTAAAGAAAAAAAAAAGTAAAAAGTAAAAAAAAAGTAACGAACCCACGCAAGCATTGAATGCTCGCGTGGGACGTTGGGCAACGCTCGCAGCGTTCACGGAACGCTCGGCGAGCGTTTATGTTCCGTTTTTCTTTCGTTTTGGGAATAGGTAACATGGTCTAACGGTTTAAAATATTATATAGGAATAGTCTAAAGAAATTTAAGAAAGAAAAAGAAAATCTAAATCCTAAAAGATTTATTCATTTTGTTGAAGATTTTGTTGCTGAAAATCCTTGGAGTTGGGAGTCTATCTACTTGGAGTTGGGAGTTTGTCTCAGTTGGGAGTTTGTCTCCTGTTGCTGCAAGTGCTGTTTGGAGTTGAGAGTTTGTCTCAACCTATTTGTCTCAACCTAATGGAGCTACTAGTGGTAAAAAGTGTATTTAACTATTTTATTTATATTTTATTTGGGCAAGAATCATTGGGTTTGCACCTCCACCGATCGTGCTCGCGGTAGGAGGATCGGATCGAGCCAAGTCGTTGTACCTTGGGGACAAATTGCCAACAACCCGCACGAGGGAGCAAAAACTTGTCCTTAGGGCAGTGTCTAACACTTGAATTTAAATTTTAGATTAATTATTCTAGCATTTTCTAAAAAGGTTTTTCAAAAATCAAAACAATTTTTCTAACAGCTAAGGACAATTTTTCTATCATTAGAAAGTGCTAGATTTGATTATAAGTAATTAAAAAAATCTTATTTTTGAATCTGTTCAGAAGCCTTAGAATTATTTTTGAATTTAAAATTTAAAATTCAAAATTCAAATTTGAAATTCAAATTTTGAATTTAAAAAAAATGAAACTCAAATTCAAAATTGAATTATTTGAGATAATTTTTTCTTAATGGTTTTATTATTATTGCAAGTAGTTTCTAGATTTAATTCTTTTAAATTGAAATTTAAAATCTAGAAATATCAAAAAAATCATTAATTTAAAAATTCAAATACTTTTTGGTTGTGCAGAACAAATTAAGAAACCAACCTTTTCAAAATGTGATGATCTTAGTGCAATCAAACCTGATAAATTTAATAGATCATTCTTTAGAGGTGGCAAAGCAAAGTGAAATACTGGCTTACCATTTTAGGCTTATTTTCTGCCATAGAATCACCAGATCCCAAATCCAACACTCAACAAGGTTCTTCTAGTATTGTTGATATTTCCTCTTCATCAACATCAAAAACATCCCAAGAAATAGATTTTCATTGTAGACATAGAATTTTAAGTGCAATATCTGATAATCTGTATGATGTCTACCTTCTTACTAAAACTGCTAAGGAACTATGGGATGCCCTTAAGGCTGAATATGGGATGGTTGATGCTGGTCTAGATCGTTTCACCATCTTAAAATTTTGAAAGTACATAAAGGTAGATTCCAAACCCATTAGTATTCAAATTCATGAATTCCAAGATTTTCTTAGAAAGTCAGAGTTGACTGGCTGTAGTTTTTCTGAAAACTATAAGGTCCAAGCCTTAGTAGATTCCCTTCACCTTCTTGGTCATCCTTTACTCGAGAGCTTAGCCATAAGCAAGGTAGCTTGACCCTAACAGAAGTGATTAACTCTATTAGGATAGAAGAAGAACACCGCTTAAGCTCAATCAAAATCAAAAGACCGACCTTGGACCTAAAATCCTTCTGACCGAGTCAAATCCAACTCCAAATCAATTCAAACCTAAGGAAAGAATTTTAAGAAAAAAATTTCAATCTAGATCCAACCAATCATACAAACCTCCTCAGAACCAATCAAACCAGAACCGACCGAATCAGAAGTCAAAGAATTATAAAGGCACATTATGCATTGTGTGCAGAAGGACAAATCATGTGGCGAAGGATTGCTACCACCGAAAAACTGAACCATTAAGGAAATCATCTAAACCACAAGTTAACATGGTTGACAGTGATGCTGAGTCTTCTTTCAGGTCGGTAAATTTAAAATTCTTAATTAACTCAACCCAATCTTCTTGTGATTGGTGGCTTGATTCAGGAGCTAATGTTCATATTTGTTTTGATCGCTCCTGATTCTCCATCTTTCAGGAATCAAATGGAGGAGGCGTGACACTTGGGAATAACTCTTCAGCACAAGTACTTGGGAAAGGTCAAGTGGATCTAAAGATGACATATGGGAAGATCCTGATCCTTCACGAAGTGCTGTTAGTTCCTAGTGTTAGAAGAAATTTGATTAGTGGATCTCTCCTTATATCTAGAGGATATAAAATTGTTCTAGAGTTAAATAAAGTTGTAATTACTCATAATAATGAGTTTGTTGGTAAAGGCTTTGTATGTGAAGGTCTTTTTAAATTAAATGTATCCTCTAAGTTATCTAATAAAAGTCTTCTTCTTTTTAATGTTGAATCTTCAAATGTTTGGCATAGTAGACTTGGTCATGTGAATTTTGATCGTATTCATTACATGACAAATCTTAATCTAATTCCTAAAGTTCACATCGATAGAAAGTTCAAATGTGAGATTTGTATTCAAGCCAAGATGCCAAGAAAACCTTTTAAATCAGTAAATAGGAGTTCAACACTTCTTGAATTAGTCCATAACGATGTATGTGACTCTACCAAATTTCCTACACGGGGAGGAAGTCGTTACTTTGTAACATTCATAGATGTCTTCTCTTGATATTGTTACATATATTTGATAAAATCTAAGGATGAAGTATTAGATAAGTTTAAGATTTATAAGTAGAAGCTGAAACCCAAACTGAGAAAAAACTTAAGAAATTTAGGTCAGATCGCGGTGGTGAATATACCTCAAATGAAATGACTCTATTTTGTCAAGAATATGGGTTATTCATGAAGTTTCACCACCATACTCTCCTTAGTCCAATGGTGTAGCTGAACGAAAAATCGTACGTTAATGGATATGGTTAATTCAATGTTAATAAGTTTAGGTGTACCCGAGAACTTGTGGGGGAAAGCTCTTTTAGCTGCATGTTATATTTTAAATAGGATACACTTTAAGGATAGTCCTAAAACACCTTTTGAGCTTTGGAAAGGTAGAACACCCAGGCTAGATTATCTTAAGGTGTGGGGATGCTTAGCTAAGGTAGGAATACCTGAACCTAAGAGAAGAAAAATAGGACCTAAAACTGTAGATGCTATCTTTATAGGTTATTCCTTAGATAGCAGTACAAATAGGTTCCTAGTGATAAACTCTGATATAAGTGGCATTTTAAATAATACTCTTATCGAATTAAGAGATGCTACTTATTTTAAAAATGTTTTTCATTTCAAGAACCAAGTACCAAATCAAATTTCTTCTAATCCTTTTTTGGTTCATGATTCTTTTAAAGCTGGGTTCTCTAATGAGTCAAAGAAAAGGAAAAGATCTAATCCTGAAGGTGACCTTCTGAACTTAGAAAAAGTTCAAGGATAAGGAAAGAAAAAGACCTTGGTGAAGGTTTCTTTACTTTCCTAGTCGAAGGCGAACCTTCTTCTTTTTCAGAGGCGATGTCTTCTCCTGATGCTCCTTTTTGGAAGGAAGCTATTCTTTCTGAATTTAATTCAATCTTACAAAATAAAACTTTGATCTTATTTGACTTACCCCTGGAAGCAAACCTTTAGGGTGTAAGTGGGTATTTAAGAAGAAATTTAAACCTGATGGTTCAATAGAAAAGTATAAGGCTAGATTAGTAACCAAAGGATATAACCAAAAGAAAGGGTTAGATTTCTTTGATACATATTCTCCTGTAGCTAGAATAACAACCCTTAGATCACATCTTGCTATTGCTTCCATTCATAAGTTAATCATTCATCAAATGGATGTGAAGACTGTGTTCCTAAATGGAGATCTTGAGGAGGAGATCTATATGGAACAGCATGAAGGTTTTGTTGTAAAGGGACAAGAAGACAAGGTTTGTAAACTTATCAAGTCCCTTTATGGTCTTAAACAGGCTCCTAAACAATGGCATAAGAAATTTGATCAAATTATTCTATCTTTTGGATTTCAAATCAATAATCATGATAAGTGTGTTATTCTAAAATCATCGACAATGATTGTGTAATCCTTTGCTTATATGTAGATGATATTTTAATTTTGGAACATCTCTTGAAATTATTTCAAGTGTTAAATCTTTCATCTCGTCTAAGTTTGACATGAAAGATTTAGGTGAAGCGGATGTAATCCTAGGGATAAAGCTTATCAAGTCCCATTAAGGGATAGCTCTTTCTCTTTCTCATTCTATAGAAAAAATGATCAAGAAGTTTGGTTATTCAAATCTTAAATCAATATCTACTCCTTTTGATCCTAGCTTTCACCTAAAGAAAAATTTAGGTGACCCAATTAATCAATTAAAGTATTCTCAAATTATAGGATCTCTCTTGTATGTAGCAAACAGGACAAGACCTGATATTGCCTATGCTGTAGGAAGGCTGAGTAGATATAATCAAAATCCTGATCAATCTCATTGGGTAGCCTTAGAAAGAGTGTTCTGATATTAAAGGGAACACTTAATCTCTCTTTGATGTTCACTGAATACCCTGAGGTGGTTGAGGGTTACAGTGATGCTAATTGGGTCACTGATTCTCATGATTTAAAATCAACCACTGGATTTCTTTCTTCTTGGCGGTGCTGCTATTGCCTGGGGATCCACTAGGCAAACTATCATTTCTAGAAGCACCATGGAGGCCGAGTTGATACCTTTGGATACCACCTGTAATGAGGCAGAGAGGATAAAAAATCTAATATCAGAGCTACCTTTGGTACCTAAGCCAGTTCCAGCTATATCAATCCATTGTGATAATAAGGCCGCAATTGAACTGATAAATCAAAAGAGTACCAATAAAAAGATGAATCGCCATATACGGCTTCGTCATAAGTCTATAAGACAACATAAGAAAAATGATGTTATCTCTTTGGAATTTGCCAAATCTGAGAAGAATTTGGCAGATCAATTAACCAAGGGATTATCTAGGAGTGGAGTCCTAGATTCATCGAGGGGGATGGGGCTTAAGCCCATTATTTGGTCACCAGCAGTGGATACCCAACCTCTGTGATTGGAATCCCGTGAATGAGGTTCAATGTGGTAGAAACGAAGCTGATTGAGTGATCGTGTTAGAGCACAAATTTTTTAAAAAAAAATTTCAACCCATCCCTATGATGAGTGCTCTTATAAAGTGACAAAGTAAATTTGTGTAAGGTTGAGTGATTCTCTTAATGGATCCGAGGTAGGTTATCTGCAGGGTATTAGTCACAAATACCCTTAGAGGATTCACCTATATGAGAATTGTCATATGAGGCCGTGACTAAAGGTTTGGGCTAATCTTAAGAAATTCTTATGAAAAATCAAGGTACTAAGCGCAATGCCTTTAATATGCGCTGACCGCTTAAACCCAATTGATTCATGCTGTGTGTGCGATTAATAGAAGTCTGAGTCAAGGACCTAGTTCAAGATCTAATCCACTATGGTTCCTTCATATGTATACAATCAACACTAAGTGAGGTTCAAGTCCATAGGACACCTCACCCATTGCGTAGTATAAGATGCCCTAAATTTTTGGTATATTAATTTTATTATTTATTTTATTATTATTTTATTTTATTTTATTTTATTTTATTTATTTTATTTTATTTTTTAACTTTTGTGGGGGATTGTTAACTTTTACCGTTTAAAGAAAAAAAAAAAGGAAAAGTTAAAAGTTAAAAAAAGTAACGAACCCATGCGAGCATTGAATGCTCGCGTGGGACTTTAGGGAACGCTCGCAATGACCATTCGCGGAAGATGAGCGTTCCGTGATTTAATATGTTCCGTTTTTCCTTTCATTTTGGGAGGAACGGTTACATAGCCTAACGGCTTAAAATATATATATATATATATATATATATATATATATATATATATATAGGGATAGTCTAAAGAAATTTAAGGAAGAAAAAGAAAATCCAAATCCTAAAATATTTATTCATTTTGTTGAAGATCCTGTTGCTGCAAATCCTTGGAGTTGTCCTTAGAGTTGGGAGTCTATTTGCTTGGAGTTGGGAGTTTGTCTCCTGTTGCTGCAAGTGCTGTTTGGAGTTGGGAGTTTGTCTCAACCTGGTGAAGCTACTAGTGGTAAAAAGTATATTTAACTATTTTATTGTTATATTTTATTTGGGCATCTAAAGAATCATTGGGTTTGCACCTTTACCCGATCGTGCTTGTGGTAGGAGGATCGGATCGAGCCGGGTCATTGTACCTTGGGGACAAATCGCCAACAACCCGTACGAGGGGGCAAAAACTTGTCCTTAGGGTAGTATCTAACACGCCTCGACTAGTTTGATTCCTTCTAACTTTAATTTAGATTTTGAATTTAAATTTTAGATTAATTATTCTAGTATTTTCAAAAAAAAAATTCAAAAATCAAAACAATTTTTCTAACATAAGGATACCAAGGAATGCACAATATTGAGATTAAACCACTATATTTTGTTTGCGAGTTCCATGCATTTAGCTGCGCACCCAATTAGCCATGAATCTTAAGATGCCAACAAGATCGTGGCAAAATGGCAAACATCCAAGCCACCTGAAACTAGAAAACTAAGTTAAGCAAACACTAGATTTGAATACAATGCTTAAGCAAGTTGTTATTATATTCTTGAGAACATAGATGTTAGCAAGAACAAAATATCCATAAGTGAAAATAACATAAACTGATCTGATGTGGCTGATCCAGCACCGTTAGAATAAAAGGTAACAACAGCTAACGGAGGTCACCATATCTCGACCCTGAGACCCCCTCCGGTCTCAGGGTGCACCAACATCATCTTACCCCCGAGACCCCCCCTCCGGTCTCGGGGTGCACCAGCATAATCTCACCCCGAGACCCCTCCGGTCTCGGGGTGAATCACCATATCTCGACCCCGAGACCCCCCTCCAGTCTTGGGGTGCACCAGCATTATCTCACCCTCGAGACCCCCTCTGGTCTCGGGGTGAGATCACCATATCTCGACCCCGAGACCCCCCTCTGGTCTCGGGGTGCACCAGCATCATCTCACCCCCGAGACCCCCTCCGGTCTCGGGATGAGATCACCATATCTCGACCCCGAGACCCCCCCTCCGGTCTCGGGGTGCACCAGCATCATCTCACCCCCGAGACCCCCTCGGTCTCGGGGTGAGATCACCATGTCTCGACCCCGAGACCCCCCTCCGGTCTCGGGGTGCACCAGCATTATCTCACCCCCGAGACCCCCTCCGGTCTCGGGGTGAGATCACCATATCTCGACCCCGAGACCCCCCCTCCGATCTCGAGGTGCACCAGCATTATCTCACCCCCAAGACCCCCTTCGGTCTCGGGGTGAGATCACCATATCTCGACCCCGAGACCCCCCTCCGGTCTCAGGGTGCACCAGCACCATCTTACCCCCGAGACCTCCCCTGGTCTCGGGGTGAGGTCACTATATCTCCACTTCGAGACCCCCTCCGAACTCGTGGTGAGCGGGCATCATCAACGATCAGCACGCGGACCAGCCTTCGAACCAAATGACAACTCCGGGCCACCTGTTGCGCCCACGTGACTCTCCGTGCGCCCGTGGCTGCTTGCGGCCATGCCTCATAATGGCGTATGGTGCATTGCATGTGTCCCTGTGCGTGACTGTGTCCCGTTACGGAGTACGATTCACTACCACTTGCAACTGTGCGCGGTCATGTCAAGCAACGACGCGAACCAAATATAACTGCGGCTGCTAGACACGTGTAAAGCCATATTAATAGGTAACGCGGGACGCCTCTGGCGCGCACAGTGATGGTACGACAACAATCTTCTGGAACAGAAAGATGGGACATTCGGACAGGTATAAAAACATGCGCCCGTGCTGTAAGTAAGGATCCGAACTCTGGTTTTCTAGCTTTCTTCCTCCTAGCAAAACCTTAACTGTTTCAGCTCCCTTCTGCTGAGCGGTTCTTGTCTGATCCCAAGTAACTAACTTGAGCGTCAGAGGGTCCCACCGGATCTGGTCTCCGGGGACTTTTCTTGCAGGAGTCTGGAGAGAAGGACGTCCATCTTTCTCGATGTTTGAAGAAGGTGACTTGGCATCATCAGATTGGCGCGCCAGATAGGGGGGTAGAAAGAGAAAGACATCAAACCAGCAATCTGCAATCTCTCTCTTCAAGCTCTTGAAGCCATGGTGATGACCCGAACGAAGGAAGTTTCTGCCAGTTGCGCTGGGGGGCAGCACCGCGGGGCCGGTCCACCCGCGGAGGCCCCCACGGTTCTCCCAGCCAGCGTTCCGGTACCACTGCATCCCCAGGAGGCTGGACCTTCCGCTCCTTCGGCCGATGTCCCTGCGCCTCCTCCGCATCAGCTCCAAGAAGATCGATTCACCGCCCTGGCCACGCAAGTCCAATCTCTGGCAGCGGTGGTTCAGGGCCTGCAGCACCAACATGCGGCCACGCAGCAGCCGGAGCCAAATCCATCAATCCCAGGGGTGGTGCAACCCAGCCAGCATTCCTCCTGGAGGAGATCACCGGTGCCGGGGGATCGCCACCATCAAGCTCCGCCCAAGCCTCACCACCGGGAAGTCTCTAAGAGGCACAGGTCGCCTTCCCGCCACACTAGTGTCTCTCCTAAGCAGCGGCATGGGAAGGAGGCAGAGCGCCCTCGCCGGCATCGCCGCCCCCGTTCTCCGTCCTCTAAATCTTCTGGGGAAGGGTCTGTTGATGGCCGGATGGCCCATCGAGCCGAGCGTCGACTCAACGAGTATAACCAGAGGTTGGAGGAACTTAGCCGTCAGATCACCCACTTTCCAGAGATGGACTACGACAGCCGGCTTCCATTATCTCGCCGTATCATGGAAGAACCCATCTTCACCCGGTTCCGCCTTCCTCAGCTAGATCCTTATGACGGGACCACGGACCCCTTGGACCACCTCGAAAGTTATAAGATCCTCATGCAAGTCCAGGGGGCCACCGACTCACTCATGTGCATCGCCTTCCCAGCCACCCTGAAGAAGGCCGCTCGAGCCTGGTACTCCTGCCTGCCGCCACGGAGCATTGATTCTTTCCGTCAGTTGGAGAAGGCTTTCTTGGCCCATTTTGATGCCTGCCGAAAGATCCCCAGGGTAACAGATAGCCTCTTCGCCGTCCAGCAAAAAAGCGGTGAGTTCCTGCGGGATTATGTCGCTCGGTTCAAGGAGGCGGCCCTAGAGGTCTACAATCTGAAAGACTCGGTGGCCACCTTGGCCTTGAAGCGAGGGCTCCGCTCATCTCGCTTCGCGTACTCCCTCGACAAGAAGCCACTCGGCTCTTACGTCGAGCTCTTGACCCGGGCCCATAAGTACATTCGAGCTGACGAGGCTGACTTCTCTTGGCGTGAGGCTGGCGGGAGCGTCCCCAAGAAGCCTACCCGACCGGAATATACCAAAGCTCACCCTAGGAGACCTGAGCCTCCTCGCCGGCCAGACAACCATCCCCGAGCCCCTGCACCAAGAGATGGACCCTACACCCCACTGCTCGCCCCGATATCTCAGATCTTGTTTGAGATTGAAGGGGAGTCTTATCTTCAGCGCCCTCCTCCGTTGAACCCGAAGATCCCTCGCAACAAGAACCTTTATTGTCGCTACCACCGGGATCACGGTCACGATACTGATGAGTGCCGCCAGCTGAAGAGGGCTATCGAAGACCTCATCTAGTGGGGCCACCTGGGAAAGTTTATCCAGAGGAACAACCCGGGAGCTCCTGGCCCGTCAGCGCCCCCGCCATCGATGATCGATAATGCCCCAACGGAGAAGACGGTGGAAATGATTTCCTGGGGGGCAGGAGGCTCGTCGAAGAGGCCGGGAGGGGAGGGGAATTAGATTCTGTAATTCCTTTCTTTAAGAAGGATTTAGAGGAGGTAGTAAACAAAAATGATAACAGCGTCGTCGTGTCTATGATGATTGCTAAACATCTTGTAAAGAGAATTCTAGTTGATAGTGGGAGCTCTGTGGATGTTTTGAACTATGACGCTTTTGTTAGCATGAACCTGTCGCCTGATCTACTTCGGCCCGTCGCCATGCCCCTGATGGGGTTTACTGGAGATTCTATGAAAGTCGAGGGGGAGGTCACTCTCCCTGTGACGACTGGCACGGCCCCGTGTCAAAGTACGGTCTTCATGAAGTTCTTGGTAGTTCGCGTGCCCCTTGCTTACAACGCGATCCTCGGGAGGCCTGGGCTCAATCTTTTGAATGTTGTCATATCCACTAAGAGGCTCCTCGTGAGGTTTCCTACCAGCGAAGGAGTCGGGGAGATGCGAGGAGAGCAGAATCCACCTTCACTTTGCTACCATATGGCCCCTAGTCCGCAGGGGGCAGCACCCGCACCGGTACCTGAGACGCTGGATCCTCGAGACCCGGAGAGAATAGGAGAGCCGGCCGAGCGACTGCTTACTTTCCCCCTCGGGGAGGACCCAGCGAGAGCAGTCCGGATTGGAGCCCTACTCTCAGAGGAGGCTCGTGACCGGCTCCTCACCTTTTGTGAGCTAATGCGGATGTCTTTGCCTGGTCGGCATCCGATATGCCAGGAATTCCAAAAGAGATGATTACCCACCAACTTAACATTCGGGTGGAGTGCCGACCTATCCGGCAGAAGAAAAGGAGTTTCACCCTCGATCGACAGAAGGCTGTGGATGAAGAGGTGTCGAAGCTACTGGCGGCCGGTCACATCCACGAGGTGCATTACCCGGACTGGCTGGCGAATGTCGTGATGGTTCGCAAGGCCAGTGGGAGCTGGAGGATGTGTGTGGACTTCACCGACCTCAATAAGGCATGCCCCAAAGACAGCTTCCCATTGCCCCGGATCGACCAGCTGGTGGACGCCATGTCCAGGCATGAAACTCTTAGTTTCATGGATGCATTCTTGGGGTACAATCAGATCAGGATGAACCCAGCGGATGAAGAAGCCACCTCTTTTATTACAGAAAAGGGATTTACTGCTACAAGGTGATGCCGTTTGGGCTGAAGAATGCTGGAGCCACCTATCAAAGGTTGATAATAAGGTCTTTGAGGACCAAATAGGGCACAACATGGAGGTGTACGTGGATGATATGCTGACCAAGAGCACCAGTGCTGCTGACCATGTCGCCGACCTCGAGGAGACTTTCAACAACCTGCGCCGGTATCGTATGAGGCTTAACCCCCACAAGTGCTTCTTTGGAGTGGCGGCAGGCAAGTTTCTGGCTTTATGGTAACCCAGCGAGGGATTGAAGCCAACCCTGACAAGATCAGGGCTATCTTGGAGATGAGGCCCCCAACTAATAAGAAGGAGGTGCAACGCCTGATTGGGAAGGTGGTGGCTTTGAGTCGTTTCATGTCAAGATCGGCAGAAAGGTGCCTACCCTTCTTTAAGGCGCTGCGCAAGGTTAATGGCTTCGAATGGACAAAGGAGTCTCAGGATGCCTTTGAGGAGCTGAAGCAATTTTTATCCACTCCCCCGCTATTATCCAAGCCAAAGAATGGAGAGGAGCTCTTCCTATATCTTGCAGCCTCCCCCGAAGCTGTCAGCTTGTGCTTGTGCACATGGATGTTGATGGAGTCCAGAGGCCGATCTATTACACCAGCAAGGTACTTCATGATGCCGAGACCAGATACTCTAGGACTGAGAAGATCATTTTTGCCATGATGGTCTCTGCCCAACGCTTCCAACCCTACTTTCAAGCCCATCCCATTGTGGTGCTCACGGACCAACCTCTTCGGACCATCTTGTCTCGTCCTGACACCTCCGGTCGGCTAGCCAAATGGGCCATTAAGCTAAGTAAATTTGACCTATCCATCCGACCAAGGTCGGCCATGAAGTCTCAGGTGATAGCCGATTTCTTGGTTGAGTGTTCCTGGACCGAGAAGGGTGTGGAGGAGATACTCCCGGAGGAGTGTGTGGACCCTCCCTCAACCGAGGAGGCAGAAAAAGATGACTGGATTTTGCATTGGATGGAGCAGCAAATTCCCAAGGAAGTGGAGCCGAACTCATTCTTGCGAGCCCTGAGGGGGATGCGGTGGAATATGCTCTTAGATTCCAGTTCCCAGCAACTAACAACCAAGTGGAGTATGAAGCCCTCTTAGTGGGAATGAGGTTGGCTGAGGAGTTAGGCGCAGGGTGTCTGAGGGCCTTCACGGATTCTCAGCTTGTTTCTGGGTAGATCGCTGGGGAGTATGAAGCTAGGGACCCAACCATGTCCCGTTATCTAAGCAAGGTGTAATCCCAAGCCTCTCGGTTCTCTTACTTCCGTGTCAGCTACATTCCTCGAGCGGAGAATGCCAGGGCCGACGCATTGTCCCGTTTAGCCACATCGGCCGACGGGATGCTAGGAAGAACATATGTCGAGCACCTACAAGCCCTAAGCATTGAAGTTGCGGATGAAGCATTACCGATGGAGCAAGAATCCTCCTGGATGGACGCCTACGTCCGATACTTGACCGACGGCACTCTCCCAGAGAACCCCGCTGAGGCCAAGTTACTCAGGCAGAGGGCCCCAAGATTCTTGATGATAGATGGGAAGCTTTATCGAAGATCATTCTCATACCCGGTCTTCAGGTGCGTGGGACCAGCAGAATCAGACTACATCCTAAGGGAGATCCATGAAGGCATCTATGGAAGTCACCTGGGGGGCAGAGCCCTAGCTTACAAGGCCCTACGGCAGGGGTACTTTTGGCTGACCATGAAGGAGGACGCAGCCGAGCTCGTTAGGAGATGTGATAGCTGTCAACGCCATGCTAATATTCAGCGATAACCGACGTCTCAGTTAACCCCCTTGGTGGCACACTGGCCCTTCGCCCAGTGGGGTATGGATATCCTGTGACCATTTCTCCTAGCCTCCGGACAGCGGAAGTTCCTCCTGGTGGTCGTTGATCACTTCACCAAGTGGGTTGAAGCTGAGGCCCTTGCTAAGATCACGGAAAACAAAGTGAGATCCTTCTTTTGGAAGTCCATTATATGTCGATTTGGATTGCCGCATACCCCAGTCACCGACAATGGCCGGCAGTTTGACAACGCGCCCTTCCAAGATGCTCCGAACTGGGCATTCGTCAGAAATTCACTTCCGTCGGGCACCCTCAGACCAACGGGGCAGCCGAGGTAACTAATCGAATCATTCTCCAAGGGCTGAGAACTCAACTGGATGAATGTAAGGGACGGTGGGTGGAGGAGCTCCCCAACGTGCTATAGGCCTACCACACAACGCCATGAGCCCCCACCGGCGAGACCCCATTCAGCCTAGTCTTTGGATCCGAAGCCATCATCCCGGTAGAGATTGGCTCACCGAGCCCTCGGATAGAGTCGTACAACGAGGAAGGCAACCCATACCAGCTACGAGCCAACCTCGACCTGGTGGAGGAAATGCGAGACCGGGCGCAACTTTGGATGGCGGTCTACCGGCAACGGTCCGCCAAATATTACAACACACGTGTGCGTCCCAGAACTTTCCTGCCGGGGGACCTGATCCTTCGACGGGTGAAGTCTCGAAGCCGGCGGAGGGAGGCAAGCTAGCTCCAAATTGGGAGGGACCCTATCGGATCGCCGAGACACTTCATCATGGAGCTTACAAGATCGAAGAGCTCGATGGGAAGCCGCTTCCTAGGACATGGAATGCAGACAACCTTCATCGGTACTATCAGTAACACATTCTTCCTCTCACATTAAATATCGTGCCTGTATTCTTTTGGGCTTTCGCCCCTCATTCTATATTAACAAATTTCAATTTTATCTCCTGAGTTCTTTTCACCTAAAGCCCTGGGCCAGCCAGGCATAAAGCCCGACACCCGTCGGCATCTATAGCCCTGGGCCAGCCAGGCATGAAGCCCGACACCCGTCGGCACCTAAAGCCCTGCACCAGCCAGGCATAAAGCCCGACACCCATCGGCACCAAAAGCCCTGCACCAGCCAGGCACAAAGCTCGACACCCATCGGTACTTGAAGCCTTGGGCCAGCCAGGCATGAAGCCTAACACCCGTCGGCACCTAAAGCCATGCACCAGCCAGGCATGAAGCCCGACACCCGTCGGCACCTAAAGCCCTGCACAAGCCAGGTATAAAGCCCGACACCCGTCGGCACCAAAAGCCCTGGGCCAGCCAGGCACAAAGCCTGACCCCCGATGGCGCCTAAAGTCCAATACTCGTCGACACTTAAAGCCCTGGGCCAGTCAGGCACAAAGCCCGACCCCCGACGGCGCCTAAAGCCCGACAACCGATGGCACCTAAAGCCCGATACCTAACGGCACCCAAAGCCCTGCACCAGCCAGGCATAAAGCCCGACACCCGTCGGCACCTAAAGCCCTGCACCAGCCAGGCACAAAGCCCGATACTCGTCGGCACTTAAAGCCCTGGGCAAGCTAGGCATGAAGCCCGACACCTGTCGGCACCTAAAGCCCTGCACCAGCCAGGCATAAAGCCCGACACCCGTCGGCACCAAAAGCCCTGGGCCAGCCAGGCACAAAGCCCGACACCCGACGACACCCAAAGCTCAACACCCGACGGTGCCTAAAGTCCGACACCTGATGGCACTTAAAGTCCTGGACCAGCAAGGCATTAAGCCCGACCCCCATCGGCACCAAAGGTCATGAGCCTACTTGGCGCAAGGAAGTGGCACGCCGTCGGTCCTGAGGAACTCGCCTACCTCAACCCTCAACAACCGGCGCGTCAACCCCAAGGAACCTATCCTTCCTGGTCCCGAGCTTCGGTCCTAGATGGCTAAGATGGGGTAGCTCGCGTGAGTTGGGAGTTATCCCCTGGCACTAATGGAACCAAGGGGTCGCGCATTGTCAACCAACGAATTTGGGATAAGAGTCGCAAATGGACAGTTTATCTTGAAGGAAAAAGTATTTCATTAATTTGGAGGGATTACAAAATGCCGATGTCGTCGGACTTGCAAAAATAAAAGTACAAGGAGGCTCACGGTTCTGCTGGCGCGGGCTCATCGTCGGAGGGGGCCGAATCCGAGAGGTGATCTGGTTCGACTTCCAGGGCTTAGGGAATGTTCAAGTCCCTGGCAATTTTCTCCTTCCCGTGCTGGAACCCTTGGAGGAACACTGCCGCCGAGGCTTCTGCCAAATCATCTGTAAAGCGCTCGGACGCTTTGTACTCTTCTATAATTCCGACGGTCCTGGCCACAATGGCAGCTTCCACCTCAGCAGCCGGAGCTCTTTCCTCTGCGGCGAGGGCTGACACTGCAGCCCTCTCGGCCTCTTGGGCATGACTCATCTCCTCCCCAGCTTGGTTGGCTTTTTCCTTCGCTGCCCGTGCCTCCTCCTCCGCTGCCGCTGCTTTTTCCTCCGCGGACCCTACTCTCTCTTCAGCCGTGACCGCTCGACCCTCTATCTCTTTGATGGCCAAGGTCAGCTCAGAGATGTGTAGGTCTCTAGCCATCACGGCGTTCTCAGCCTCCGTCATTTGGTGGAGCACCGCCCGCAGGCGGTTGGCATCAGCCTCTGCTCTGCTCTCGGCGACCCTTGTTTCACTGGCCCAAGTGCTTATGGTCGACTCCAGCACCTCCTTGGCCGCCTTTGCGCAGTGCTGGGCACCTTCGGCCTCCTTCTGTGCCTCGCACAGAAGGGCCTTCCCATCATGGATTGTATCTCTCGCTGCCCTTAGGGAATGTGCAAGCTGCATGAAAGTCCCAGGTTAACGAAAAAGAAAGAGGGAAATATAAAGGCAAAGGGTGGAAAGACTGCTTACCCTGACAAGGGCCGCGTAGGATTCCCGGAAGAATATACTCGCCTTCAGGTGGCTGAGCTTTTCCAGGACCTCGGGCATGAAAACTGGAGAAAGGACCCGTTCAGCCCAGTGACCGTCATTCAAGATGGAGTCCCGGGACGGCCCTGGTTTGGCCCTGCTCCGGTCGGCCGCCTCAGCCTCCTTCGGCTCAACGCGCGGGCTGCTCCTAGGTGTCCTCTCGGGGGGTGGGCTGGCTACCCCTGATGGCCCCTCGCCCCAGTCCCTGACTACCTCGGGTGGGGTCGGTTTGCCAGGGACAGGAAGCTCTTCCGACACTATGGGCTCCTCCGCCACTGCCGGCTCCTCTGCAGCTGGCTCCTCTATTGGGGCCCCCACGGTCGCCGCCATCTCTGGCGGGGTGTCGGCTGTGAGGTTGATTTTTGGAGCAGCCGGGGGGTCTTGTGGTGCCGGTGGTCGGGGAACCCGAGCTGTCGGGCGTTTTGGGGGTGGAGCTTGCTAGCCTTCACTCGGTCCCTCCCGGGCCTTCTTCTTTGAGACGGCCTTCAGGAGTTTCTGTGTCAGTATCTTCATGGCTGCATGATATCGGTCAAGTTAAAAAAAAAAAAAAAAAAAGAGAAAAGAGAAAAAGGGGGAGAAGCAGGCAAAATTGTGGCTAAGTATGGAAATGGCTTACCCCGGTGGGAGATAAGACCCGCCGACTGGAGGTTGTCTTCCGTCAAAAGCAAGGTATACCGAGGGACCTCAGCAGCTAACAATTGACCCAACGCTTCCCGATCTCCAGGGTGGACGGTGGAGTTCGCATTGCCTTGGAGGTTGGGGTCTCCCCATCGGGGCCTGATTTGGTCTAGGCCAGCAAAAAAGAATCAGAATTTCCATCCCTTGATCGAAGAAGGAAGAAAGAGCTTAAGGACCCGATTGGGTCGGGGCTGGAACAGCCACCAACCCTTCTGGGACCGGAGGATATAAAAGGACCAGAAAAGAGAGATCCGGGGGTGATGCCAAGACGATGACAGAGGATAACAAAGGCGCTAATGACCCGGTAAGAATTTGGGACCAGTTGAGAAGGAGTCAAAGAGTAGTAGTCAAGAAGATTGATGAAAAAGGAGGGAAAGGGAGGACAAAGACCCGCCTTCAGGCAAATCTCATAAAGGGCCACCTGGTCGGGCCGGGAGGAGATGACTCTATCATCGGGAGTCGGCAGGAAAAGCTCGACGTCTCGGGAAATCTGGTAACGGGCCCGGATTTTTGCCAAATCCAGACCTGTTACTGTGGAGGTGGTCCCCTCCGGGGACCCCTCCACCCTCGAGGAGGTGCCGGCCTCTGACCGGCAGCCCCTCGACGGGGCTCCACCAGCGACCGGACGCCGGGCCAGGGGGACGCGGTCCTCTGAATCAGTGGACCACTCTAGTGGAGGAGAAGGGGAAGGTACAGGAGAGGCACAGTGCCTCTTAGAGGGAGAACAATTCTTCGAATCGTCCTCCAAGGTCCAAGATGGAGAACTCATGGGTAAAAGAAGAGATGGGGTCTAGAATGGACAAAGAACTAACCTGAGGGAAGGAAAGCTAAGCGCAGGATTCACAGGTTGCAGGGGAGACCAAAGCGCAGGCTCGGAGGAAGACGATGGTGGCAGTAGTGGTGAGGCCAGATTCAACCCCCCATTCGAGTTTTATTGGGTTTTCAAATTGTTTCGCCTCGTCTCGTCAGCAACATGGACCCCCACCATAGGCTGGTTCGCCTCAATGGTTGCCCAGCGCATGATACGGTACGCCTCCGGTCAATGATGGGACTTCGCTGACATCGCCGCTATGAGAGGTAATGATGATGCAGCTTTTCATGTGGACTTCGAAGAGCTAACCTCGCCTCGAGGTTGATCCTGGCAGGCTCAGTGTACGGAAGCGGCCGTCTTTTCACATTCCCCATGTCGCCCGCATAGAGATGTGGACAGGGATCAGCCACGTGGGAGGTAGCATCCCTATCGCCTTGCCAGTGGGGCCCGCTTTGCCTCAGGGGTGAGGGAGCATCTGATGTGACTGATCCAGTGCCATTAGAAAAAAAGGTAACAGCAGCTAACGGAGGTCACCATATCTCGACTCCGAGACCCCCCTCCGGTCTCGGGGTGCACCAGCATCATCTCACCCCCGAGACCCCTCCGGTCTCGGGGTGAGATCACCATATCTTGACCCCAAGACCCCCCTCCGGTCTCGGGGTGCACCAGCATCATCTCACCCCCAAGACCTCCTCCGATCTCGGGGTGAGATCACCATATCTCGACCCTGAGACCCCCCTCCGGTCTTGGGGTGCACCAGCATCATCTTACCCCCGAGACCCCTCCGGTCTCGGGGTGAGATTACCATATCTCGACCCCGAGACCCCCCTCCGGTCTCGGGGTGCACCAGCATTATCTCACCCCCGAGACCCTCTCCGGTCTCGGGGTGAGATCACCATATCTCGACCCCGAGACCCCCCTCTGGTCTCAGGGTGCACCAGCATCATCTTACCCCCGAGACTCCCTCCGGTCTCGGGGTGAGATCACCATATCTCGACCCGAGACCCCCATCCGATCTCGGGGTGCACCAGCATCATCTCACCCCCGAAACCCCCCTCCGGTCTCGGGGTGAGATCACCATATCTCGACCCCGAGACCCCCCCTCCGGTCTCGGGATGCACCATCATCATCTCACCCCTGAGACCCCCTCCGGTCTCGGGGTGAGATCACCATATCTCGATCCCGAGACCCCCCCTCCGGTCTCGGGGTGCACTAGCATCATCTCACTCCCGAGACCCCCTCCGGTCTTGGGGTGAGATCACCATATCTCAACCCCGAGACCCCCCTTCGGTCTTGGGGTGCACCAGCATCATCTCACCCCCAAGACCCCCTCCGGTCTCCGGGTGAGATCACCATATCTCGACCCCGAGACCCCCCCTCGGTCTTGGGGTGCACTAGCATTATCTCACCCCCGAGATCCCTTCAGTCTCAGGGTGAGATCACCATATCTCGACCCCGAGACCCCCCTCCGGTCTCGGGGTGCACCAGCATTATCTCACCCCCGAGGCCCCCTCCGGTCTCGGGGTGAGATCACCATATCTCGACCCTGAGACCCCTCCTCCGGTCTCAGGGAGTACCAGCACCATCTCACCCTCGAGACCTCCCCCGGTCTCGGGGTGAGGTCACTATATCTCCACTTCGAGACCCCCTCCGAACTCGTGGTGCGCGGGCATCATCAACGATCAGCACGCGAACCAGCCTTCGAACCAAATGACAACTCCGGGCCACCTGTTGCGCCCACGTGACTCTCCGTGCGCCCGTGGCTGCTTGCGGCCATGCCTCATAACGGCGTATGGTGCATTGCATGTGTCCCTATGCGTGACTGTGCCCCGTTACGGAGTACGATTGACTACCACTTGCAACTGTGCGCGGTCATGTCAAGCAACGGCGCGCACCAAATACAACCATGGCTGGTAGACACGTGTAAAGCCATATTGACAGGTAACGCGGGACACCTCCGGCGCGCACAGGGATGGTACGACAGCAATCTTCTGGAACAGAAAGATGGGACATTCGGACAGATATAAAAACATGCGCCCGCGCTGTAAGTAAGGATCCGAACTCTGGTTTTCTAGATTTCTTCCTCCTAGCAAAACCCTAACTGTCTCAGCTCCCTTCTGCTGAGCGGTTCTTGTCTGATCCCAAGTAACTAACTTGAGCATCGAAGGGTCCCCACCGGAGCATCCGATTTCCGGGAACTTTTCTTGCAGGAATCCGGAGCGAAGGACGTCCGTCTTCCCCGACGTTTGAAGAAGGTGACTTGACGTCATCATGATCAATTCACCTTAAATGCACCATAGAATTACTTTGAATAACCATAACACATCATTCTAAGACTATATAGACAAAATGGCTCATGACTGTCAGCAGTCCACTGAAAGTTAAAGCATAGCTTCCATACACACCACCATCAAGCAGAGTCACCAGGACTCTCTTCTTCCAGCTGCCAAGATTTTGTAGTAGCATAGCAGACTCTGCCAAGTCAACAAAGGACAGAAGAAGATATCAACAGAACTGCAATTCTCTAATTTGAATATCACTTGACACAAACTTTGTTCAATAGCTCATCGCTTTGAGCATCTTGAGGGAATTAGCAACATTGGAATCTTAACTGTGATTTAAAACTAGTATCTTTCAACCTATAGCTTCTACAGTGCTAGATCCAACAAATTTCTGCAACTTACCAGAGTGCTAACTCCAACTTATATGGAGTCAATTAGGCCAAATCAGACAATAAGGGGAGCCTAGGAAAGATAAGGGGTGCATCACCACTGTCAGCTACTGCAGAAGGATAAGGGAGCAAATATAGACCAAATACCATCTTGTCAGTTCTGACTGATGTTTTTGTGATGGTGCATTGAAGAGTCTGAATTGGGTTTGGATGACAAAAACTAGGCAACTGTTTAAGATGGTACCCTTAAAATTAAATGTATTTATTTTTAATTTTTTAAATTAATAAAAAAAGTTTTTTTAATACCATTTTTTATATTTTAATGTAAAAGATAAATTTTAATAAAAATTTAAAATATATTATGAGGCTGTAATTTTAGTATAATGTATATAAGAGGATTAAAATTATGTCCGTGATTGATCAAAGTATGGATCTTCTATCCCTAATCACTAATATGGTTCATGAACATTATGAATGTGACAATCTTATCCGGATTATTGTGTAGAGATACTTAGTGGAGGTATTATATATAATAAGATTATATAAGACTTGGACCGATATAATTTGAACCATTATTTAAGTGCCGCTATAAAGAATTCAATATATGTCATAAGATGATCATATATATCAACCTTCATCCTGACTTAATCATGGACTCTTTGATTGTATTACTGTATCTTTTAATTTGTTCGTTCAAGTCCATTTGATGTTGGGCCCAATACTTACATTTTGGAGGTTCAATAATACAATGGACTAGGAATGTGATTTAAAGATATAGAATCCATGGCTTTTAAAAAGAAGTTTAAAATTAGTTTTCTTAAGTATTGATTAAGGAGCTAAATAGTTATACGATAATTTATGATCTGATCATAAATTAACTGTTTAACTAGTGAATCAATGGTACTTAAGGACAAGTGATAATTAGAGGGATAAAATGGTTATTTCACCTAGCTCTAATTATGAACTAATTATGAAGGGTTGAATTATATATAATGATTATACCAATAAACGATACAAGTTTTCGAGTAAAAATTAATCTGTAATTTTCAAGAGTATAATCTCAAGATTTTAGTAGAATAACTTCAAGATTAATAAACTAAATAAATAATTAAAGAGTTGTAATTGAGTTTATTCAAGTTTATTAGAGCCTGAAATTATGGATCCATGGTCCCCATACTATCTTAGATTAATCGTATTGAATACTCTTGAATTGAATAATTAATGTGATTAATTATTTATTTTACTTAAATAAAATATTTATTAAAACTTTATAATAAAGTATTTATTATGAAGATAAATAATCAATTTGATTGATTATTTTTTTCATATCTAATTTGGTACAATAAATTGATTATTGGACAAAATAAAAATATATTTAGATACATTGTTTATATAATAAGATGGTATGAACGATGGTACATAAATGTTATTGTGAAAAATCACATAAGAGAATTTTTCTCTTATAAATGGCATATATTATGAATTAATGGAGAAAGAGAAATTTTAATTTTTAATATTGTTAATAATATGATTATTAAAAATATTAAAAATAAATAATAAATTTGATTTATTTATAACTAATATTAGATATTTGAAATTAATAATATCTAAAATTATTAAATAATATTTGATAATTTAGATATTATTATATTTAATTTAGATATTATTTGTAAATTAGTTACAAATGAGAAAATAACTTTTCCTTGATATGCTCAAAGAGTTGATGTACATGTGTAGAGGATTGTTCTCAAAATATGCACATGCGGTTAAAATGGGTTGTAACAGATAAAAGTTATCTAGATTAAATCTATTCAAAATAATAAAAAAATTAATTAAATAATTTTTTTTTGATTCACTTATAGCCTATGGTGGACTTTCAAAGAGCGTAACACAACAAAAGAAAAGTTTCTCTCTTCCTCTTTCTATCGTATGTGTGCCAAACCTTTTTGTGAGAAATAGAGATAAATAAAAATGAGCTCACTTTCATAATTTGATACCGATCCTAAGAGAGACAAGGAAGACTCTGGTTTCATTTTTATTTTGTAGGTATTTTTATGACATACCTTGGCCCATAAACTCTACCATGGGATTCTTCCTTCATAACTTTGAATCTGGTAGTTGGGTGTGTCTGCTCCTTCGAGACCTTAACACTTTGGTATATTTTATATATAGAAAAATTATATGATAATATTTTTGGTATGACAATATTAATTTTATGCATGCTAAACGATCCGCATGTTTCCATTGCACATATATATAATGATATATATTTTTTCATTCCATCAACTAGCATCAGAGCGGTCATGCACTAATATTAATATTGTTATTATGTGTGATGTGTGATATTCTTAACATGTTTAATAATATTTGATATTTGGCTTGCATGATTGGATGGATACATAAATATTTGATATTTGGTATGTTGATATTTGATATTTTTTATCGTGTACTGTTTGCTTAAAAGTTAAGCATGTGATATGGATCCCGAGATTTGTGGGCATGGGATTTGATCATATTCTTGGTTTCTATTGTGCTAACCTATGGGTGATCCAAGAGGAAGGCTATTGGTAGTACCTCGGATCTTTTTCTACTGGACGTATGGTAGAATATTAGGGATGCATCGCAAGGAAGGCTACTGTAGTACCTTAATGTATTTGACCCAACTACATGCGATTCGGATAGCACAATAGGCTGCTAAGTTGCATATGTGATTTAATTGCCACATTGGGAATTGGTTTTTGAAGCCGAAAGGATATGCAATTTGACCATAGATCAAAAGGATCTGGACTTTTATTTTTTATTGCTAATGATTAGATTGGTACAATGGTAAAGCATTTGACTTTGAACCCTTTGGTTACGGGTTCAAACCATTGCTTTTATCCATTTTAATCCTTAATTTTCTTTTTTTCCCCTTCCAAGCCCTCAAACACAAAATAAAAGGTACAAAAAAGTATAATTTTGGGCCTTGATTTATGAAGCAAATTGGGCCTATGCCCACACTATGAGCAATCCGGCCGGCCAGCCTAAAATGTTGGGCCTAACCCAAGACTCATGATCATTAAAATAAATTAAAATAATTTATTTGATAGGTTATTCTCTATCATGTCACATAGAAATTAGAAATGCACATCCTATGCATCATAACATGTGGCTCATTGTATTATTTATTATTTTATTCTAATTTGAGAAATTAGACTAGGACATATGAATAATGCACTCAATAAAACTTTCCATAAAATGGTATGGGTTTTTATAAAATTTCTTCATAAAATGTTTTAAAAAAATTTAAAGTATAACAATTTGTATAGTTGTAAAAAGTTGAATACCTATGTTGATAGCTTTGTCTAAAGAGATCGGTATTTAAGTGTGTCCACTTGTGACCCACCGGGCATCGGCCTTTCCTGGAAGCCATTAATTAGGATCATTTGACTAATCATGATTATACCTATTGTCTAGAGTCTTAGTTAATAGACAAAGACAACATTCTGATGAATAATAATTTGTATAGTTGTAAAAAGTTAAATACCTATGTTGATAGCTTTGTCTAAGGAGACCGGTACTTAAGTGTGTCCACTTGTGACCCACCGGCCTTTCCTAGAAGCCGTTGACTAAAACTATTTGACTAATTATGATTATCTGATGTTCTTCAAAAGGCTTGGAGACAAAACCATCCTTTCTACATCCCATTCATTTCTCCTATGTTGCTTGAATAACATCAGCAGTCATGGCAAGAATTAACAGGTGCGTTGCAGCCCTTTCAAGACCTTCTTCTACAGTGTGGGCTTCTCTGCATTTAATTTCCTCCTTTGCTTTGCTCTCCATTAGGAAAATTTGACAAATTGCCTCAAATCTGCTCTTCCTTTGTAATCAACATTTCATGCTCGTATTTCACTTGGATATTTTGATCTTTTATTAAACATTTGGATAGAAGCACTTAAATGTATAGGTTCACGTATATCAAGAGTTAACAAAATCATGGACTAATAATTCTGAAAGGTATTTGCAAAATTATCAGCATTAGAACATAAATTAATGTGCACATACATCCAATCCTCTAAATAAGTTTTGATTAGAAGCCTCAGTTGCTGTATCTCTAAGACACAGGTACCTATCAAATAAAGGAGTATCTCTCATGTCACCATCTGTTTCACATGAAAACTACTAGCCTTTTAAGCACCTGATTAAAGCTCCTCCTTCATAATGTGACCAAATTTTGCTGTTAGGGCACTATTATAAAAGTTAAATAAACTATGTCTAAAAAATGTAGTCTTTTATATATAGACTACGTTTTCTAAACCATTATCTAGGTGAGTATAGTTAAAAGTATGAGTGTAGTTAAAAGTCACTCCTTTACACTACACAGACGTAGTTAAAAGTTAAAAAAATATAATCATTAAATACATTTAAACTATATTTTTATTAGAAATTGTAGTATGTAGCTGTACAAAAGACTACGTTTTTATCAAAAATTATAGTTAAAAATTAAAAAAAAATGTAGTCTTTAAATACATTTAAACTACATTTTTATCAGAAATTATAATTAAAAGTCAAAATTATCAGAAACTGTAGTTAAAAGTCAAAAAAACGTAGTCTTTAAATACATTTAAACTATTTTTTATTAAAAATGTAGTATATGTACATTTAGACCATATTTTTATCAAAAAATATAGTCTATAACTGTACATTTAGACTATATTTTATATTGAAAATGTAGTATCCAATCCTATCATACAAACATATACTTTCAATTCTAAAAAAATCCTAAAAATATTGAATTAAAATATCTAATACTGTCATACAAACATATACTTTCAATTCCAAAAATTTTAAATACATTAAATTGAAATATCCAATACTGTCATACAAATATCCATAACATTTTCAGATAATCCAAACTTCAATAAACGTTTCCATAACATTTCTTTAAATGAAACCTTGCAAGTACTCAACCCATTCTCCGCGCATAATGTCGATCTCTTCTTGTTTATAAGTTTTCTTCTCGCCAAACTGCATATATACATAAGTTACTCAGAAAAAGAGCACTAAATAATACATGACACAAAAATCTAAAATCATAAAAAGTATACTTATATGAATCACGTACGCAATAATAATCTACCTTTTCATCAGTTAAAATGATATGATTCTCAATGATCTCTTTCATATATGATGACATAATAGCCGCATTCAATACCTGATGTTTGCTTAGGACACTTGAAAAATGAATTTAAAAGTTTTTATAAGATTCAAACAAATAAGATCTAATTTTATGAATTATAAAAAAGAATGTACAACTTAATATATCTTAACTGACTCCCATGTAAGTATTTTTTCTTGCAACTCGATCAACTTTAGCGTTGTATATTTTGAGTGCACTAATATAGTAAAATATAATAATAGTGTGAGACTCAAATGATGTAACCAGGCAAATTACTATAAAATTATAAAGAAATAAATACTTATGTATTCATAACATCTTTCAATTCTTTTTGAACATTCAATAGAATCATAAAAATACACTTTATTCCCATGAGAGTCAATAACCACCAAGGACTAGTGATCCTTTCATAAATATAATAACAATAATTAACAACTTAATATCAAAAGTATCATTTCTATAAAAAAAATCACTTACTCAGAGTTATAAGGAGCTAGAAACAATTGATCCATATAACAACGCTCTAATCTTTTAGCAATAAAATCTGATCGTACTCCAGCCGATCCAGAGTGTATAGAAATCTGTCCAATGTCTACGAAGCCATACATGCTGAGCAGTTTTGATTTCTTGAGTTGGTTGTACAAATAGCTACACAAATCAAATTATTCAATTCTACGGTTATTATTAGAAACTTGTAACATCTAGTAATTGCATATGAAATGCAAAAAATATAAAAATATCTTATTACCTTATATATAGCATAATACAAATAGAAGTAATCTGCTCCATTGAGCAAAAGTGATCGATATCTTTTCGAATAATATAACATACCCGTTTATGATCAAAGACACCAACATCCAATACCATAGTTATTGTATTTGTATCTCCCAAACTTTTTACAATATGATTCTTTAAATATGACAAACTTCATGGACCCTTTTCTTTGCTTTTAATCTATAACTTTTGTGGGACAATCTTAGCCTGTTAATAATAATGAAATTCAATTCATAAATGCTACTAGCTAATAGTTTATCAATATAAATTAATCACAAATTTATGGATAAGTTAAAAAGTTTCAGATACCTTGACTCGATCATCAATAACTAATGATCGAGGCCATATAATGTGAGAACCAACAAAACTTTCACATGATCATCACCAATTGTTATTAGAAGGAGAACATCACCGTCAAAACAAACATCAATAGATACATGATAATTCTGATCATCCAAAGGAACTTCATGTATAATAGAGTTTGGTGCTACATTCTTAATCACTGTACCATATCCAATTATATTATTAATAGATTCTACTGCCAATTTGCATGATTTTTCCTTCAAAGCAATAATATTAATCAAAAAATATAAGTATATGAATTTAAATAAAATGCTACAGATATAAGTAAATATTAACATACCTTTTGCTTATCTCTTTGTCCAATGATAACAAATTCTATACTTGCATTATTTTTTATATCAAAATCAGCAACAATTTTATTTGGATGTAGTTTTTTAACTGAGCAGCAGCTATCTTTGTCTGAAACATATTGAGCACTTGCAGCAATTTTAGAAATTTCTCTTAACTTTGTATTTTCTTCATGAAGTTGACGTAGCTGATCAAGTAATGATTTTCTTTGCTCAGCATCTTCTTTTTGTTGTTAGTTTAGTTTTTTTTGTTTTTCTAATAATATTGTAAGGGTTTGCTTGTTTTTGTTCTTTTCGAAAGATTAAATAGGTTGTAGGATTGACGTACCTCCAACACCCTTCACTCGACCACCATGTTTGGAATTTTTTAATTCCATTCCTAGTATATTTTTATCCCAATTCTTGTATTGATCCATCTTTCACCTTCATTGTATATGGATCTTGATATGTAGATAAAATGAACCATACATTAGCGAGTTACAAAACAATCTATAATTAGCTATTAAATGAACAATAACATATTTACTTACAATCTTCTATATGACTTCTTGGATGACTTCACTATCAGAACCATCACCTTTTGAATAAATAGCTTTTCATAAAAAATTTCATCCAATATCTTCATCAATGCCCATCTCTTTTTTCTATAATTATTAGACAATGAATATTAATAAAAAATTAGCTAATACTTACTCAACAATGTAGAACTAAATATTCAACACTTACTATCTTTTCTTCTACATTAACAAATCCATGCCTAGATGAATGATGTCGATGCTCATTGATTTTTGCTCTTTCACTTTGCAACCTACTCCATTCCTGAAATTCTGGAGAACTATACCTGCTGACAAAGACATTCCAAGCATCTTTTTATGAATGGGTAGTACTTAGAAGGGTTGTCAAATAAGGGTTGCCTATCCTCCAATGGATTCAAGAATTTTGTCCTTAAGTGGCACTTAAATTGTCTCCATTTTGTATAAGCAGATGATAAAATATGTTTCTTTCCTTCAACTGGCACATTATAAGTTTTCTATAAAAATATAGAAATACATAAGAGATACTAATGAAATCAAAATTTAATTAAAAAAATTAAGAAAAAATTCACCTTTATTTGAATCCAAATTTTATTTTTTAGTTCTTCAGGAACTAAAAGCTAATTTTCAAAATCAATAGGCACAGTGATTTTGGCAATAACACCTAGATAACTTTGAATTTCTGTATTAACCTCCCCTAAAGATTATCCTCTTCTATTGTAAGTCACCTCCTTTACTTCTCCATAAGACCTAACTTTTACTACTCTAGGCATAGTTGTTGAACCCCTTTTTCTTTTGACCTTTTTCACTCTTAACGTAGGTTCTTCATTCACAGTCATCAACTTGTACAATAAGAGTAAATTATCATTATTTTACCAAAAAATATAATATATAAAAATAAATATAATAAGATAACAAAAACAAGAAAATATAGGATTAACAAAGTTATTACCATTTCATTTTAATTATTGGCAATTCAAGTACCGTCACTATCATCGCACACGTAAGGTAGATGAAAATCATCCATAATATCAAAAGACTGTATATCAGGCAATGATCTGATAACACAATGTTCTAATACCGTATCACCTAACTCATCATCATTTGAATAACCATTAAATATGTGCATTAAGTTTGAAACTACAATCGATCAAGCTGGATCATTTTCATCTTCTACATAAAACACTTGATGGGCATTAGTAGACAAAATAAAAGAATCTGACTTATATTCAATTTTGTAAGATCAATCAATGTGCATCCAGATTCGTCTTCTTTAACTCTACTAGAGCTCTCAACCCACTGACACTTAAAAACTATCATCTTAAATTTAATATAATCAAGTTCACATATGCCCTGAAGAACCCATAAAAGGACATGTTTAAAATTATCGGGTTCTTATCCTTCAAGCTAGACACTTGCATTGTTTTAGCAGTTAAGGTGATACCACTATTCTGAACACATCTGGTACTATCACATTTTTGGGTGTGAAATCGAACTCCATTTATAAGATATCCATCATATCTTATCACTTGGGGTCCATGAGATATCCACCTCAGCGTATCAGAAATTACGTTACTGTATTCCTTAATCTCAGATGCAACCTACATTCATTTTTAAGATTTAGCAACATAAATGATAGTTAAGTATAAACAAATGATGATTTCCTAGAAGATTCCAAGCACATAATCATATACCTTTTTACGCAACCAATTTATGAAAGTTTGATTATGCTCATCCTAAAGCCACTTTTGCCTCCTTGTTTTATTTGAATTAGTTGCCTTCAATTCTTCCATGTGTTGCCTGTATGTTAGAACTTATTCAGTTATGACCACATACTTTAAAAATAAGAACATTTCATGAGACTCAAATAACATGTGATGAGTCTAACTTACTCTACATAGGCTGCAACTTCTGTTGTATTTTTCAACACATAAAGATATGCTTGTTCTAACTCTTTCGTATCAGCTCTAAATACATGAGAATCAAAAAGTGATTTTTCAATATTGTGTTGACCACCACACTCATTTCTCATTGATGGAATCTCAACAGATTTCATATTTGATAAGTACTCTGAACAATATTATACAGCTTCTTCAGCAATATAATATTCTGCAATGCAATCTTCTAGCCTATTGCGATTGCATACATATCCTTTTAAGATCTTTATGAATCTTTCAAAAGGATACATCCATCTTAAATAGACTGGTCCGCATAACAGGACTTCGTGTACAAGGTGTATTGTTAAATAAATCATTATGTCAAAAAATGAAGGAGGATAATTCTTTTCCATCAGATATAAAGTCTTCACAAGTTCTTCTTATAGCAAACTGAAATTGCAAGTATCCACAACTTTGTTGCAAAGTGCATTGAAGAACAAACTTAGTCTAGTTATTGTGGATTTCATGTTCTTATTCAATAATCCTCATAATGCTAATGGAAGAATTTGTTGGATCAAAGTGTGGTAGCCATGAGATTTTAGGCCATAAAGCTTTAATTCTTTCATAGAAACATAACTTCTTAAGTTAGAGTAGTATCCATCTAAAACTTTAAGTGCAGATAACATCTTGCAAAATTTGATTTTCTCAGCTTTAGAAAGTGTGTAACTTGCAGCATGCAAATATGTCCTTTTTACCCACTATTAGTTATAGCTCACTTCGAATTCCCAAATTTACTAGATATAAACGACTGCTTAGTCCATCCTTTGACTTTCAAGTATATCAAGAAGGGTTTCCACGATACTCTCACATATGTTTTTTCTCAATATGCATCACATCTAAAATATGACGTACATGAAGAAACTCTTAATATTCAAGATAAAAAAATATTGACCTTTTTTTCCATGCAAGTTTAGACTTTGCCTCTAAAACCTTATCCTTCTTTTTGATTTCTCAACATGCACTGTATTTGCTTACTTTTTCTCATACACATAATTAATATTTTTGATCTTTTGTAAAATTTTTATTCTAGTTAAAGGTTTGGGCTTAACATTAAACTCTTGACAACCATTAAATATTTTTTTGCTCTTATATGAATGATTTATTCGCAAAAATCTTCTATGACCTTGGTATACATTTTTTCGACTATGTTTCAAGTATATACTCTGTGTATTTTCAGCATAAATTGGGCAAGCCAAATAATCTTTAACAATGCAGCCACTCAAATTTTCATACGTAAAAAAATTATTTGTTGTCCATAGTAATACGGCCTTTAAGGTGAATACCTCTTGCAAATATGCATCATAAATTTCAACACCGACATCCCATAGCATTTTTAAATCATCAATAAGTGGTTGCAAGAAGATGTCAATATCATTTCCTGGCTGCTTAGGACCCAATATCAACAAGGTTAACATCATGAATTTTTGCTTCATACACAACCATGGTAGAAGATTGTAGGTAATAAGTACGACAGGCTATGTACTGTGACGACTACTTAAGGAACTATGTAAATTTATCCCATCTGCTGCAAGTGCCAATTGGAGATTTTGTGGCTCACATGCAAAATCAGGCCATTTATGGTCTATTAATTTCCATGATGTTGTATCTACTAGATGTCGAATGTAATTGTCAACTTCTCTTTTACTAGAATGCTATGTCAAATCTTTCGATATTTGACAAGTACCATAAATTCTTCTAAACCTGGGTATGGAAAAAAAATACCACAGAACTTTTGTCGGCATGCCTACTTTTGGATAATTGGATTCTTTAGGAATCTTTCATCATGATTCAGAATAATTTAGACATACATCAACATCCTTATTTGTATTTCTATATAATATGCAATCATTTGGACATGCGTGTATCTTTTCATATTGCATTCCTAAGGCGTACAATATTTTTTTTTGCTTCATACATTGATGTTGGCATCAAATTTTCTTTTGGAAGCACATCATCCTAAAAGCTTAATAGCTCATTGAAACTTGCATCACTCCACCCATATTTTATTTTAAAGTTGTATAATCGTACCAAAACAGAAAGCTTAGTGAACCCACTACAACCAGTGTATAAAGGTCGCTCAACATCATCCAACAAGTCAACGAATTTCTCTGGATTACATTCAAATAGATCTTTGGCTGCTTCAACCATTTCCACAACATTGATATCATCGTTGTATTGAAGACAACATTCTTCAGCATCTAAGATACACTTGTCTTCCTCAACATTATATATGTTTTCACCATGCCATGTCTATACATCATAACTTGAGTCGATACCATTATAAAAAAGATGATCTTTAACTACTGTGATATCATGAACTTTCATATTCCCACATTTTATGCATGGACATTGTATGGAGCTAGGGTCACCTAAATTTCTTTTAACATGATTCAAAAAAACTTCGACACTATCCTCGTATCTTTTTGCACGTCTATCAGCAAAGTACCATAACTTATCTAGTCTATTTAAATTTAAAAAAATACTAGTAACTAGTTAATTAAATCAACAAATATAATTAATTTTATCTAACAAAATAATTAAATTTATCAAACCACATAGAAGTAAAAAAATTTAAAAGATGATAAGTAAATTAAAAAGATAAATAATAATTTACAGTGGTTCAGCTTTCTTTGCTTTGTCATCAATCTCTTTGGACTTACTTTCCATGCCTAGTGAATTAACCATCTATGTTCCTAAAATGGAAAAGATATTATATTCAGAAACATATAAACTCTCTTCAATCTTTTTTTATTTTAAAAAATTAACAATCACCTTATTTTCAAAAAAAAAAAAGACTAGTACAAAAAAAGACAAATCCCATATAAAGAACCTCTAAATTTTCAACAGGCTACAAATAAAAGTTTAGCATAAGCAAATGCCGTGTTTAACAGGCTAATAAGAGAAATTTGTCCAACTAATAGCTCAAAAGAGTTGTGCCACAGGACCATACAGCAAAGTTGTGATCCATGTATAAGCGCAATGTGTAAATATGTAGCACATAATGCATTGCCAGAATCATATGCAGACTGGAAAAAAAAAAAAGATGGACAACAAACTAAACATATAATCCACTGATAACATATTTGCAAAACCAAAAGCTACTGCACAGTCCTTTCATAGCAAGATCTACAAAAGCAATGTTCCCTAGCTATACTCGCCTCTGTGAATTCCATATACGCGGGTCACCAAGCTCAAAATAAACATATCTTCAAGCATCAAGCATGCATTGTGCACACTTAATTGTAAATTTTGTGATTGTAAATCGACGCACAATTGAAATTGAACAAATAAAATAGTTAAGCAGGGAAAAAGAACAAATAGTGTAGTACCTTGGGACTTTTTTTCTTAGTTAACATGTTATTTGACAGTGCCCACTGATTGATTTTCAACAATAATTTAATTTACAGGCCTTTCAGAAAATCATATTGAAAATAAGACTGTCAGTGAAAATGGACCGGATCAAGCCCAGGCCCAGCCCACCCAGGCCAGCCTCCCCTATTTTAGCCCCTAGTTCACCCGAACTAGGGGAAGTTGCTGACGGCCAAGGGCCACCGCCACCTCTCCTGGGGCTGCCAGGCCGGCCATCAACAACCAGCCTAGTGTCGGCTGGTGGCTGCTTTCTTTTTTTCTTTCTTTCCCTCTTTTCTTCTTCTTCTTCCGCTCCTCCTTCCTGAGCGGCGGCACGGCTGGTCGAACCCCACCGAACGCCGATGGAGGCTGCCACCCATGGCCTGGGCCCGGCGAGCCGACAGGCACGCCACCAGGCTCGAGCCAAACACGGGAGCCGATTTGGCTCCCGTAACATCTTCTCCCTGAGTGGTGGCACGGACGGCCTCCTTCGACTGATCGAACGCCGCACGAACGCCGATGGGGACTACCGCCCATGGCCTAGGCCCGGCAAGCCGGCGAGCATGCCTTCGGGCCTAAGCCAAACGGGAGCCAAGAGGGCCATCGACAACCCTCTCACATGCGCCAAACCATCGCCAACACCACCCTCTCTCTCTCCCTCCCTCTTAGATCAATCTTTAGTTAAAAAAAAAGTGAAAGATTACCTGCAGTTGAATCAGTCTGGTGAAGAGACAGCAAACAAAACCCTAATCCTGTGTGATGGTGGAGTCTTTATAAATGAAACCCTAGTGGTGGTGGAGTCTCCTCAACCTTAATCCCCCATGGTGGCCGATGGAGTCTCCGCAAACGAAATCCTAATCCAGAACAAAACTACGGATAGAAGAAAGAAATTTAACTTTGGGTATCGAGGGTTTCGTTTAGGAAAAGTGGGAAAGCAAATTAAGAGAAGAAAAAAAGATAAATTTTTAATTTTATATTAGACTACGTCTTAATTAAAAATGTAATCTTTTATATTATAAGATAATATAAGACTACATCTTAATTAAAAACATAATCTTTTTATATTACCGGATAATATAAGACTATGTCTTATTTAAAAACGTATTCTTTTATATTATTAGATAATATAAGACTACATTTTTAATAAAAGATGTAGTCTTTTAATTTATAAAAAATTATGAAAACGTAATCTAAAATATTAGATTATTTTTTTTATGAAAAACGTAGTCTTTTTTTTAAAAAACCTACTATAGTCTATTTAGCTTTTTGTAGTAATAGGGGGTGCCAATGGGTTGGATGCAGGTAGGGTTTGGCTTAGTGGCCGTATTCATGGCTTGGGCATAGAGTTTGATATAGTGTCATCAATGAAATTGGATTGGAAATATTTACAAGCAATCTTATGTTTGGAAAAATAAGGATTGGATTCAAATAAGGTGGACCTTACATTCCCAATCCAATCTCATGCTTGGAAAAGCAAGGATTGGATTCAAATGGGATGGACCCCACAATTTCACTGGTATTCCCAAACTATAAACTTGGAACTGATGAACCCATCACTCCCATTGTGTTTCCCAACCCCATAGGATTGGATTGGCAATTCCATGATACTCTAATCTCATGAGGTGAACCAAAAACACCATTAATATTAGCATTCGGCTGATGGGTCTGATGTCCTATATTATAGATCACTTCAAATATTACCATCTTTCATCATATATATTATGCATCTGCAAAGATACACTTTTGGTCCTCAAATTTCTACTTTAAATAGATTCTGGTATTCAAAATTGATTTTGGTCCTCAAAATTTTCAATTGTTACAAATTAGTCCATCATGTCTTGAGGATGTTGCATTCTTGATATCCCATTAAATGAGATAATTAAAATTAATGAAATGGATGATATGTCATCTTCTCAACTAGTCCACGTACTTTGCATGAGAATGGTATGTCAGCTATCAATCAATTTTAACTGATCATATGTGATGGGATGCCAGACATGCTATATACTTAAAATATGAAGGATTAAACTGTAACAACTAAAAATTTGAGAACTAAAATGAAAAAAATGGGCAAAGGTTTGAGGACCAAAAGTATATTTTAGCCTTATGCATTTTATTATGAGCCTTGGAGTGTATTTAGATGATAGCTGTTCATACTGGTGTTTCCTCATGCATGAATACACTTTTTATTATATGATCAGGTTGCGTTTCAGGCCTCAGGTATGGTTTTCAGCCCTTATGACCTAATATGATTGTGGGTCTGATTTTGAGACCCAAAGCCTTGCCATAGCCTACCAGGCCTATTTTTCGAAACCAAGCTTCATATTTCTGGTTTTGTTCGAGACCCAAAGCCTTGCCATAGCCTACCAAGCCTTGCCATAGATTTGAAATGATAATTTTTTTGCCCCTAATTAGTGCTAGTCTGAGTCAGGATTAAAATCCCATCCATAGCTGTATCTATGATGCATACAGTGCCAGCAAATTATTGATCAGGAATGTAATGTTGGTCTTAGGACAATTCAGAATATTATTAAGAGAGTCTAAGAAAAAAATTATTAGTTGTAGATGGATTTTGTATGTAAAAGTGTAACACCCCAAACTTACCCGCTGATCCAATTAGTTCGTTAGCGGACCAAGATTAATGATTCAAAAATTAAAGTGAAATTTAATGAGTAACAAGTGGACTTGAGTTGTAAGTATATAACATTTTCTTTTCTATTCAATGTCAGACTAAATTTAGGGCATCACAATCTTTCCTCGTTATAATGCGACAATATATAGCACGCCACAAGTATCCTCAAGCCAGATCGTTGATGCTGCAAAGGTGATTCTATGCTATGTCGGGACTCTATCATCATCCCATAAATAGCCATTTTCTATACTCGGATAGACTATAATACCATTTGTAGCGTTCAAGCCCACATGTTGGCTCAATTAATTAGCCATGGTCCAAAAAATTAAGTGAAAGTTAATGGATAATAAGTGGACGGGAGTTATAACACTTTTTTTCCATTCAATGTGAGATTAAATTGGAGGTATCACATAAAGAATTTTTTTATTAAAAAAATAATTATTATATTTTTTAATAATTTTTTTATGTTTAATGGTGTAATGTATGTCATCAAATCAAATCATATTAAACACTAGTGTGCTTTTTCTCTCATGTTTTTTTTCTATTGAACGATTCTATCCTACTGCAGAACAAGTGGCATCAAATCTTTCTCTATCATAAGAGATGGTATTAGAGCGTTGAGAATTACTGCAATGCAAATCTTGAGGAGGTATGATGGTATAGCAGTGAGAGTAGGGACACTGGCATTGGGTCCCCCGGCAAAGGCTACAAGAAGCTTAAGAATTGCACGAATCTTGGCTCAGTAAGATCATGCAACCTAAGGAAGGAAGAGCACGAATCACTCTTCTTGGCTAAAATGAGGCCACCAACCATTGTTGCCAGTCTGATGTTGAGAGGAGTTCCTCTCTTGGAGCCCTTGCTCTGTCGCTAGGATGTCTCAGTCTTAAGCATCACCCGAAGAGAAGCGAGGCGATGGGAAGCACCAGTCTTCGAGGTCTTTTGTACTCCTCCCATCAGCATTTGAGTGCTCGACGTAAGAAATTTATGAACTTATTTAAAATTTTTAATTATTTATATATATATAATTTTTAATAATATAATTTTTTCAATTAAGTATGTTATGCAATAGCCATTAACAATCGCTTGATAGATCGTATGACAACAGTTAATCATAACTTAAATATGCTTTTATATGTTTCAATCGAATATACAATTTATAAAAGTTTTTAAATTAAATACATCACTCATAAAATTTTTTAATTAAGTATAAAGAATGCGGACAAAAAAAATTACATAGGGTATTTGTTAATACTTTTTTAACATATAGCTTTACGCGGTAAGCCATTTGTGAAGTCGCGTTATAAGGTGCAAATTTTTTTTTTTTTTTGTTAAGAAACATATTAGTAATTCATCAAAAAGTTTATAATATAAAAAAAGTATGTACTTGAAGTGTAATCTTTATTAATTTATTTACTATTATTAATCGAGCAATCAAAAAAAATCACTATTTGGCTTCTTAACCTTTCATTCTTATAATTTTGTATGCATAAATAAATAATAATTTTTATATTATTGTGTATACATTTTATATATATAAATTTTTAATTGATTGATTTATCATGCATTTATGAAAAATACTAACTTAGATATATGGTAAAACTTTAAAAGATAAAATTAGAAATAAATATATATGAGAAATGATAGGAGTAGCCCCAATTGAAGATAAAAAAAAAAAAAAATCAATTAAGTTAGTTTGAACATATACAACGAAGACCTTTAGATGCTCCAGTTAGAAAGAGTGATTTTTTAACCATCTATGGTAATGATAGATGTAAAGGTAGACTTAAACTAACTTGAATAGGAATAATTAAAAAAATATAACTATTTGTAATTTGAGTGTCGACTTAGTTTGATAGAGCAGAGTGGAGGAAGCAGATTCATATAGCCAAACCCCATGTAGTTGGGAAAAGGCTAAGATGAGTTGAGTTGAGTCGAGTTAAGTTGAGTCACAGTAAATCACCAATTGATGATTTATCTTTGCAAATTAAACAGAGAATATAACATGTTGCACGCATTAATCTACTTCATTTGCTTTCAACTGTCCATGCACATTTCCATTCATTTATCGATCAAGATTACACTTAAACAATAGATCTCAAAGAATGAGGTTGTTTTACAGCATTATAACCATTTTTCTGCAGCGCTAAGTTCTTCATACAGATAATACTTTGACTGTTGACAATATTCTTAACTACAATGCTATGGTAGAATAACTTGAAATTTTGAAATCAATTAACTTTTGAGTATTCTTTGATCACACTTGTTTGAGACTCTCATTTAGTGTTGCCTCTGATTTGGAGTCAACGAAATTGTCTAATTATCCTTGGTGGTCTACATACAAGTCAGCTGAATTCAGAAGCAGAATATTTTACCTCATAGTTAGCAACAACTTGCTCTTCTCTTCAGCCTTAACCATTCAATAATTTGACCAGTTCTAGGTCATGTCACAAGTTATTGGTTTATAAGTTTCATTCGTAAAGGGATTATATAGCAAGAAATCCAATTTTTAACATTTTTCCTAACTATTCATGCCTCAATCCAATTTTTATTTGAACCTGAAATTTGTTTAGTTTAGTGTGAGTTGCAATGTTAATGATCATCTTATCTTCTGTTTATAGTTTTGGAGTGATATTTATGGAGCTGATCAGTGGCAGGAAAGCAGTTGACCATACCCAACCGGAGGAGAACATGCACTCGGTGGCTTGTTCTGGCGGTTGAAACTCAATGAGGACACCTTCGAAAAGGTCATTGGCCCTAGTATCAACCTAGATGAGGAGACCCTCGAGAGCATAAGATCGGTTGCTGTATTGGCTTTACAACCTAGATGAGGAGATGAGGAGACCCTCAAGAGCATAAGATCAGTTGCTGAATTGGCTTTACAACCTAGATGAGGAGACCGTCAAGAGCATAAGATCGATTGCTGAATTGACTTCACATTATTGTAACAACCCGAGTATGGATCCATTTCATTACAAGAAAGAAAGACGGATAAGATTTACACCAACTTAAATCATAACAGTCTTAAACGGATCCTATTAGTACTTTGTCATTTCTTAGTTTACAAATATAAACCACTCAACCCTTTTTTTAACCTCCCTATGTGGGACTTTTAAAGGGCATCACAATTTACCCCTCTTAAAGAGGGGACGTTCTTATCGCCAGAGGTAACCACCAGGCAAGTAAGATTCTAAAGGTGGCCCCCACACTACTACAAAAAGTTAAATACAGTAGTTTTAGGAAAAAGACTACGTTTTTTCGTAAAAATTGTAGTCTTATATTTTCATAAATTAAAAGACCACATCTTTTATTTAAAACGTAGTCTTAAATTATCTGAAAATATTAAAAGACTACGTTTTTAAATACGATGTAGTCTTATATATAAAAAGACTATTAATTAAGACGTAGTCTTATATTATATGATAATATAAGAAGACTACGTTTTTAAATAAGACGTAGTCTTATATTATCTGATAATAAATTTTAGACTACATTTTTAATTAAGATATAGTCTTATATTATTAGATAATATAAAAAGACTATGTTTTTAATATCTTATAATATAAAAGACTACATTTTTAATTAAGACGTAGTCTAATATATTTTTAATTAAGACATAGTCTAATATAATTTCCCTCCTTCCTAATTCACTTCCCCCCTTTTCCTAAACAAAACCCTCGCGATACCCCGTCAAATTTCTTTCTTCCGCAGTTTTGTTCTAGGGTTTCGTTTGTAGAGACTCCACCACCCATCACGTGGGATTAAGGTTGAGAAGATTCCACCATCATCGATCAGGATTTCGTTTCCATCACCAGGCAGGATTAGGGTTTTGTTCTTCACCAGACTGAGATTCAACTGCAGGTAAATTTTTTTTAATCTAACGATGAGAGAGAGGGCAAGAGGGGTTTCGACGTGGGGTTTGGCTCGGGCCCAGAGGCATGCCCGCCTGGCCTGAGCCACGGTCAGCAGCCCCACCAGACCTGAAGGTGGGGGATGCTGGAACGGAGCGGCGTCCGATGGGGGACACCGGAACGGAGCGGCAGAGGCGGGCGGAGAGCGGAGGAGAGGGCCGTGTGGGAGCCAAATCGGCTCCCGCGATCACAGCGTCGTGCAGCCGACAGCCATGAAAGGACCAGGAGGTAGGGGACGCCGGAACGGAGCGGCGTTCGATGGTGGACGCCGGAGCTGAGCGGCGAAGGCGGGCGAAGAGCGGAGGAGAGGGCTGCGGCCCTCTCCTGTGCAGGAGCCAAACCAGCTCCCACGTTGGGTTCGGGCTCGGTGGTATGCTCGCTGCCTTGCTGGGCCTGAGGGTTGACCGGAGACCCCCACCGGTGCTGGGAGAGCGTCCGTTGAGGGTCCGGTGGCCGATGATGGCCGGCTCTGCCACCGGCTCAGTGAGGAGTCACGGATAGGAAAAGAGAGGAAAGAGAGAGAAAGAGGGAGAGAGAGGGGGAGGCCGCATCGATGGCCGACCCTGGACCGGTCGCCGATGGCCGACCTGCCTAGAAATTGGCCGGCGGCAGCCCTAGCCGCCGGCACGGCTCTCCCCTATTTCAGGTGAAGCAGGGGAGAGGGAAACAGGGGAGCCCTGTTTGGGCTTTTTGGGCCGGGTTGGGCCGGTTGTGAGCTTAGTTGGGCCGAATGTTTGAGCCCTGTAATGGGTCATAGTCAGAAAAAGAAAAATAGGGCCTGGATCAGCATTGATCCTAGTTTCTGGGGATATTTTTATTTCCCCATTTGGATTGTTATTCGGGAAGATATTCAAGCCCAAATTGGACCCATGAATAGATTTGGGTAGCAATTAGGGAATACTTTATCATTTCAATTTTAGAGATTTGATGGTGGAAATTGATGCTGTAGGTACCCAGAGATCCTAATGTTATAGCCTAATTTTCTTTTCTTTTTTTTCCTTTTTTTTTGAAAATAAGGTGATTGTTGATTTTTCTTTTTTTTAAAAAAAAAATAAAGATAGTTTATATGTTTTTGAACATAATATCTTTTTCATTTTACGAATAAAGATGGTGGATTCATCGGGCATGAAAAGTAGGTCCAAAGAGATTGATGATAAAGTAATGAAAGCTGAATCACTGTAAGTTATTATTTATCTTTTTAATTTACTTGTCATCTTTCAATTTATTAGTTTATTAGATAAAATTAATTATATTTGTTGATTTAATTAAGTTTGATTTAATTAAGTGGTTACTAGTATTTTTTGAATTTAAACGAACTAGATAAGTCATGGTACTCTGCTGATAGATGTACAAAAAGATACAAGAATGGTATCGAAGTTTTTTTGAATCATGTTAAAAGAAATTTAGATGACCTTAGTTCTATACACTGTCCATGCATAAAATGTGGGAATATGAAAGTTCATGATATCACAGTGGTTAAAGATCATCTTTTTTGTAATGGTATCGACTCAAGTTATGACGTATGGATATGACATGGCGAAAATATATGTAATGTTGAGGAAGATAAGTGTACCTTAAATGCTGAAGAATGTTGTCTTCAATTCAATGATGATATTGATGCAGTGGAAATGGTTGAAGCAGCTAGAAATCTATTTGAATGTAATCCAAATAAATTTATTGACTTGTTGGATGATGCTGAGTGCCCTTTATACACTGGTTGTAGTGGGTTCACTAAGCTTTCTGTTTTGGTACGATTATACAACTTTAAAACAAAATATGGGTGGAGGATGCAAGTTTCAAGGAGCTATTAAGCTTTTGGGGTGATGTGCTTCAAAAGGAAATTTGATGCCAACATCAATATATGAAACAAAAAAGACATTGTGCGCCTTAGGAATGCAATATGAAAAGATACATGCATGTCCAAATGATTGCATATTGTATAGAAATGCAAACAAGGATATTGATGTATGTCCAACTTGTTCTGAATCAAGATGAAAGATTCCTAAAGGATCCAATGTTCCAAAAGTAGGCATGCCGGCAAAAGTTCTGTGGTATTTTCTCCCATACCCAGGTTTAGAAGAATGTATAGTACTCGTCAAATATCAAAGATTTGACATGGCATTCCAGTGAAAGAGAAGTTGACAATTACATGCGACATCCAGCAGATGCAGCATCATGGAAATTAATAGATCACAAATGGCCTGATTTTGCATATAGCCATGAAATCTTCGATTGGTACTTGCAGCAGATGGGATAAATCCACATGGCTCCTTAAGTAGTCGTCACAGCACATGGCCTGTCATACTATTACTTACAATCTCCCACCATGGTTGTGTATGAAGCGAAAATTCATGATGTTAACCTTATTATATCGGGTCCTAAGTAGCCGGGAAATGATATTGACATCTTCTTGCAACCACTTATTGATGATTTAAAAATGCTATGGGATGTCGGTGTTGAAATTTATTATGCATATTTGCAAGAGGTATTCACCTTAAAGGCCGTATTACTATGGACGATAAATGATTTTCCCGCATATGAAAATTTGAGTGGCTGCAGTGTTAAAGGTTATTTGGCTTGCCCAATTTGTGCTAAAAATACACAGAGTGTATACTTGAAACATAGTCGAAAAAATGTGTACCAAGGTCATAGAGATTTTTGCACAGAAATCATCCATATAGAAGAGCAAAAAAGGCATTTAATGGTTGTCAAGAGTTTGATGTTGAGCCTAAACCTTTAACTGGAACAGAAATTTTACAAAAGACAGAAATATTAATTATGTGTATGAAAAAAAGCAAGCAAATACAGTGCATGTTGAGAAATCAAAAAAGAAGGACAAGGTTTCAGAGGCAAAGTCTAAAGTTGCATGGAAAAAAAGGTCAATATTTTTTGATCTTGAATATTGGGAGTTTCTTCATGTACGTCATGTTTTAGATGTGATGCATATTGAGAAAAACGTATGTGAGAGCATCGTGGGAACCCTTCTTGATATACCTGGAAAGTCAAAGGATGGACTAAGCAGTCATTTAGATCTAGTAAATCTGGGAATTCGAAGTGAGCTACAGCCAATAGTGGGTGAAAAAAGGACATATTTGCCTGCTGCAAGTTACACACTTTCTAAGGCTGAGAAAATCAAATTTTGCAAGATGTTATTGCACTTAAAGTTCCAGATGGATACTGCTCTAACTTAAGAAATTGTGTTTCTATGGAAGAATTGAAGCTTTATGGCCTAAAATCTCATGACTACCACACTTTGATCCAACAAATTCTTCCATTGGCATTACGAGGATTGTTGAATAAGAACATGAGATCCACAATAACTAGACTAAGTTTGTTCTTCAATGCACTTTGCAACAAAGTTGTGGATACTTGCAATCTCAGTTTGCTACAAGAAGAACTTGTGAAGACTTTATGTTTGATGGAAAAGAATTATCCTCCTTCATTTTTTGACATAATGGTTCATTTAACAGTACACCTTGTACGCGAAGTCAGTTATGCGGACCAGTCTATTTAAGATGGATGTATCCTTTTGAAAGATTCATGAAGATCTTAAAAGGATATGTACGCAATCGCAATAGGCCAGAAGGTTGCATTGCAGAATGTTATATTGTGAAGAAGCTATAGAATATTGTTCAGAGTACTTGTCAAATATGAAAGCTGTTGGGATCCCATCAATGAGAAATGAGTGTGATGGTCAACACAGTATTGGAAAACCACTTTCTGGTTCTCATGTATTTACAGCTGATGCGAAAGAGCTAGAGCAAGCACATCTTTATGTGTTGAAAAATACAACAGAAGTTGCAGCTTATGTAGAGTAAGTCAGACCCATCACATTTATTTGAGTCTCATTAAATGTTCTTATTTTTAAAGTATGTGGTCAAAACTAAATAAGTTAACATACAGCAACATATGGAAGAATTGAAGGCAGCTAATCGAAATAAAACAAGAAGACAAAAGTGGCTTCAGGATGAGCATAATCGAACATTCATAAATTGGTTGCATGAAAGGTATATGACTATGTGTTTGGCATCTTCTAGGAGATCATGATTTGTTTATACTTAACTATCATTTATATTGTTGAATCTTAAAATGAATGTAGGTTGCATCTGAGATTAAGGAATGAATGTAGGTTGCATCTGAGATTAAGGAATCCAGTAACGTCATTTCTGATACGTTGAGGTGGATATCTCATGGACCCCAACCCCAAGTGATAAGATATGATGGATATCTTATAAATGGAGTTCGATTTCACACCCAAAAACGTGATAGTACCAGATGTGTTCAGAATAGTGGTGTCACCTTAACTGCTAAAACAATGCAAGTGTCTAGCTCGAAGGACAAGAACCCGATAATTTCAAACATGTCCTTTTATGGGGTTCTTCACGATATATGGGAACTTGATTATATTGAATTGAAGGTGGTAGTTTTTAAGTGTCAATGGGTTGAGAGCTCTAGTGGAGTTAAAGAAGATGAAGATGGATGCACTTTGGTCGATCTTACCAAAATCGGACATAAGTCAAATTCTTTTATTTTGTCTACTAATGCCCAGCAAGTGTTTTATGTAGAAGATGAAAAATGATCCAGCTTGGTCGATTGTAGTTCCAAACTCAAGGCACAAGTTTAATGGTTATTCAAATGATGATGAGTTAGGTGATATAGTAGAACATTGTGTTATCAGATCAGTCTTTTGATATTATGGATGATTCTCATCTACCTTATGTGCGGGATGATAGTGAGGGTACTTGATTGCCAATGATTAACATGAAATGGTAATATCTTTGTTAATCATATATTCGCTTGTTTTTACTATTTTATTATATTTATTTTTATATATTATGTTTTTGTTAAAATAATGATAATTTACTCTTATTGTACAGGTTGCTGACTGCGAATGAAGAACCTGCGTCAAGCGCAGAAAATGTCAAAAGAAAAAGGGGTCCAACAACAATGCCTAGAGTAGTAAAAGCTAGGTCTCATGGAGAAGTAAAGGAGGTGACTTACAATAAAAGAGGACAATCTTTAGGGGAGGTTAATACAGAAATGCAAAGTTATCTAGGTGTTATAGCCAGAACCACTGTACCTATTAGTTTCAAAAATTGGCATTTAGTTCCTGAAGAACTGAAAAACAAAATTTGGATGCAAATAAAGGTGAGTTTTTTCTTAATTATTTTAATTAAATTTTGATTTTATTAGTATGCTCTTATGTATTTCTATGTTTTTGTAGAAAGCTTATAATGTGCCAATTGAAGGACAGAAACATATTCTGTCATCTGCTTGTACAAAATGGAGACAATTTAAGTTCAAGTTGAGGACAAAATTCTTGAATCCATTGGAGGATAGGCGACCCTTATTTGACAACCCTCCTAAGAACTATCCATTCATAAAAAAGGATGCTTGGAATGCCTTTGTCAGCAGGTATAGTTCTCCAGAATTTCAGGAATGGAGTAGGTTGCAAAGTGAAAGAGCAAAAAGCAATGAGTATCGACATCGTTCATCTAGGCATGGATTTGTTAATGTGGAAGAAAAGATAGTAAGTTTTGAATATTTAGTTCTACATTGTTGAGTAATTATTAGCTAATTTTTTAAGCTTATATTCGTTGTCTGTTAATTATAGAAAAAAGAGATGGGCATCGATGAAGACATTGGACGAAGTGTTGTATGGAAAGCTGTTTATTCAAAAGGTGATGGTTCTGATAGTGAAGTCATCCAAGAAGTCATACAGAAGATTGTAAGTAAATCTGTTATTTTCATTTAATAGCTAATTATAGATTCTTTTATAACTTCCTAATGTATGGTTCGTTTTGTCTACATATCAGGATGAATATACAATGAAGGTGAAAGATGGATCAATACAAGAATCGGGACAAAAAGACATACTAGGAATGGCATTGGGAAATCCCGAACGTGGTGGTCGAGTAAGGGGTGTTGGAGGTATGGTTACCCCTAAAATCTATTTCAATCTTCGAGAAGAACGAAAACAAGCAAAATCTTAGAACAATTGTTAGAAGAACAAAAAAAAACTGAATCAACAACAAAGAGAAGATGCTGAGGAAAGAAAATCATTACTTGATCAACTACATAAACTTCATGAAGAAAATAGAAAGTTGAGAAAATTCAAAAATTGCTGCAAGTGCTCATCAATATGTTTCAGAGAAAGGTAGCTGCTGCTCAGTTAAAAAACCACATCCAAATAAAACTGTTGCTAATTCTGATACACAAAATGATGCAAGTATAGAATTAGTTACCATTGGACAAAGAAACATGCAAAAGGTATGTTAATATTTACTTATATTTGTAGCATTTTATTTAAATTCATAGTACTTATATTTTCTAATGTTATTGCTTTGAAGGGAAAACCATGCAAATTGGCAATAGGATCTATTGATAATATAATTGGATATGGTACAGTGATTGAGAATGTAGCACCAAACTCTGCTGTACATGGAGTTCCTTTAGGTATTCATAATTATCGTGTATCTATTGATGCTTGTTTTGACGATGATGCTCTCCTTCCAATAACAATTGGTGATGATCCTGTGAAAGTTAAAGATTTTGTTGGTTCTCATGTTGCATGGCCTCAATCATTAGTTATTGATGATCCAGTCAAGGTATCTGAAACTTCTTAACTTATCCATAAATTTGTGATTAATTTATATTGATAATCTATTTGCTATATAGCATTTGTGAATTGAATTTCATTATTATTAACAGGCTAAGATTGTCCGGCCACAAAAGTTACAGATAAAAAGCAAAGAAAAGGGTCCATGGAGTTTGTCATATTTAAAGAATCATATTGCAAAAAGTTTGGGAGATACAAATACAATAACTGTGGTATTGGATGTTGGTGTCTTTGATCATGAACGATCTGTTATATTATTCGGAAAGATATTGATAACTTTTGCTCAATGGAGGAGATTAGTTGTAGTTGTATTGTGCTATATATGAGGTAATAAGATATTTTTATATTTTTTGCGTTTCATATGCAATCACTAGATGTTACAAGTTTCTAATAATAACCGTGGGATTGAATAATTTGATTTTTGTAGCTATTTGTACAACCAACTCAAGAAATCAAAACTACTCAACATGTATGGCTTCGTAGACCCTGCACATCTCTATACACTCTGGATCGGCTGGAGTACGATCAGATTTTATTGCTAAAAGATTAGAGCATTGTATATGGATCAATTGTTTCTAGCTCCTTATAACTCTGGGTAAGTGGTTTTTTAATGAAAATTGATACTTTTGATATTATGTTAATTATTGTTATTATGTTTATGAAGGAATCACTGGTCCTTGGTGGTTATTGACCCTCATGGGGATAAAGTGTATTTTTGATTCTATTGGACGTTCAATTGGAAAAGAATTGAAAGGTGTTATTAATACGTAAGTATTTATTTCTTTTTAATTTTATAGTAATTTGTCTCATTTGAGTCTCACACTATTATATACTTTGCTATATGCACTCAAAATATACAACGCTAAAGCTGAACGAGTTGCAAGAAAAACACTTACTTGGGAGTCATTAAGGTATATTGACTTGCAATTCTTTTTTATAATTTATAAAATTAGATCTTATTTGTTTAATCTTATAAAAACTTTTAAATTCATCTTTCAAGTGTCCAAGCAACCATCAGGTGTTGAATGTGGCTATTATGTCATCATGTATATGAAGGAGATCATTGAGAATCATATCATTTCAACTGATGAAAAGGTAGGTTATTATTGCATACATGATTCATATTTAAGTAGTACTTTTTATGGTTTTAGATTTTTGTATATGTCATTTAGTGCTCTTTTCTGAGTAACTTATGTGTATATATGCAGTTTGCGAGAAGAAAACTTATAAACAAGAAGAGATCGACATTATGCGTGGAGAATGGGTCGAGTACTTGCAAGGTTTCATTTGAAGAAATTGGCACTAATGTGTATTGATATTGAAAATGTATTGAAGAAAATTGGATATTTTAATTCAATGTATTTGAGATTTTTTGGAATATATTGTTGATGACAGTATTGAATATTTATATGACAGTATTGATAAGAATTCAATATTTTTAGAATTTTTTTGGAATGTTTGTATGACAGGATATATACTACGTTTTTAATATCAAATGTAGTCTAAATGTACATAATAGACTACATTTTCTGATAAAAACATAGTCTAAATGTACTTAAAGACTACTTTTTTTGACCTTTAACTACAATTTAT
>UESW01004212.1:1111114-1124446 GCA_900491605.1 Calamus simplicifolius
GTGGTTGATAAGTTATCAGGATTGTTTTGGGTATCAATTGGCTTGGCGGTGCTTGCTTGCACTGGCCATCTATGTTGCCCAACCCAATTGGATGTTTGTCCATGGGTGAAAGTTTTTCTATGAGTGAAAGCAACATATGTCTTGAGGTTGAACCAAGAGGTCATTTCATTCATCATAATTTATTTTAATAATTTAAGATTATCATGCAGATATCTTATATTATCATGTTTAGCAATTAGATATGATAATGTAAGCGGTAATATTTAATTCTTAATAATCTAAGATTATTATAAATATCATAATTTAATTTTCATATGAAAGATGAGAATATGAGATTTAAAGTCTAGTAACTTTTAAGTTATAACATTGACTTCGTATGACTCAAATGGCTCTAGCAGGATATGTAGGCATGAGTCCCAACTGCGTTCTAGGGTTCAATAAGGTAAAAATCTTATCACATCATTTGCCTATAGGTTAATAAAAGTTGGTGGAAATAAGGATGACCAGATTGCAAGAATGACAACGTTCCTTACATTAACTTGCCTTTTAGATATTTTGTTTCCCTTGGTGCAGAATCAAGGGGGAGATAGCTTTAGCCTTCGAACTGATGATCCTAAAGGATTTAGAAAATATGAGAGCATCAAAGAAAACTCTGTTGCACCAACTTGTATGTAACTCATTTTCACGAATTGAGCTTGCCATGTCATTGATATTTTTATTTTTTTTATTTTTATTTTTATTTTTGTGTGATTCAAGCTGTATTTCATCAAACTTCTCCTGCCTTACATCTTATTTTGTTGTTTATTTGTTTGAGACCCACATGGTGTACTCTGAGCATGATGCAGACTTTTTTGCTCCAAATAAACAGGCACTCACGACATATGCACTTTGGATTTTAATAGATAGGAGGGAGCTTCTAAATACACCGAAAAAATTGCTCTCCACAGCCCTGAATTTAAAATTTTTTAAAATAACTAGATACCCTCAAAATAAAATTTAATTTCTAACTATTTAACTCTTGTTTGGCCGAACAGAGGCCCTCTTTTTTAAGGGTGGCCGGGTATGGAGAGAAAATTTTGAGGGTACAACGGCCGTTACATAATAGGGTAAATTAGGTATTTTTTTTAAAGTGGGGGTATGGAGAGTAATTTTTGCGGGGTAAATAGAAGCTCCCTGGATAGGAGGGCATAGGTACATTTCCTTGTATTTGTCTAATTATATTGATTTGAACACAGTTGAATGAAAAAGCTGCTAGCTTAGACTGGACAAAATCAGACCTGATCCTGATGACGGTGAGATGAGAGGTAATCAGGAAATAAACAGGCTGAACCCGGCCCAGACATATGCACGAGCGATGCATAATGATGCTATGCATGTTGATATCATTATGACAACATCGAGCCTTCTTCTGAAACTTCTATGTTGATAAGCATGATAAGCCAGATCCTAAAGATCGTCTAGATAATGAATGGATGTTCAAACCTGATCCTGATGATTGCCATGCTGAAGATTCTTTGATGCCTAGTGATGAATGTGATCCAGATGATTCCCTCGTTGGTTTGAATTGCCAAAATATGTATGAACCTGATCCAGATGATTGATTCTATAGCCACTGAAACCATTAAGGATGCAAAACAAATGAATTAATATACCTACGTGCGAAAGAAGCTTTCCGAACCTAATCCTGATAAATGTGCTAAAGAAATGGTTTTGGAAATTGGAAGCAAGATGGAATCTTGAGCTCAAGGTCTCTAGGCAACTGAAACTTTAAAGGTGGAGCCTGACCCAGATGACTAATTGGGCGGATTGGACAACCATGAACTACAAAGAATTGAAGAGCTTATAGCTGTCATCTATACATGACTTTGGAGGGCCATTGAAAAATCAAAACTAAGTTACCTTTTTGTGAATTGTGAAATGAAGGGCAAGCACATTGCCTATCATGAAGATGCAAGAACAAGCGCTTGCAGTAGATTGACTCCCTTTTTGTAGAAATAATAATAAAATAAAATAAAATAAAACAACATGATTTTTAACAGGTTATTTCATTACATATAGAAGAGAAGCAATCTCATAGCATAAACATAAATGGTTTGTTTGTTCGTTGAAGTTCCAACACAAAGCTTTGAGTGGAAAGGGAAACCGCGGTCCATCAACAAAATGCATGAGCACTGGAAAGACGCTTGTGCTGCCATCAAGGAAACTGAATGAAGCTGAAGGAAATCTCACGATGCATCAAGAATAAGAAAATAAAAACTCGTGATGATGAAACAAGGTTACCTCTGACAGCATTATAAACTGGGTCAGAAATCATTTTTTGATGATGGAGTAGGGCACATGACTTATCGTAACCCAATCCTGGAGGGCGCATATGAACCCTTCAGGCATATTGAACAGATGTAGTTCCTCAAGCGTAGTGACATATCCTAGTCCTTGTGGAAGTTTCTTCAGTTCCTTACAGGTATCAAAAACAAGTGTCTAAGTCTAGGCATCGCCCCTTCCTCCACACTCCAATTTTCCAGTGCCGGCAGAAGTTCAAGCTCCAACTGTTGCAGCTGCAAGAAGCCACCTGCAGAGCAAACCATCTCTTTCCCTGTATATGCCTATCCACAATCTAAGAACTCTAAGGTTTTGCAGGTTCTCCAGAGTAGCCATTGGATCCACATCTAGAGCAGAGTTGTGCAATGTGAGCTTGGTGAGGTTCGAAGGGAATTCGTTGCTGTTTGGTAGTTGTTGCCTCTTTGACAATGGTCCACTTAGATCCAAAGCATGAAGGTTCGCATGACCCGATAGGGCCGGAATGATGTCCACAGGGATCGAAACTCCTTCGAATTTGGATGAAACTAGACAACTTAGTTTCCTGAGTGAATTGGACAGCGTCGTTTCATCTGAATCTGAAACATGAATTATCTCCAGGTTCCGAAGTTTGGTCAGTTGTGGCAGATCCCTCCCAATCCATGATCCACTGCGGATTCCCTTCAAGGTCTGCAAATTCTCTGCAGCACAAATATTTCTAGTCTTGCGCCACCGCGGCTAAAGCACGCATGCCTTAGTGTTCGAATCTTCCAAAATGCATCAGGTAGACTACGGACAAAAGTATTCCTTACATCAAGAGTTTCTAGACAGCAAAGATCTGCTATGGTTGCAGGAAGCATATCTCAAATGGCTTTTGATTTCCTGGGCAGCTCCCAGAGCGGCGCCCCTTCCAGATCAATCACTCTCAATAACTTCAGACCATGTAGGCTCAGCTTCACAGGATCAGTGCTTGCAAAGAAATTGAAGCCTAAAAGAGTGCGCAGGTATCGAGAAGAAGAATTCAGAGACTCCAGTACCTCAGCACTGTAGTGGAATAAAGCCACACGGCGCGAAGCACTTGAGGCTGTCTGATCTTCAGTGCTATGAACATTGAGAAAGCGATCCTCTTTTGCTTCCAATATGCACAAATCACGAATGAGATCATGAACTCTGAAGATCTTCACACTCCCATCAGACCTCCTTTTCACCACCTGAACCATGCACCTCTGTACCAACTCTTCCAAGTAGTCTGCCGCTGTTTCATCTAAAGCTTCCCTGTTTCTTGGCGGAATGAAACCTTCTGCAGTCCATAACCTGATAAGTTTAGTAGCTCTGATCTCCGAGTCCTCAGGAAAACAACCTAGATAGAGAAAGCATGATTTCAAGTCACATGGCAAGTCTTCATAGCTCAAAGCCAGTATATCTAAGCATTGTTTGCCATCTTTGGTTGCCTCCCATGTCAAGCTATTCTTCACCTTTGTCCACACAATGGGATTTTTATCTTTTTTCGATAGAAGGCCTCCCAGCACAACAAGAGCAAGAGGTAAACCACCGCATCTTTTCACAAGTTCTTGACCCAATGTCACCAAGTTTTCAGGGCAGCTTGGTTTAACATCTTGATTTGGAAAAACCTTCCTAAGAAACAGTTCCCAGCTCTCTTGTCCATCTAAAAACCTCAACTCATAGGGAGGGGTATCTGGATCAGCAGATTTTGCGACCTCTATAGAGCGAGACGTGAAAATGATTCGACTTCCATTCTTTGCATCTGGAAAGGCTGGCACAACTTTTTCCCATACTTCTGTGCTCCATATATCATCCATTACAATCAAATATCTTTTGTCCTTCAAGAACTCATGCAGCTTTTCTTTCAAGTCATCTTCGTGCATCTTATCCATCCTATCCTGTTCTTCCTTGGAAATTGCTGTCACTTTCCTCGTGATGTTCTTCAAAATCTCCTTCACATCGTAATCCTGAGAAACTGATATCCACACATATTCGGCAAAGCTTGTCTTGATTTCATTGTAAATCTTTTTAGCTAGTGTGGTCTTGCCCTGACCACCCATTCCAACTATCGAGATCACGCAACGCCGCGTATTCTTTGGATCAAGCAATTGCTTTATGATTGCTTTCCTATCATCCTTGAAACCTACAACATCCGAGTTATCATCATGTGGTAATATCCGCCTCCGTGTTTGCAAGCTCTCATCTACATGGCTCCTCCCTGCTCCCCCATTTTCACCTATATTGGCAATGCCATATCGAGCTCTACGTTCAGAGATGTCAAGGATTTCGCCTTTACATCTGACATGTCTAAGCCAATGCTATAACAGGCGATTAATTCACCAAAGATGAGAACATACCTTGTAACAAGGCCCTTGAAGCCTCTCCGTCTCCGCCGCCTCTCAACCTTGAGCACAAAGGTTTCAAGGATGTCCTCAGCCTGGTAAGCGACATCTCTGACATCTCTCACCCAATTCTTCACTCTCTCATCATTCCCCTTCCGCTTGTGGTCAGCGTCCTCCAAGAAGCATTGCATTGCCCGCAATTCACCTTCAATCCACTCGACTTGATCTCGGACTCCGTATAAGAACTCGGCTTGTTGGACAAGGAAGTCTCCAAGCTTTCCCACCACAACAGAAACAACAGCCTGAGCCATTTCAACTCCTGGTTCTCCTCCAGGAAGAAGAGATTATAGCTTCAGAAACATATCTAGATCTGCAGCAGCGGCTTGCTTAGGGTCAACCATATAATTTTTAATTATATTAATAAAATTAGGTTGGAAATTTTCCAACCCACTTGCCAACTTGCTCACAAAATACAATGACTCGTGCTTACATGGACAATTATTTGACCAGTCATATGAAATTTTCCAACCCACTTGCCAACTTGCTCACCAAATACAATGACTTTTGTTTACAGGGAATTTTGTTTGACCAATCATATTTTGTAAGTTGGTGCTATTCTAACCTTACCTAATATTCTTATCATAAATTTTTTTTAAATTTTTGGGCCATTAATGCATCGGCCTTTCATCGCTTGAATGGCCACCCTGATGGTCAAATACGATCTCCACCAGTCACGTACGCATCCTGCAATCCTGCAGTGAATTGATGTAACTTTTGTATATATAACTTTTTATTATATTAATAAAAGTAGTTAGAAATTTTTTCTGTTCATAAAATACAAAGATTTCTCTTTATAATGACGTTTATTTGACCAGTTATACGAGACAAGTTGATGCTGCTCTAACCTTACCTATAATTCTTGTGATACCCTTTCTTCTTCTTCTTTTTTTATTTTTTTTTTTATATTTTTTGTTGAGGAGGCATTGCATAATCTTACAGTGAATTTGGGTAACATTAGTATATAGAGAAATGCATTCCTCAATAAATGAATGGTGCAATATGCATAAGTTTGTAATTATGTATTTTTTTTACTCACCTCTCATATAATTTTTTATTATATTAATAAAATTAGGTTAGAGCTTTTTTCTTTCCCTTATCTTTTCCTTGTAAAGTAATACCACATGACGTTGACATTTCCAAGCCACTTGCCAAGTTGTTCACAAAATACAAAGATTTTAAATAGTGACATTTATTTGACTAGTCATAACGTGCAAGTTGATGCTATTCTAACCTTATCTAACATTCTTGTGATATTTTTTTTTTAATTTTTGGGCCATTGCACTAGCCTTTCATCATCTGAATGGCTACCCTAGTAGTCAGTACGATCTCTACTGGGGGTCACATACGCATCCTATAATCCTCAATCGATTTGTGTAACTTTAGTATACATAATTTTTTATTATAATAATAAAATTAGGTTAGGGATTCTCTTTCCCTACCCTTCTCCTGAAAAGTTATACCATCCTTAATATTTTACATGATAGTGACGTTTCCAACCCACTTACCATGTTGTTCACAAAATACAAAGATTCCTTTTTACAATGTCATTTATTTGACCACTTGTAACGCACAAGTTGATGTTACTCTAATCTTATCTAACATTCCTATGATACCTGTTTTCTTCTTCTTCTTCTTCTTTTTTTTTTTTTTTTTAGGGAGAAGGGGCATTGCATAATCCTGCAGATTTGGATAACTTTATTATGGAGAGATATGCTTGCCTCAATAAGTGAATAGAGTATATGAACAAATTTATAATTATATATTTTTTTAATTCATCTCTCATATAAATTTTTATTATATTAATAAAATTATGTTAAGGATTTTCTTTTTCCCTTATCATTTCATGATACCATCCTAATATTTTACATGACAGTAACATTTCCAACCCACTCGCCAAGTTTTTCACAAAATACAAAGATTTTGTTGATAAATTACATAATTATTTATTTAATTTAAGTATTTTAAAGATTTAATGGTGTTAAGATCCTTTAAAATACGTAATTTAATAATTAAAACAAAGATTCTCATAAATTAAGTATTTTATAAATTACATTATTATTATCACTATTACTATTATTATAATAACTTATAATTATTACACTTCTATTTATACCACTTACAATCTTCATAATATTTATAATCTTATATTTAAGTATTTTTAAATTAAATATTTTTAAATAAAATGCATAGTTTCAAAGAATGAATGCGGCGGCTAGGATATTTGAAACAAAGAAGGAAGGAAATTCAAGTGAATCATGATTGAGAGACCAGTTGAGGTGCATTCGGAACTTAGCGAATTAGAAAAGCAAAAAAAAGCAGGCTAAAAGAGAAAAATATGGATTGGCTGATACTAAGAACAAAGAAGGAAGAACGGACAAACAAATAACGAATATGAAGGAATCAGAATAAAGATCACATGATCATACCAAGATACAATCGTAATCATATCAGGAGTAGATCAAGTCTAAAAAGGTAGCAGCATAATCTATTTAAAGCCCTCAGAGCTACAGATCAAATCATCTGAAGATGGGGTATGGTAAAGGGTATCAGTTTTGTTGTTTCGCCTTCTTTCAGCCTACACTAGCTTCTCAAGATCTAAAGAGGAAGAAGTTAGAGAAGCTTAATGCTACTTGAAGAGTTTGAAGGAAGGAGGACGTTCATCGGCCATCTTTTCGATGAGGCTGTGTCAATCTACTTCCAGTCTTTGTTACCGTTTTCTTTTAGTTTAAATTTTTATTTCAATATCTTTGCTTTAAATTCTTATAGTCAGAACTTTTCTTTAATTTAAAATTTAATTTCTTACACTTTAAATTTATGCCAATTTATTTTTATTCTTTTAATTTTTTTTGCAAGTAGTTGCTAGGGTTCAACTAGTGGATCTTAGTTGAAGTTTAATTTTTCCTACAAATTTTAATTCCTTTTTTCTCAACTTCAAATTCTCTTTTCTTTTTATTTTTAAAAAATCAAATATTTCAAAATTTAAAAGTACTGCCTTCCCTATGGATTCGATTCGACTCATTATTAACTTTCTAGCTAATTAAATCAGTTAATATAATTTTAGTGTGATGAACGACTAGAACAACCACCTGTTTACATTGATTTATTTGACCAATCATATTGTGCAAGTTGAAGCTATTGTAACCTTACCTAACATTCTTGTGATACTCTCCCTTTTTTTTCTACCATTGCATTGGCATTTAACAAACTAGATGGGCATCCTAACTATTGCGCCCCTTGATCTAGAGCCTGATTTAGAAATGTTGCAATACATCCCCATGATCTAGAGCCGATCTAGAGACATTGCAATATAGGCATATATTTATAATATGAACCCTAAGAATGTACAAAGCCTACTAAATCCCAACATAAGCAATGTCATGAAAATATCTACAAAAACTAAATGTTATATATCTCAAAAATGATGTCACAAAGCCATCATACTAGCACATAAAAATTTGAATGTCAATCCATTAGTGCATATCAGGTATCTACAATATCAAATGATAAAGAAAAACTATATACACTACAAGAAAAATCAAATTTAGCGATGCCAAAATACGTCGCTAATGCATCGCTAAATCCATTTAGCGACGCAATTTGGGTGTCGCTGTGAACCTCATCACAATGAGCAATCCATCGCAATTGCGTCACTAAATAGCGACGCCTAGCGATGCAAAAAAATGTATCACTATTTTACGACTAAACCGAAGTCGTCGCAATTTAGCGATGCATTAGCGACTCCCGATTGCGTCGCAATATTACGATGCAATTTACGTAGCAATTGCAATGCAAATTTAATAATTTTTTTTTAAAAATAATTGCGATGATAAATTTTCTTCGCAATAGCATCGCTAATTAATTTTTTAATTAAATTTAAAATATTATAAATTAAACCTCTTAATACAATTTATTGTATTTAAATATTGATCGAAATTATCACTAAATTTTTAAAAATATTGATCGAAACATTCATCACAAAATTTTTAATAATATATAAAATTTAATATATTAATAATTTAAAATTTTTATATACAAAACATAAGAAGTAAAAAAAAATACATCAAGAATTCGCATTATCACGATCACGAGAAGGCTGCGGAGGCTGGAATGAACCCTGCGACATGAGGCGAACCAAATCTTACATCTGACGCATCTGCTCTCTCATGTATGCAAGCTCCTGCTGAAGGCCTTCGTGCACTGATCGAACTCCTGCCAAACCTCCTCCGTAATAGATCCGAATATCGTCTAAATGCTCAGGAGGAATATCGCTAGGATAGTGCGAACTGGAGCCCTGATAGAGAAAATATCTAGAAGCTTTAGTATCCAAATCGTAGACCCTACGGTCTCGCGACTGGGCACCAACAGCTTTCAAAACACACGTGGACTCTCCTATGGTGAGAGATCGACCGTGGCCCTCCATCATATAGTCAACCTACGATGCCTGGGACTGAAGCTCCTCGACTCATGCCTTTGAATTATAGAATCAACGATAAATGAATCAATATATAAACCTGAATAAAATTTTAGAAATAAACAAATAGAATATAAAGCTAATTTTTACCGCAACCTCTTGTGATCGTGCATCGACCCAGAAACATCCTTCCTAGTGTGTGTGCCCTGAATAGGCGAAACTCACCAGGATCTCTGCCCTCCTGCTCAACTACAAAAGCAGAAGAAATGATATAAATGTAAGTATTTGCAAATGACTAAATTAGTAATTAAATTATTTATGTTTTCTTACCATACGACGTCTGTGCTCCTGAATCGAAATGGACCCGCAGTGTGGCAGGATAGACCCGTGCCATGACCGCCCTTCTCGGATCGATGGTTCATGATGGCTGATGCGGACCTTCTTTGCCAGGCCTCAGACTGCCACACCTGCTGCCAGTCATGCCAAATACCCTCGACACATGCATAGGATGCTCACCCGATCTCCTCCAATGATGAAGCATGTTAGAGTATCGGCGTGCCGCAAGAGCATTCCATGCTGCCCTAACGACATCATAATGACAGAGTCCCATGTAAACTTTTTCTGCATTGAAATAAACAGTTAGTTTAAGAATATATTAAGATTAAAAAATTTATATCAATGATAAATTATATTTAATAAGTTTACCTAAAACTCTAAAAATAAAACTCCCTCGTGGCCGCAGATACATGGTGCTAATCATAGCAACTGGGATTAGCACGCCTCTAATATGGAGCTGATCTGGCTCGATATAGAATGCTGCTCAATAAAGCTGTTAAAAAAATGTATGTTTATAAGTAATTAACTTTAAACATAAACATATATTTACAATTAGTATATACTTACAGTCCATCAGCATCCAGTCGAAGTACGGTGCGACCGACGTAGAAAGAACTCTCAGAGGTCTGTGCCAATCGGCTATGAGACTCGAAGGCTGTAGATCTGAACTCTCCATCTCCAATGGTCATGTGATCTGATGTAGCAGGGCTATGTCTCTGCTCGCTCTATCCATCGACGGTAGATCTATCTTGGCCGTCATACTAAAAATACTAAAGTTCATGCAATATAGTTACGAATAATGATTGAATATATAAAAATTTAACACTTATAAAAATAAATTGAAATTGAATAAACCTCTATGTTTAATAGTGTCATTTATTTCGTCAAATGTTGGTTCAACATCCGATGCCGTATCAGATTGTGATTCAGTGTTATTATCATCGGGAGGAAATCGAACATTTGCATCATCAATTTCTTGGGCATCACCATTTGGATCTCTAACTGATGTTTCAGGAGCCCTTGTGTCGTCCTTAATTGCATGCATTTTCATCTTATCCTCTTGAAATGCAGGACACTCAGTTGATTGACTTGATGAACTCTCATCTAATATGATTGATGAACGTGGGACGATTTTAGAAACAACCCACCAATCTTGCTTATCGTTGCGCAAACTTGGATATCCGCAGTAAAACACTTGTTGAGCTTGGGATGGAAAAATGAATGGTTCATATTTCTACAATCTTCGGCGATGGTTGAATTCAACTAGATTGTAGTCGTTATGAACCCTTTTATCCATAGGAACTGTTGGATCAAAACAATCGCAACGAAACAATACGGTTCATTTTATAGGCCAACAGGATATTCAACTTCAACCACCTCTACTAATTTTTGTAATAATCCTGCATATTTGCTCCAACACTTTCTTCTTTAACACACACACCCCTAGTTCTGCGTGCCTCATGAAGATGTTAATAGTTCAATTTAAAATTTGTACCTATTAACAAAATAGCCAATAGAGGTTATTACGGTCTTCAATGGCCATTGCGCTAGACATTTAATGAAAATTATTGGTTATGAACCATGGACTGTTTACCTATAAATTAATAAGCTATTCACAACCAATTAAAAAATAAAAGCCATTATTGCAATTGATTGATATTACTCATATATTCATAAAACCAGTAAGCGAACTCGTTTCTAACTTCTGCCCAATGGCAATTTGACTGATGTTGGGATTCATTGTCTATCACAATACATCCTTAAGGGATGATAACAATTAAAACTTCTATTAGCAATTAAATAGTGTGGTATATTATAATTTAAAGTAGAAGTTCTAATTAAGCATTGAAGTATATACTTACTCAATGTATGGATCGACTTTCTAAGTTCATCGCTCAAATCTCTTAACTTCTACCTTCCAAATGAACGACCGATACCTTTAAAAACTGATATTCTACTATCGTTAGGTTCTCCTTTGTCCACACATACGTCATCGTTACGATCAAGATTTTGGCTCCTTGTGTGGACGTGACTCTCAAAGTAATGAAAGGCAAAAGCTGAAACTTCTTCAACAAAGTGTGCATTATATATAGAACCTTCAACCCTTGCCTTATTATGCACATTATTTTTTAAGTTCTTAAGGTACCTATATGTAAAGGTAAGAAATAAAATAAACCAACTTTCTCGTAATAAAAATATTTGAAATGTCAACATGTACTACTAATTATTAATATATTTACCTCTCGAAAGGATACATCCAGCGATACTACAGAACCAGCTATACTCACTTCATATGGCAAGTGAACCGGTAAAATATTCCATTGAGTCAAAAAAACTTGGAAGGAAATATTCGCTCCAGCTTGCATAAAATAATTAAAATTTTCTTCTCAAGCCTTGCCATGGATGCAAAAGTAATGACTACGCAGATAACTCCTTGAAGAACAAGCTGAGCTCCGTCAATGCCTTCCACACATGGTGCGGAAGCAACTCACGAAAAGCTATAGGCAATAACCGTTGCATAAAAATATGGCAATCATGACTCTTCATGCCAAACAACTTGAGCTTATGCATGTCCACACACCTACTGATATTTGAAGTATAACCATCTAGAAATTTTAACCCTCTAACCCAATTACATAAAACTTCTCGTGAATTTCTGTCAAGAGTGTAATAGGCTTTAGGATAGGTCTCATCAGCATTTCTTCTCAAATCAGCTCTTCTGCAATACTGATTAAGTTCTTCTCTCGACTTTGCAGTGTCTTTGTTTTTCTGGGATGTTTAGCACCGTGTTAAATATGTTATCAAAGAAACTTTTCTCAATATATATAACATCCAAGTTGTGTCGGATGAGATTTGTGCTTCCAATAGCAAATTCCAAAAAATATTTGCTTCTTTCAGTTATATTCTTTACATATATGGCTATTTATTCTATCTGCATCTGATCCTCAAGCATACCTCAACCCCAAATGCTCTATAGTATTAAATATATCTGTGCCAGACCTAACCGATTCGGCAAATTTTGTGACTACTTTGTTCTCAAAATGTCCACTAGGACTAAGGATATTTAAGAATTTGCAAGACTAAGTCTTGCAAATTCTCAAACGGATCTAAAGGTTATAGTGCTGAGAGAAATAATATGTAATTCCAAAAACAATCGAACTTATGCTTGTGAAAAAGTTTTCTTGACCATTATACATATTTTGACTGTGGTCTATAGTCACTAACTTCATAAGATTATTTGTCAAGATAATAACCTTAATCCAATATTTATGCATAGTATTATTAATAATACTATGGTTTTAATATTGGACAGGCTGGACCGAATATTTTCATAACACATCAACCGTGAGACAAATAATACGCCACGGAACCCTTAAGTGTAATACCTCAATATGCTCACATCATACATTATTAAAGTCATACCTAATCTCATAACCAAAATAATATATCCCAATATATTATGTTCTTGTAACTTAAATCAAAGTCAAAGTCAAAATCATTTCATAACAAAAATAAGATGCAATAATATATGTAAGAAGTTCACCAATAAACTATCATGCATAGTTTAACATGCTGACAAATTCAACGATAAATATATAAAAACCACTAATTAATCATGGCTTAATTAATTTACTATAAAAATACTGATTAATCATTTAGCAATTTATTTAATTAATTTACTATCAGAATCACTAATTAGCTAATATTACAATGATGTGATATTGCAATTATTATTTATTAGAATACCATAATTTATTATATTATATTATAATATTATAAACTAATATCTTAATATTATTATAATATGATATTGTTAATATAATAGTATTATATTAATATAAATTACATAATAATTATATTATGTAATAATATTAATCAATTATA
>UESW01004212.1:1126053-1176862 GCA_900491605.1 Calamus simplicifolius
AAACACAATGAATATACTCATGGCTTTTGTTAATCATCAAAATCAATAATTGGGTCGACAATCTCCCCCTTTTTGATGATGATAAAAACATTGAGTATATGCATGATTAATCAATGAAAGTTTCAAAGAAGAGATAAGTTCTCATAGTTAAGCTTCCCCTGAATGAGGTAGCTCCCCCTATGATATTCAAATTAATATCTTCTCTCCCCTTATCATTAAAACTCATGTAATCAAGTTCATTCAATGCTTGATACAAATTAATCAAATTCATTCAATAAGTTCATTCAATGCATATACAATTAACTTCTCTCCCCCTTTTTTGTTATCAACAAAAAGATTCATTTAGCTTAAATTAACATCAATCATTCTTTCTCCTCTTTATAAAAGTTTAAACATAAGAATCAATAATCTTTGAATAGAACAATGTTAACTCAAAATCCAAGCAACTTAATATCAAAGTTTAACTATGATATTCATTGAATACTAAAACTTCTTTACATCCTTCATAAAGTTAAATACTTCATTACATCATTCAAAAAGTTAAAATACAAACTAAACTTCAAAGACTAAGTACATCAAAAGTATCAAAATCTATAAAAATCTAAGAAGCCTCTTGAGCTCTTCTAAGATCTTTCCCATACCTTCACTTTGTATCTTCATGAAATCTGTTAATAATTTTTGTACCAAAGAATATGCCACAGAAATTTTCTCTTGTAATTCAGCAATCGAGGTCATAGCAGAGAAGGAGCTTGGGAAAGCCCCTTTAGGGAAAGAAGTTCCCGAGAGTTTGGGGTGTTTTTCTCGAGAGTGAAGATGTCTCTCCCTCTATGTGGGAATAAGTGTGTGGATACTTATTCTCACTTACCTTGATATTGAGTCCTCTTACCTTTTTATAGGTCTTAGGTATCCGCATGGGAGTCAGCCACATAGAATTCCATAAAAAGGAATGTCTACAGGGATAATGGCTATTACATGCACCGAAGCTAGTTGGTGGGCCTTGTCCCATCTAGCGCATGGCCCTGGCAGTTGGTGGGCCTAGTCCCATCAACGGCATGGGTCAGGCGGTAGGTGGGCCTAGCTGTGTCAGGCTGTGCATGTTAGACGGTAGGTGGGCCTTACGGTGTTAGATGACGCAGGCTAAGTGGTAGGTGGATCTAGCTGTGTCAAGCTACATGGGTCAGATGGTAGGTGGATCTAGTGAAGGGTCACTTGGAGCCGACTTCAAAGAGTCGGGGCCGCAAGGGGTCGATTTGGAGGAGTCGGGGCTGCAAGGGGCCGACCTGAAGAAGTCGGGGCCGCCTCGACCGACTTGGAGGAGTTGGGCCGCAAGGGGCCGACTTGGAAAGTCGGGGCCGCCTCGGCCGACTTGGAGGAGTCGGGGCCGCCAAGGGCCGACTTGGAGAAGTCGGGGCCGTAAGGGACCGACCTGAAGAAGTCGGGGCCGCCTCGGCCGACATGGAGAAGTTGGGGCCGCAAGGGGCCGACTTGGAAGACTCGGGGCAAGCGCGTCCGTCAGCTTCCGCTCACACCGTTGGCCAACTTCTCGTCATTGTCCATCTGGCACCACTGGTCACATCAGATGCCCCCCCTCCTGATCGCGAGGGGCCATGCATCCGCTAACCCTCGAGAGAAAGGAGTGTGAAAATTGGAAATAATGGCAAGCTTTCGCATGCCCTTAATTGCCGGAAGTGCGGCGCGCTCTTCCGGGGTGGTGTCGCTTCGAAAATCTTCCATAATCAAGCAAAAAGGTGCTGTATGAAGTCAGCGCCGAGCGCACCGAGAGAGTGCTTCTTGAGGGATGGGAAAAAGGTGTGCACCATCATTATTTTACCGTTCCCCATGCCTTGTCATTGGCCGGAAACCCTACTCCTAGGTCAAAATCGAGGCATTGTACCTCGGGTGCTGGCGGGATTGTCGACAGCTGGGCACTTCAAGCTACGGCAGAAGGTCACATGGCGAGGCCTCGGGCATGCGATTAAAAATCATGGTATAAAACCGCCCTCATGCCCGATGGAAGCCTTTATGCCATCACTGTCTTTTTTGTTGTTCTTCTTCCTCTGAGCTCTGAGTCTTCGAAGCCCGAAACTTTCAGCCTTCGTCTTCTTCCTTAATACCAGGTCAATTCCCCCTTTTTGTCTCCTTCCTTAAAACCTATGGATCGTCATGCCATTAGGGAGGGTAAGAGACCCATGGTGAGCTCCCCTAATTCTTCTGATGATGAAGATAATGTCCCTCTGGTCTGCCACGTGCCCCGACCGATCAAAGGAATCATCATCCATGATCGCCCGATAGCCAGTGCTCGGTTATCCCCCCGAGAGTCTCTGGTCAAGGCAGGTCCTCCAGCTTTTGCTCGCTTGGCCCCTCCTCCGGCAGCCAGTCCTGATCTGGCAGGGCCAGGAGGGTGGCCTCCACCACGACCTCCAAAGAGATAGAAGACCTTAGGAGTAGATATAGGGTTCCTAGTTTCATTAGGTTGTCTGCGCCAGGGCCCGAAGATAGAGTGAACTCCGATCTATCTGGTCGGGTTGCTCTATACGAGGAGTTCTTTAGGTGTGGACTGCATCTCTTCTTTCATTCTTTCTTCTTAAACTTACTAAATAGGTATAGGTTAGTTCCCGCACAGTTGACTCCGAATTTGATTTGGATCATCTGTGCGTTCATCGTCCTCTATTTTTTCTAGCGCTCATAGGCTAGACTTTTCCTATTTCGAGCTTTCTACAAGCTTCGCCACCACAGTGAAGACGCGTGGTGGGTTTTCACTGCGAGGCCAGGCCGGGCTGGGCCCTACCTCTTCGTCTTCCCTCCAAAGTCAATGGATGGAAGTCCCACTTTTTGTATGCCCACGTGGAAGGAGTGAGGGCCAATTGGAGAGAGCCTAATGTCAGCCCCAACAAAAATTCTGCCATAGACGAGAGGGATCAAGAGCTCTTCGACCGCCTGACGTCCTCTAAGATCCCCTCCTACAAAAAATTATTGGCTGAGGAGAATCTCTATGAGGCCAAACTTGCTCCAGCGGTTGGTGAGTGCGAGACTCATCCTTCTTGTTCCTGGCTTGGCTTTTTCTTTTACTGATAGTTGATTTTGGTGCAGCAATGAAGATACCCGCCGAAAAGATGAAGGCGGCCATGCGAAGGAGAAGGTAGGAGGCCGGTGAAGAGGGCCCGAAGCAAGGCCCTAGCCAAGCTGGCCCAGGCCTCAGAGGCTCCTATAGAGATGCCTTCAGTAGAGGTGGCTGTTGACCCAATTGATGATTTTGATGATTAACAAAACTATTTGAGTATAACTAATGAAGGCTCTAATGATTTTGATTAAGTGTTTCAGATTATAAGTCTATTGAATGATCAAAATCAGGAGTTACATCGTGTTCTGGATTGAATCTAATGTCTAGGTAAGATTGCAGACATTAGAGTCGACTCCGAGAATCACAGAGCCGACTCCGCATCTGGCACAGAAGTTAGAGTCGACTCCGAGACTGTTAGAGCCGACTCCCACAGAAGAAACAGAATGTCGATTTTTCTGGCCCCGTCCTAGAGTCGACTCCGGGTAAGTTAGAGTCGACTCCAGAAAAGTTTCTTGTCGACCCCAGAAAAGTCAGAGACGACTCCAGAAATATCGTTTTAAAATGCTTCGAGCTAGAGCTGACTCCAGAAAAGTCAGAGTCGACTCCAACCCACCTGGAACGAAAAATCAAGTTGCCAGATCAGCTCTAACGGTAACATTTCTATTTTACCTTATTTCTAACGGATATATTTTGATACAAGGTACACTCCAACGGATAGTTTTCTTCCAAAAATGGCTTGAAAGAAATCTATAAAAAGGGAAGACTATCATTCAAAAAAAAAAGAGCGGAACAAGAGAGAAAACACAAAAGAAAAGAAAAATCGGAAATAGAGAAATCCCAATCCAAAAATTCGAAAAAGAGAGAGCCTGAATCTCAAGAGGAAAACCTTCTATCTCAAATCCACTCCACTCCAAAAAGCTCAAGAGGAATCCAAGGCATTCAAATCAAAGTTTTGGTGGATTTCCAACTTGGAGAAAGAGAATTCGGTTGTTGCTTTTCAACCCTTCTCAACTGCTTCAACTGTGAAGAATCGGAGCTGAGGCTTGATTCAACCCAGCAAGGAGAAGAAGAAAAGAAGAAAAGAAGAAAAGCTCAAAAGCCAACCAACTACAAATCAGGCTTTTCTAAACTTGTTATTTTATTTGAATATTTGCTCATTGAGGAGCTTTGTATTTCGAAAACAATACTTATTCTGTTTGTGCCTAGTTTAATCTGGGGGATTGAACTAGTGGAGGTAGTTTTACCTCGGTACAAGCTTGGCAAAGCTTGGGTTAGGTTTTTGTACTGGTGAGCCCCTGAAAACCAGCTGGGTTCGTTGTGCATCCGGGAAAACAACAAGTTTGAGTTGTGAGCTTGCAAAATAACTCTGCTGTAATCAAGGAAGATTATAGTGTGGACCCAAGTGAATCTTGGGAGTGGACGTAGGTGTTGGATACACCGAACCACTATAAAATCTTTTGTGTTTGCCGTGTTCTATTGACTATCTCTATCTCTATTTTATTCACTGCACTTTTTATTTACATTGCTATTGCCTTCATTCATCTTAAGCAAACTATTTTAAAAGGCTAATTTTTAAAAGAACCCAATTCACCCCCCCCCTCTTGGGTTGTCATCTGGGCCAACAATTGGTATCAGAGCAAGTGCTCATTAGATTTTGATCACACGATCAAGAGCTAAAGATCCAAATGACAACACAAGTTGGATCATTTGCTGAAGGTCATTCTACGAATAGACCTCCATTGTTTAATGGTTCAAATTATTCATATTGGAAAGCTAGAATGAAGGATATTCATTCAAGCTTCTGACTATGAGCTTGGGGTATTATAATCAATGGACCTAGTACACCCACACATGTTATTGATGGCACTATTGTTCCTAAGCCCGAAAGAATTGGAATGATAATGATAGGAAAATGGCACATCTCAATGCTAAGGCCATGAATGTATTATATTGCTCATTAGACGCTAATGAATTTAATAGAATCTTCACTTGTAATTCTGCAAAGAGATTTGGGATAGATTAGAGGTTACCCATGAGGGTACCAACCAAGTGAAAGAATCCAAAATAAATATTCTTGTTCACAAATATGAATTGTTTAGCATGGAACAATCTGAAACCATTGCATGCATGTACACTAGATTTATAGATATTGTAAATGGTTTAAAAAGTCTTGGTAAGACATATACTAACTCAGAACTTGTTCAAAAATTCTTAGGTCATTACCAAGATCGTGGGAAGCAAAAATGACTGCAATCCAAGAAGCAAAGGACCTCAACACTTTACCCTTAGAGGAGCTTCTAGGATCTCTTATGACCCATGAGCTGACTATGAGGCAGCATGTAGAGGAGGACACAAAGAAAAAGAAAGTAATTGCCCTCAAAGCTGCAAAGAAGAAGAGAGCAGCAGTGATGATGATGATGATGATGAAGAGACTGCTCTCTTAGCCAAAAAGTTTAAAATATTTATGAGGAGAAAGAAACCCTTCCACAAGAAGAAATTTGAAGCAAAGTGGGAAGGAGAAAAGGATAAAATAAGGACAAGGATAAAGAAAAAGAGAAAGACCCCTTGACTTGCTATGAGTGTAACAAACCGGGGCACTTTAGGAATGAATGTCCTAAACTAAAGAAAGCCTACAAAAAGAAAAAGAAGGCTTATGTGGCGACTTGGAGTGACAGCAAGGAATCTTCTTCTGAAGAAGAAGAACAAAAGGAAGTCGCAAACGTATGCTTTATGGCGGACGACAATGATGAGGTATGTTCCGACAACCCTTGCGATGATTTGCTTTTGATGAACTCTTTGATGCTTTTAATGAACTTGTTGGGGATTTCAAAGTTTGAAAAAGAAATACAAAATTTTGAAAAATGAAAACTTAACTTTCATTCAAGAAAAGGAAAATCTTAACAATGAAATTAAGAAACTTAAATCTGAAAATAAAATTTTAATGAATGAAAAGGAATCAATCTCTAATGAAAAAGATAAACTAAAGAATGAGGTTGAAAAACATAAAAACATAGCTGATAAGTTTACATTAAGCTCAATTAAATTAGACATGTTATTAAATAGTCAAAAAGCAGTTTTTGACAAAGCCGGATTAGGATATAACACTTTAAGAAAACAAAAATCACTAAAAAATATTTTTGTGTATGCTGGCCAAAGTAATTTTACATGCTTTAAATGTAATAAAAAAGGACACAAATCTATGAATGTAAAATTCTGAAACCTATAAAAACCTGAATATTAAAGGGAAGAAAATATGGGTTCCGAAAGGAACAATATTTGTTGCTACTAACCATGAAGGACCCAAGAAAGCTTGGGTACCTAAACATAAAGTCTGATTTCATTGCAGGAATGTCTTGTGGCCAAGAGATCAAAGAGAAAATGGTATCTTGATAGTGGCTGCTCAAGACATATGACGGGTGACAAAGAAGAATTCATCACCCTTGAAGAAAAGAGAGGATGAGTAGTTACATTTGGCGACAATGGCAAAGGCCAAATCTTGAGGTTTGGTAACATTCAAATAACTCCCTCCACATTTATTGAAAATATACTTTATGTTGATGGTTTAAAGCATAACTTAATTAGTATAAGTCAATTATGTGACAAAGGTTTTTAAAGTTTCATTTGAATCTTCTATATGCACTGTAGCTAATCCCATTGATAATAGCATTATTTTTATTGGAAATAGAAATGGAAATGTATATATGATTGACTTAGACAATTTGTCTACTAATAATCATTGCTTAGTTGCTAATAATGCTAATATGAATGAGATTGGTTGGTTGTGGCATCGAAGATTAGGTCATGCAAGCACACACTTAATTTCAAAACTAATTAGAATGGATTTAGTAAAAGGTCTACCTAAGATAGATTTTGAAAATAATAAAATATGTGATGCATGTCAGTTTGGGAAACAAACAAGAAGTTCTTTTAAATCTAAAAATGTTTTTCAACTTCTAGGCCAATAGAGCTACTTCACATGGACCTTTTTGGACCAACTAGAACCACAAGTCTTGGAGGAAAGAAGTATGTCTTGTGATAGTAAATGATTACTCTAGATTCACTTGGGTAATATTTTTAGCTCACAAGGATGAGACTTTCTCGATATTCATGAAATTCTTCAAGAAAGTAATAAATAAGAAAAATACTACCATAGTGACTCTAAGAAGTGATCAAGGGACTGAATTTGAAAATCACTTGTTTGAAAGTTTTTGCAATGATAATGGTATTAATCACAACTTTTCTGCACCTAGGACCCCCACAACAAAGGGAGTAGTTGAAAGAAAAATAGGACTCTAGAAGACATGGCCCGTACCATGCTATGTGAAAGTAAACTCCCAAAATACTTTGGGCGAAAGCTATTAACACAGCATGTTACATCCTAAATAGAGCATTAATAAGACCTATTTTAAAGAAAACACCTTATGAATTATGGTATGATAGAAAACCAAACATTAAGTATTTTCATGCATTTGGTTGTAAATGCTTTATTCATAATAATGGTAAAAATAACTTAGGTAAATTTGATGCAAAATCTGATGAAGGAATATTCTTAGGTTATTCAACAACTAGTAAAGCATATAGAGTGTTCAATAAAGGAAGCTTAATTGTTGAAGAATCTATTCATGTAGTTTTTGATGAATCTTTAGCATCAAGTTCCAAAAGGATTGATGATGAGGAAGATACAAACATTCTCGAAAACAATCTTGAAAAACTTAATATTGATGTATCGTCAGATCATGAACAAGAAGCTAAAGATAATGATTCGCCTAATACTGATGATATTAATACTAATCATAATGATGTAGATCTACCAAGAGATTGGAGATATGCTTATAGTCATCCCAAGGAATTGATTATAGGTGATCCATCTCAAGGAATAAGAACTAGATCATCTATGAGAAATATTAGTAATCACCTTGCATTTGTCTCTCAAATTGAACCTAAAACCATTGAAGAAGCTGAAAAAGATAATAATTGGATGTTAGCTATGCAAGAAGAATTAAACCAATTCACTAGAAATAATGTATGGACATTAATGGAAAGGCCTAAAATCATTCTGTTATAGGATCAAAATGGGTTTTTAGGAATAAACTGGATGAAAATGGCATAGTAATTAGAAACAAAGCTAGATTAGTTGCAAAAGGATATAATCAAGAAGAAGGTATTGATTTTGATAAAACCTTTGCACCTGTAGCTAGATTAGAAGCCATTAGGCTATTACTTGCATTTGCATGTCACATGAACTTTAATTTATTTCAAATGGATGTCAAAAGTGCATTTTTAAATGGATTAATAAATGAAGAAGATTTGTTGAGCAACCACCAGGATTTGAAGATCATGAATTCCAAATCACGTTTTCAAATTGCACAAAACATTATATGGTTTGAAACAAGCACCTAGAGCTTGGTATGATAGACTAAGTAAATTTTGATTGATAATAATTTTACAAGAGGAAATGTTGATAAAACATTGTTTTTGAAAAGAAAAGATAAAGATTACTTGTAGTTCAAATTTATGTTGATGACATTGTATTTGGTGCTACTAACAATCTTCTATGTCAAGAGTTTGCTAAGTTAATGCAGGGAGAATTTGAAATGAGCATGATGGGAGAGCTCAATTTCTTCCTTGGACTCCAAATCAAACAAAGCAAAGAGGGAATCTTTATCAACCAAACAAAGTACACAAGAGAATACTAAAGAAGTTTGGTATGGAATCAATCAAACCCCTCGGAACATCAATGAGTCCTTCATGCAAGCTGGACAAAGATGAAGAAGGTAAGAAGGTGATCAAAAATATTATCGAGGTATAATCAGATCCCTACTTTACTTAACTGCAAGTAGACCAGACATAATGTTTGCTGTTTGCTTATGTGCTAGATTTCAGTCTGAACCTAAAGAATCACATTTAATTGCTGTTAAAAGAATACTAAGATACTTAAGTGGAACAAAAAATGTAGGTTTATGGTATTCTAGAGACTCAACATTAAATCTGATTGCTTATTCTGATTCTGATTATGCTGGATGTAAGTTAGATAGAAAAGCACAAGTGGTGCATGCCAATTTTTAGAAGTAACTTAATCTCATGGTTTAGCAAAAAGCAAAATTCGGTTGCATTATCTACTGCTGAAGCAGAATATGTTGCAGCTGGAAGTTGCTGTGCTCAAATCTTATGGATTAAGAGACAACTTGAAGACTATGGTATCACACTTGATAAGACACCTATAAGATGTGATAATACAAGTGCAATAAATCTAACTAAAAATCCAATTCAACACTCAAGAACAAAGCATATTGAAATTAGATATCACTTTATAAGAGAACATGTTGCCAATAATGAAATTTGTCTTGATTATGTGAATACTGAAGAACAACTGGCAGATATTTTAACAAAACCCTTAAGTGAAGAGAGATTTTGTTATCTTAGAGGAGAATTAGGAGTTTGTGATCCTTTGGAATAGTTTTCTGAAACTCTTAAGGACAACTATCTAGATTTCATCTATTTCTTGAAAAATCTTGATATTCAATAAGGAAATCTATCTAGATCTTGATTCATTGTTTGCCCAATTTCTAAGGAACATTTATCTAGAATTTGATGATTAATTTGAATAGTTTCAAATTCTTGAAACTTGATTTTTTTGTCTCTGGAACTGTTAGAGTCGACTCTAACAGTCTGTGGAGTCGACACCTTTGTTTTTGATGTTCTGTCTAAGCAATTAGAGCCAACTCTGGCTTTTGTAGAGCCGACTCTAATTCGAGCGCTGACAGACCTTCTGGTTTGGAGCCGACACCCAGTTTTCGGGAGTCGACTCTAAGTCGAGCTAGGTCAAAAATAAAAAGGGAGTCGACCCTAAATCATTCCATCCGTCTCCCAAAACCTCTCCAAGAAGTTCCAAAACCTTTCCAACTTCCCCAATCTTCTCAAAGCCTTTGATTAAACTTTCCAATCTTCTCAATGGCACCTAAGAGGCGCAGTTTCATCGGTGGAGCATCCGTTCCAACAAGGCGACGCACTATTCGGAGGCAACCCTCGCCATCCTCCTCTTCGGCCACTCAAGAAGATTCCCTCCTTCACCCTCTTCATCCAAAGTTGATCATTTAGCCGGTAAGACTATTACCACTGGAAGAAAGGTCAATTTTGATTTCTTTGAGTCGGAAGGCTTCACTATAGGAAGATGTTTGAAGGAGATGGGTGGAAAAAAGATTTGCTCATTAGATATCCCCATATCCAGCCTTAGTGAGAGAGTTTTACAATGGTTTAAGTAGAGGAGAAGGCGGATTAATCAGTATAGTAAGAGGAACAAGAGTTACAATAACCACTGAAATACTTGGAAATTTATTGGAAATGCCCACAATCGGTTTAATGGAATATCAACATGATGATAGAAGTGGAGCATTGACAAGAATGTTAGGGAGGGATGTAACCGAGTTTGAGGAAATCTATGCAAATCAATTGAATCTGGAACTCAGGTTACTGCATAACATTTTTGGAAGAATTTTATTTCCAAAAATTGGTAGATTTGAGTATGTCTCGGAGCGAGACGTTCTTTTGATGGATTGCATAATCACTGGAAGGCCAGTCAACTTAGCTGGCATGATGATTGGATATATGGCAGAGGCTGCTACAAAGAAGAGGTCCACACTGCCATATGGTATGATTTTGACTTTAATCTTTAGAAGCCAAGGTGTGCTTATTATGGAAAATGAACCCCTAAGAAAACTGAGGCACACTGACTATTATAGTATCTCAACTATTCATCGAATGGGCTTCAAGAAGTTGAATGGTGTATGGATGAAAGAAGGAAGAGATGAAAGAGCTGAAAGAGAAAGAGCAGAAGAGACCAGAGCAGAAGATATCCCTGGACCATCCACTGCGGGACCATCAGTCCCTGATCCATTTATTGTGGGAACATCTTCAGCTGGACCTTCAGATGCTGGACCAAGCACCATTCCCTCTCCTCCACATCAGTCTATTGCTACTTCTGGGAGATTCTCTGATGAACAGATTGATCAGTTGAGAGCTTTGCTTGCTGAATATGATAGTCAGAGATCTCATGAGTTTAATAAATTAAAAGAAGACTTTAATCAGTTGAAAGAAGAACTTAATTCGAGACTGGACATAATCTCCTTTTCCATAAGCAATTCTGTTGAATCCTTTGGTGCTGAACTTCACAAAATCTTCGAAAGGATGGAAGGCATTGCTGATGGGTCGGGATCTTATGTTCATGCAACTGGTCAACTGAAGAAGGACATTGACCTTGCAGTCTCACAGATTGAAGCTTGCCTTGAAAATTTTAAGAAATCACAAAAAGATGATGTAATGGAAATCATAGGTCATTTGAAGAAAATTGTATTTAAACATATCTGACCTTGATTTTAATTTTTGATAGTTTGTATTTAGAAACTTTGAATATCTAATGTATTTCACTTTGGAATGTACTTATGTAATGTTTCTTACTTATGAAATGCAATTTAACTTTTTCGAATATTGACTGCTTGAATCCCTATGTCTCATTGAACCTACAATTTTTCTCTAATAACTTTCTTTATCTTATACTCTCCTTATTGCTGATAACAAAAAAGGGGGAGAGATGGTTGAATATGCAAAGAAAGAAAGACTTGAAAAATTTTAATGAGAGATGGTTGAATATGCATAAAGAAAGAAAGAAAGGGGGAGAAATGATTGTTTATGCAAATGACTTGAAATTTTAAATCAGTTAAAATTCGATGCTTATATATAGGGAGAGCTATTCAATGCAGGGGAGCTTATCAACAAGCTCAATTATAATTTTCTACACATTTAGATTAAATATTCATAATTGATGGATTATATTGAACTCATGCACAATTTTAAAAGTTTACTTTGAATATTGGCATCAAATCCTTCATTAAAAATTTTTAAGTTTCAAAATAACTATAATCTTTAGTTCGAATGAATTTTGAATGCATATACTCAAAGTTTTTGTTATCATCAAAAAGGGGGAGATTGTTGACCCAATTGATGATTTTGATGATTAACAAAACTATTTGAGTATAACTAATGAAGGCTCTAATGATTTTGATTAAGTATTTCAGATTATAAGTCTATTGAATGATCAAAATCAGGAGTTACATCGTGTTCTGGATCGAATCTAATGTCTAGGTAAGATTGCAGACATTAGAGTCGACTCCGAGAATCACAGAGCCGACTCCGGATCTGGCACGAAAGTTAGAGTCGACTCCGAAACTGTTAGAGCCGACTCTCACAGAAGAAACAGAATGTCGATTTTTCTGGCCCCATCCTAGAGTCGACTCCGGGTAAGTTAGAGTCGACTCCAGAAAAGTTTCTTGTCGACTCCAGAAAAGTCAGAGACGACTCCAGAAATATCATTTTAAAATGCTTCGAGCTAGAGCCGACTCAGAAAAGTCAGAGTCGACTCCAACCCACCTGGAAAAAAAATCAAGTTGCCAGATCAGCTCTAACGGTAACATTTCTATTTTACCTTATTTCTAACGGATATATTTTGATACAAGGTACACTCCAACGGATAGTTTTCTTCCAAAAATAGCTTGAAAGAAATCTATAAAAAGGGAAGACTATCATTCAAAAAAAAAAAGAACGGAACAAGAGAGAAAAACGCAAAAGAAAAGGAAAATCGGAAATAGAGAAATCCCAATCCAAAAATCCGAAAAAGAGAGAGCCTGAATCTCAAGAGAAAAACCTTCTAGCTCAAATCCACTCCACTCCAAAAAGCTCAAGAGGAATCCAAGGCATTCAAATTAAAGTTTTGGTGGATTTCCCAACTTGAGAAAGAGGATTCGGTTCTTGCTTTTCAACCCTTCTCAACTGCTTCAACTGTGAAGAGTCGGAGCTGAGGCTTGATTCAACCAGCAAGGAGAAGAAGAAAAGAAGAAAAGCTCAAAAGCCAACCAACGACAAATCAGGCTTTTCTAAACTTATTATTTTATTTGAATATTTGCTCATTGAGGAGCTTTGTATTTTGAAAACAATACTTATTCTGTTTGTGCCTAGTTCAATCTGGGGGATTGAACTAGTGGAGGTAGTTTTACCTTGGTACAAGCTTGGCAAAGCTTGGGTTAGGGTTTTTGTGCTGGTGAGCCCTTGAAAACCAGCTGGGTTCATTGTGTGCCCGGGAAAACAACAAGTTTGAGTTGTGAGCTTGCAAAAACTCTGCTGTAATCAAGGAAGATTGTAGTGTGGACCCAAGTGAATCTTGGGAGTGGACGTAGGTGTTGGATACACCGAACCACTATAAAATCTTTTGTGTTTGTCCGTGTTCTATTGACTCTATCTCTATCTCTGTTTATTCACTGCACTTTGCATTTACATTGCTATTGCCTTCATTCATCTTAAGCAAACTATTTTAAAAGGCTAATTTTTAAAATAACCCAATTCACCCCCCTCTTGGGTTGTCATCTGGGCCAACAGTGGCGGCTCCCGGGGGAGCCAGATAGAAGGACACCGGAAGATGCACGATGGGCAAAGTGGCTCTTGATCCAGCTGAGGTGGGAGCAGAGGAGGGGGGCCAGCCGGCTTCACCTGTTGATGCCGAGGGAGAGGCCCCGCCACCGATGAGCTGACGGTGGTGGAGCTAAACCCGGAGGATGAGACCTTCACCGCCATGGAGCCTGCCAAGGCGGGGCAGGCCGAAAATGAGAGCAGACCTCTGGTTCCTTCAGAGCCGGAGACGAAAGAGACTCCCTCGGTGGCTAGAGAGGGGGAGGCAATGACAGTGGCGGGAGACACCGAGGCTGAGCCGGTAGGCGAAGACGGAACCGAGCCGGAGGGCTCACCACCGCCGGCCACACATTCCACAACCCAGCGGGTGGTCGGGAACGCCGAGGTGACCACCGCGGCCGACTCCGAGGCTTACTTCCATGGAGGACGCCGGGCAAGTGGAGCATTTGCTGGGGAGGTTGCAGCTGCCGCACTTCCGCGCAGATGCACCAACAGACTATCACCGGGGTCCTCGACATGACTTATATGTCGGTGATTCAGGTAACTTCCGCTCATACTTTCTTTTACGCCCACTTGATATGACGCATAGCTGATGAGTCGACTCATGCATATGGCCAATGGAGTCCTCGCCCTTCGCGATTCAATGATCTGAACGTGCGACTCGGCCGTACATTCCTAAGAGAGGGTAGAGAAGTACCGGGGTACATGCAACAAATTAACTGACAAATTCACCTGGAAACTAGAGGAGGCCAAGGCCCGGGAGAATGACCTGGGCGGCAAGCTCCTCGCGGCCACAATCTACCGAGAAGAGTGGCATGCCCGGTTCAAGAAGGCAGAGAGCAAGGCGGCAGTCGAGCATGGTTGAGCCTTGCGTCCAAGGCCAAACTAGCTGTGGTCTTGACCAGATTGGAGTTGGCCAAGGAAAGGATGGAGGAGATGGCCCGCCAGCTCAAAGATGCCAAGGACCATGTCGATGCGGCGTTGGTCAAGGCTTAGGCTGCTTTGGGGAGGGCCGCCACGACTGAGGTGATGGCGCTCAAGGTGGAGCAGAGGCGGGCCGAGGCTGTGACCCAAGCCTGGGATGCTGGGGCCCGATCTGAAGAGGCTAAGAGCTGGGCCTGGGGAGCTGAGGTACGAGTCCAAGAAGCTGAGGCCGGGCTCAAAACGTTGTCACGGAGTTCTGAGAGTCATCAGAGATTGAGCATGAAGTGACCGAGGCCAGCATCGACACCTATGCACAGGGCTTCAACCAATGCAAGGTGAAGGTGTCCGAGGTCTTCGGAATTAGCAACTTTGATCTTGAAGCCATCCTGCTCGGGGACCTAGACGATGGTGGGTCAGACGGGGATGTGGCCGGCAGAGAGTCGGGGCCTGGCGAACCCTAGATTAGGAACTACTTTGTATCATTTTTTTTTCTTTTTGTAACCGACCTCAAGTCGGACTTTGTAACTACCAAAAATATTAATAAAAAAGAAAGGTGTTTTGCTTAAAGAATGTCTTCCTATTTTTCATAACCACTCCGCGCATACGTAGTGCCACCGTAACTTCAGATACTTAGGCTCGGTAGTGAACGGTCATTGCTACCCTCGCAATCCGAACTAGGCCCACAGGGGTCTGTGCCACCAATTAAGTCCCTCGATCTTCAGGTATCCGGCCGGGTGGACATAGTAGGTTACTACCAGCCGAAGAAGACCAGAACATGCTTAGGGAGCTTTCTAGGACCGCCTTAGGGGCTTGTAAACTAACCCGAGAAATGGCTTTGATGGGTACGAGGCTGCTAGGTTCTCAAACAGCCACGGGGGTTTGTGTGCCGGCCGGAGAGGGACTTGGTAGGGCACAGGGCCATTAGGGATTTGAACCGACTCGGGGCGTCTCCTAGCCAGACCAATTGGTATCCCGTTAGCTGCGAGCTTCTTTGGAACTGCTTTGGGGTTTGTGTGCCAGCCCGGGGGGCGACTCGATCGGGTACGAGCTGTTAGGGACTTGAACCGACTCGGGGACGTCTCCTAGCCGGACCAAGTGGTGTTCCATTAGCCGTGATTCCGATGAGCTCCTTTAGAACCATCTTGGGGGTTTGTGTGCCAGCCCGAGGGGTGACTCAATCGGGTACGGAGCTGTTAGGGACTTGAACCGACTCGGGGGCATCTCCTAGCTGTACCGAGTGGTGTCCCATTAGCCTCGATGACAACGAGCTCCTTTAGAACCACCTCGGAGGTTTGTGTGCTAGTCCGAGGGGCAACTCAATTGGGTACGAGCTAGGGACTTGAACCGACTCGGGGGCATCTCCTAGCCAGATCGAGTGATGTCTCGTTAGCCGCAATGTAGATGAGCTCATTTAGAACCACCTCGAGGGTTTGTGTGCCAGCCCGAGGGGTGACTCGATCAAGTACGAAGCTGTTAGGGACTTAAACCGACTCGGATGCATCTCCTAGCCAGACCGAGTGGTGTCCCATTAGCCGCGATGCCGACAAGCTCCTTTAGAACTGCCTCAAGGGTTTGTGTGCCAGCCCGAGGGACTCGATTAGGTACAGAGCTGTTAGGGACTTGAATCGATTTGAGGGCATCTTCTAGCCGGACCGAGTGGTGTCCCATTAGCCGTGATGCTGACGAGCTCCTTTAGAACATGAGTCCTTAGATTTGGAGGCGAGCCAAGTATAATGTTGAGGGAATCCTTTGTTGACATTCGTGGAGGAGATACATTATTGATAGTATTAGCGAAGGTTATCCTCATTCCAAATACGCGGGATGGGTCGCCCGCTAAGCTCTTCAATCTCGTATGCCCCCGGGTGAAGCACTTCGATGACATGGTAAGGACCTTTCCAATTCGGGGACAACTTGCCTCCCTCCATTGGCTTGGACACCTCGGCATTTCTGAGGACTAGGTCTTCAGGATGAAACACCTTGGGATGCACTCGGGCGATGTAATATTTGGCCACTCGCTGGCGAAAGGTTGCCATCCGAAGCCGTGCTCAGTCATGCACCTCGTCAATGAAATCGAGGTTGGCTCTCAGTTGTGTGGAGTTATCTTCTTTGTTGTAGGACTCCACTTGGAGACTCGGCAAGCCGATCTCGATGGGAAGGACCACCACGGATCCGAAGACGAGACTGAAGGGAGTCTCTCCCGTCGGGGCCCTTGAAGTTGTATGATACACCCACAGCATGCTGAGCTCCTCCACCCACCAGCCTTTGGATCCATCAGCTGAGTTCTGAGTCCTCGAAGGATGGTGTGATTCATGACCTCAGCCTCCCCGTTAGTCTGCGGGTGGACAACAGAGGTAAACCGGTGGCAGATGTTCAACTCAGCACAGAAAGTCTTGAATGTGGCATTGTCGAACTGTTGTCCATTATCGGTGATGATGGTGTGAGGCAAACTAAAATACATATGATAGATTTCTAGAAGAAAGCTTTAACTTTGCTCTCAGTAATCTTGGCTAGCGCTTCGACCTCAACCCATTTGGTAAAGTAGTCGATGGTGATGAGCAGAAACCTTCGCTGGCCTAAGGCCGAAGGAAACGGTCCGAGGATGTCCATCCCCCACTGGGCGAAAGGCCATGGGGCCGAGAGCGGACTCAATGAGGCAGACGGTTGATGCTAGATATGTGCGTGTCATTGATAGCCATCGCACTTTTGAACTAGTTTGGTGGCGTCTTCCCTCATGATGAGCCAGAAGTAGCCTTGACGGAGGGCCTTTTGGGCTAGCGATATGCCCTCCAGGTGATTTCCACAGATGCCTTCATATCTCTCTGAGGACGTAGTCGGCATCCGTAGGTCCGACACATTTGAGAAGGGGGTAAGAGAATGACCTTTTGTACAGATGCTCATCCAAAAGAGTGAATTTGGAGGCTCTCCACTTGAGCAGTCTAGCCTCCTCGCAGTTAGCGGGGAGGGTGACATCTGTAAGGTAGTGGACGTAGGCGTCCATCCAAGTCGGCTCTTGGGCCAGTGGGAGGATCTCCTCTTTATCCTCAATGATGGGCCTCTCCAAGTGCTCGATGTAGGCGTTCCTCGTGACATTGCCGACTGAGGTGACCAAGTGGGAAAAGAGTGTCGGCCTTGGCATTTCGTTCCGAGGGATGTAGCTGATGCTGAAGTAGGCCAATGAGGAGACTAGTAGCTGGACCTTGTCTAGGTATCGAGCCATGATGGGGTCCTGCACCTCATACTCTCCATTTATTGGTCCGGAGATGACTTGGGAATCGGTGAAGGCCCTAAGGTGTTTCACCCCAAGCTCCTGGGCGAGTCTCACCCCAGCAACAAGGCTTTGTACTTGGCCTAGTTGTTTGTAGCTTTGAAGAGGAGTTGGAGAGCACACTCCACCTTCTCACCCTCCGAACCCGCAAGAATGAGGCCGGCACGGCTCCCTTGGGAGTTTGATGCGCCATCCACGTGGAGGATCCAAAACTCCTCCACATTGTCAAGCTTCGCATCAGGCTGTTCCATGGGAGTTTCTTCCACTTGCCCTTTCACCCAAGTGCACTCGACCAGAAAATAAGCCAGGACCTGGGATATTAGAGCCGGCCTCGCTTGGCATGAGAGGTCAAACTTTTCTAGCTTGATCGCCCATTTGGCAAGTCTACCTGAGGTGTTAGGATGAGCCAGAATGGCTCTAAGGGGCTGGTCCATGAGCACCACAATAGGATGAGTCTGGAAGTACGGACGAAGACGTTGGGTGGAGACAATCAGAGCAAAAATAATCTTCTCCATCCTGGAGTATCTAACCTTGGCATCGTGGAATACCTTGCTCACATAATAGACAGGCTTCTGGGTCCCGCCGGTGTTGAGGTGCACCAGGACGGAGCTGACAGCTTCTGAGGATGAAGCAAGGTAAAGGAAAAGACTCTCCCCGTCCTTTGGCTTCGATAGGAGTGACGGAGAAGATAGGAATGTTTTTAGTCCTTTGAAAGCCTTTTGCAGTCGTTCGTACATTCGAACTCGTTCACCTTGCGCAAGGCTTTGAAGAAAGGCAGGCACTGTTTGGCCAACTTAGAAAGAAATCGACTGAGGGCCATCACCCTTTCGGTAAGCTGCTGCACCTCCTTCTTGTTAGATGGTGGTCTCATATCGAGGATGGCGCTGATTTTCTCAGGGTTTGCCTTGATTCCTTGCTGAGTTACTATAAAGCCCAAGAATTTGCCTGTCGTGACCCTGAAGGCACATTTCTTCGGGTTCAGCTTGACTTTGTAGCGGCGGAGATTATTGAAGGTTTCCTCCAGATCAAAAACATGGTTGGGAGCTCGGATGCTCTTCATCAGCATATTATCCACGTAGACCTTCATGTTTTGATCCAACTGGTCTTAAAAGACTTTATTCATCAACCTTTGGTAAGTTGCTCCCGCATTCTTGAGGCCGAAGGGCATACCTTATAGCAATAAATGCCCTTCTCGTTACAAAAGAGGTATGCTCCTTGCTGTCTGGGTCCATCTTTATCTGGTTGTATCTGGAGAAGGCATCCATGAAAATGAGAAGCTCATGACCGGATGTTGAGTCTACTAACTGGTCAATCCGGGGTAATGGGAAGCTATCCTTTGGGCATGCCTTGTTAAGATCGGTGAAGTCGATGCAGATCCTCCATCTCCCATTTGCCTTTCGGACCATGACTACATTGGCTAACTAGCTTGGGTAGTATGCTTCCCGAATATGGTCAGCATCAAGCACCTTACCAACCTCCTTGTCAATGGCTCTCTGCCGCTCATGGGCAAAACTTCTCTTGCTTTGGCGGATCGGGCTGTGTTTTGGATCGATGTTGAGCTTATGGGTGATCACCTCTGGTGGAATGCCGGGCATGTTAGACACCGACCAGGCGAAGATGTCCGAGTTGGCCCACAGAAAAGTCAAGAGGCGATCACGGTCCTCTGGAGGAAGAAGTCCACCGACTCGCATTGTCTTTGCCGGATCGTCCCCTAGTGGAAAGGCCAGTAGCGGCTCAGCCGGCTCTCCTCCCTTGCTAGATTCCCTAGGGTCCGATGCTCCTGAGGCCAGCTCAACCTCTGAGGACTCGAAGCCATAGCAGGGTAAGACCGGGATGGTTTCCCCTCGCATCTCACGACCCCATTACTGGTGGGGAACTACACAAGTAGCCGCATGGTAGAGATAACCGCATCAAGAAGATTAAGGCCAGGTCATCCGAGAATGGCATTGTATGCCAAAGGCACCCGACGACTAGGAACCTCATCATAACTATGCTCTGACATGGCGGTGTTTCGACCGTCACCGGTAAGGAGATTTCACCTTCTATCCTCACGAGTCTCCGTGAATCCAACTAGGGGATCCGTTACTGGCTGAAGAGAATCACATACAAATTCATCCTAACAAATGCATCGTAAGTAATGATGTCAGCCGAGCTGCCACTATTAATCAGGATCCTCTTTATAGGATGTTTGGAAATCGTCATCGAAACAACGACGCCTTCATTGTTTACATTTGCTACCCCGGCTGATTCCCCTTTGAGGATTACATCATCTAAAATCTCCCTCCCCCTTGGTCGCTTGGATGGAGAAGCTGCTCCTCAGGACACCATTCCCACCATCCTTTCTGTCGGACATTGTCAATAGCAGCCTAAGTAGGTGGAGACCCCATGAGTGCCGATACTGTCGGGCGTGCCTTCTGGACATATTTTTCAAGGAAACCCCACTGAATGAGTTCTTCGATGGTGCACTTCAGGCTGTAGCAATTGTCGGTGTCGTGGCCGTAGTCCCGGTGGAAGTGGCAATAGCGGCTTTTGTCGCGGGGGAGGCCTTTTTTCATGGGAGGAGGTCGCCGGAGATATGGCTCGCCCTCTATTTCCATAAGAATGTGAGAGCGAGGGGCGAGAAGGGACGTGAGTTCGCTTTCCTGGGGGCGAAGCTCCAACGTCGATTGTCTGGTCGGTGCGGCGGCTTGGGATTCTTGGGATCGGAAGACCACTTGGCTTAGGACGGGTGGACCTTTGCCTGGATCCCCATTCAGATTCCAGCAGGTGAAGTTAGCTTCGTCCGCACGGAGGAGGAGGTCAGAGTAGGAGATGGATGGCTTCTTATCTAGAGAGAAAGTAAAGCGGGAAGGAAGAAGTCCCCGCTTTAGTGCCAGAGTCGCCACCGCATCATCCAGATGGTAAACTTCAAGGGTGACCAATTTGAACCGGCCACGAAGTCCCGAAGCGTCTCCCTCTCTTCTGATGTACGGAGAAGAGGCTGTCCATGATTGGCGGGATCCTCGATAAGCGTCGAAGTGCACTAGAAATGCCCTCTCCAGCTCTCGAAAAGAATCAATGCTATGCGGGACAAGTAGGAGTGCCAGGCGCAGGCAGCTTTCCACAGAGTGGCAGAGAAATCCTTGCACAAAAGAGCATCCGTAGCTCCCTGAACTTGCATGAGGGCTTTGTAGCTTTCGAGGTGGTCGAGGGGTTTAGTCGTACCATCGTACGGATCCAGCTGAGGGAGACAGAATCTGGAGGGAATAGGCTCCTCCAATATTCTATGGGTGTATAGAGGACGGGTATCATACTCTTCCTCTGGTTGGTTGTTGACTTTTCTGGTAAGCTCCTCCAGCCATTGGTGGTACTCATCAGACGTTCCTTCGCTTGGCGATTAACGGTTGGCGTCTTCCTTGGTGGCCCAGAAGATGACGAAGAGGAAGAAGAGGAAGTATGCGGAAGGTGGTGCCTTCGCTTTGGCTCTTCCTGGGGCCGGGGTTTTGGAGAGGATCAGCCCAGGCTGTGAGCAGGGGAGCGTGATCTCTTGCTGGGCTCCTGGCAGTGTCCTCGAGAAGAAACCCGACGGTGACCAGCCTCTCGACAGGAAGATCGTCCCCTCGTGGACTGCTGGTCAGCCAACACAGTAGGTGGAGGTACAGGTAAAGCAGGTTAATACTGGGTGGCCATGGATTGCTGCTCCCAGAGGCCATGGATCATCACAGTAGGAGTTTGGACTTGTTGAGTGAGTATGGCCAACTGCTCAGCTTGAGTGGCCGTAGCTGGTGGTACGGGAGTGGCCGACAGGTTGGCAGCGGGGAGATTGACCTCCTGCTGCTCCGTCGGTGAAAGATGCCCCTCAGGGTAACTGGTAGAGGCATCCTGAGCATGCGTTACCACCATCGCCAATAAAAAGAGGGAGGAAAACTCGCAAACAAGTGTTGCAGAACTCATCTTGTTGCCGTCGACTTGCCCCTTCCTAGCGCGCCAATCTATTGACGCTCAGCCACTGGTGCTAGATGTCGGAAAGAAGTTTCGTTGTCGATGTAGCCCTCTTCGGGATGAGCGACCTACAAGAAGTCCCACTGCTAGAGGAAAAACCCCGGCGATATTCCTCTGACGGTCAAGTCAGTAACGAGGTCACAACAGAGAAGGAGCTTGGGAAAGCCCCTTTAGGGAAAGATGTTCTCGAGAGTTTGGGGTGTTTTTCTCGAGAGTGAAGATGTCTCTCCCTCTATGTGGGAATAAGTGTATGCATACTTATGCTCACATACCTTGATATTGAGTCTTATTACCTTTTTATAGGTCTTAGGTATCCGCATGGGAGTCAGCCACGTAGAATTCCATGAAAAGGAATGTCTGCGGGGATAATGGCTATTACGTGCACCGAAGCTGGTTGGTAGGCCTTGTCCCATCTAGCGCATGGCCCTGGCGGTTGGTGGGCCTGGTTCCATCAACGGCGTGGGTTAGGCGATAGGTGGGCCTGGATGTGTCAGGCTGCGCGAGTCAGACGGTAGGTGGGCCTGGCGGTGTCAAATGGCGCGGACTTAGTGGTAGGTGGACCTGGTTGTCAGATTGCACAGGTCAGATGGTAGGTGAATCTGGCGGAGGGTCGCTGGGAGCCGACTTCGAAGAGTCGAGGCCGCAAGGGGTCAATTTGGAGGAGTCGGGGCCGCAAGGGGTCAATTTGGAGGAGTCGGGCCGCAAGAGGCCGACCTGGAGAAGTCGAGGCTGTCTCGACCACTTGGAGGAGTCGGGGCTGCAAGGGGCCGACCTGAGAAGTCAAGGCCGCCTCGGCCATCTCGGAGAAGTCGGGGCCACAAGGGGCCGACCTGGAGAAGTCGGGGCTGCCTCGGCCGATTTGGAGAAGTCGGGGCCGCAAGGGGCCAACTTGGAAGAGTCGGAGCAAGCGCGTCCGTCAGCTTCTACTCACGCCATTGGCCAACTTCTCCGTCATTGTCCATGTGGCACCATCGGCCACATCAATAAGCATAATAAGCCAGACCCTAAAGATCGTCTAGATAATGAATGGATGTTCGAACCTGATCTTGATGATTGATTCCATAGCCACTGAAACCATTAAGGATGCAAAACAAATGAAATATACCTACGTGCGAGAGAAACTTGCCGAACCTAATCCTGATAAATGTGCTAAAGAAATGGTTTTGGAAACTGGCAGCAAGACGGAACCTTGAGCTCAAGGTCTCTAGGCAACTGAAACTTTGAAGGTAGAGCCTGACCCAGATGACTAGTTGGGCAGATTGGACCACCATGTACTACAAAGAATTGAAGAGCTTATAGCTGTCGTCTATACATGTCTTTGGAGGGCCATTGAAATGTTCAAAACTAAAGTGACACCCGCAGAGGCTATCTCAGCCCTTCAAACAATTTTCAAGATTTCGAATGCCATTGGCTAATCAGAAGTTAATTAAAAGAGATCGATTGCAGGACTATTGTAACCTTTTTGTGAATTGTGAAATGAAGGGCAAGCACATTGCCTATGAAGCTGCCAGAACAAACGCTTGAAGTTGAATACAATGACATTGGTGGATTGACTCCCTTTTTGTAGAAAAGATAATAATAAAATAAAATAAAACATCATGATTTTTAACAGCTTATTTCATTACATATAGAAGAGAAGCAATCTCATAGCATAACATAAGATGTCTGTTCGTTGAAGTTGCAACACAAAGCTTTCAGTGGAAAGGGAAACCGCGGTCCATCAACAAAATGCATCAAGAATAAGAAAATAAAAACTCGGGATGAAACAGGAAGGTTACCTCTGACAGCATTATAAACTGGGTCAGAAATCATTCTATGATGATGGAGGGCACATGACATATCGCAAACCAGTCCTTGCAGACATATCCACCAGCTCTAGTTCCTTCAACGCAGTGACATATCTTAGTCCTTGTGGAAGCTTCTTCAGTTCCTTACAGGTATCAATAGACAAGTGTCTAAGTCTAGGCATCGCCCCTTTCTTCACAGTCCAATATTCCAGAGCCATCAGAGACTGGAGCTGCAACTGTTGCAGCTGCAAGAAGCCACCTGCAGAGCAAACCATCTCTTTCCCTGTATATGCCCCTTCCCACAATCTAAAAACTCTAAGTTTTGCAATTTCTCCAGAGTAGCCATTGGATCCACATCTAGAGCAGAGTTCCGCAATGTGAGCTTGGTGAGGTTCGAAGGGAATTCGTTGCTGTTTGGTAGTTGTTGCCTCTTTGACAATTGTCCATTTAGATGCAAAGCATGAAGGTTCGCATGACCCGATAGGGCCGGAATGATGTCCACAGGGATCGAAACTCCTTCGAATTTGGATGAAACTAGACAACTTAGTTTCCTGAGTGAATTGGACAGCGTCGTTTCATCTGAATCTGAAACTTGAAGTATCCCCAGGTTCCGAAGTTTGGTCAGTTGTGGCAGATCCCTCCCAATCCATGATCCACTGCGGATTCCCTTCAAGGTCTGCAAATTCTTTGCAGCACAAATATTTCCTAGGCTTGCACCATCCCAGCTAAAGCATGCATGCCTTAGTGTTCGAATCTTCCAAAATGCACCAGGTATACTACGGACAGGAGTATTCCTTACATCAAGAGTTTCTAGACAGCAAAGATCTGCTATGGTTGCAGGAATCTCTGATAGAAGGGTATTTCTCAGGCCCAAATATCTCAGGACAGCGAGCGACGACGCCCCTTCCAGATCAATCACTCTCAATAACTTCAGACCATGTAGCCTCAGATTCTCAAGATGATTGCTTGCATACACATTGAAGCCTAAAAGAGTGCGCAGGTATCGAGAAGAAGAATTCAGAGACTCCAGTACCTCAGCACTATGCCAACACTCGAGATGAACATCGAGAAAGCGATCCTCTTTTGCTTCCAATATGCACAAATCACGAATGAGATCATGAACTCTGAAGATCTTCACGCTCCCATCAGACCTCCTTTTCACCACCTGAACCATGCACCTCTGTACCAACTCTTCCAAGTAGTCTGCCGCTGTTTCATCTAAAGCTTCCCTGTTTCTTGGCGGAATGAAACCTTCTGCTTCCCTGTTTCTTGGCGGAATGAAACCTTCTGCTGTCCATAACCTGATAACTTTAGTAGCTCTGATCTCCGAGTCCTCAGGAAAACAACCTAGATAGAGAAAGCATGATTTCAAGTCACATGGCAAGTCTTCATAGCTCAAAGCCAGTATATCTAAGCATTGTTTGCCATCTTTGGTTGCCTCCCAGGTCAAGCTATTCTTCACCTTTGTCCACACAATGGGATTTTTATCTTTTTTCGATAGAAGGCCTCCTAGCACAACAAGAGCAAGAGGTAAACCACCGCATCTTTTCACAAGTTCTTGACCCAATGTCACCAAGTTTTCAGGGCAGCTTGGTTTAACATTTTGATTTGGAAAAACCTTCCTAAGAAACAGTTCCCAGCTCTTTGTCCATCTAAAAACCTCAACTCATAGGGAGGGGTATCTGGATCAGCAGATTTTGCGACCTCTATAGAGCGAGACGTGAAAATGATTCGACTTCCATTCTTTGCATCTGGAAAGGCTGGCACAACTTTTTCCCATACTTCTGTGCTCCATATATCATCCATTACAATCAAATATCTTTTGTCCTTCAAGAACTCATGCAGCTTTTCTTTCAAGTCATCTTCGTGCATCTTATCCATCCTATCCTGTTCTTCCTTGGAAATTGCTGTCACTTTCCTCGTGATGTTCTTCAAAATCTCCTTCACATCGTAATCCTGAGAAACTGATATCCACACATATTCGGCAAAGCTTGTCTTGATTTCATTGTAAATCTTTTTAGCTAGTGTGGTCTTGCCCTGACCACCCATTCCAACTATCGAGATCACGCAACGCCGCGTATTCTTTGGATCAAGCAATTGATTTATGATTGCTTTCCTATCATCCTTGAAACCTACAACATCCGAGTTATCATCATGTGGTAATATCCGCCTCCGTGTTTGCAAGCTCTCATCTACATGGCTCCTCCCTGCTCCCCCATTTTCACCTATATTGGCAATGCCATATCGAGCTCTACGTTCAGAGATGTCAAGGATTTTCGCCTTTACATCTGACATGTCTAAGCCAATGCTATAACAGGCGATTAATTCACCAAAGATGAGAACATACCTTATAACAAGCCCTTGAAGCCTCTCCGTCTCCGCCGCCCCTCAACCTTGAGCACGAAGGTTTCAAGGATGTCCTCAGCCTGGTAAGCGACATCTCTGACATCTCTCACCCAATTCTTCACTCTCTCATCATTCCCCTTCCGCTTGTGGTCAGCGTCCTCCAAGAAGCATTGCATTGCCTGCAATTCACCTTCAATCCACTTCACTTGATCTCGGACTCCATATAAGAACTCGGCTTTTTGGACAAGGAGGTCTCCAAGCTTTGGCAGCACAACAGAAACAACAGCCTCAGCCATTTCTACTCCTAGTTCTCCTTCCAGGAGGAAGCGAGATTATAGCTTCAGAATGATATCTAGATTTGCAGCAGCGGCTTGCTGTAGGGTCAACCATCCATCCATCCAAACTGTTGCAGATCACAGCATTCAATATCCCATCCTCTGTCATTTCCAACCTACCTGCCAACTTGTTCATAAATACAAAGATTCCTCTTGTAATCCCCTGTTGCCGCTGGGATCGGTCCTCGACTCGGGCGCAATTGGGCTGCAGCGTGGGCTCCCTCCTGGGCGACCTGCAAGACAGTCCTCACGCAAGAGGCGTTGGGGGTGGCCCTCTGCGGAAGACCCTCCGACGCCCAAGTCAGTGGAGACCAGCAATCAACAAATATGGGGAGAAGGATCCCCCGGGAAGAGTTCCTCCGAGCTCTCGTGGGAGCTTTCATGGCGGAGTGTGAGAACTGCGAATGAAAAATGGGCATAGAATCGCCGTACCTGAGAGGCTTGAGGGTGGTAGTATTTATAGGCGGTCACCTGACATTTTGGACGTGCTCTGGATGAGGTCTGAAAGTTGTTGGGATTCGAAACGGATTCGAATCAGGTTGTTACAGGGCCGGTAGGATCCATATCTGGTTAGTTAGAGGATCGACGGCTGGGAGGCGGGGAGAGCTGGCTGATGGCTCGAGACTCAGTGGCCGCGTGGTCCACTATTGTAGGTCCTAGGCCACGTTTTGGCATGATTCTTGTTTGGAATCTTATTCTGTTACAGTAAATTTGAACTCTCCCGCGTCAGATTCCGCAGAGGTGTTGTGGTTCAGTCATCATGGCTTGCGGAGGCTCGGCGGAGGTAGTGCCGAGGCATAAAGGGCGAACGTGGCAGCCATAAATGCCTTAATGCTGGGAAGAAAATAAGCATTGAATGCCTTAAAGAAGGTGGATATATGTGCCTTTATGAGGTCATAAATGCCTTGATGCAAAAGACATAGCGTGGTTGCGGAGGCCAAGTATATTTGCCGAGCATGTTGGCCGAGCTATGCTGGCTGAGTTATGCTGAAGCTGGCTGATGCTGAGGCTGGCCGAGCTATGCTGGCCGAGCTATGCTGAAGCTGGCTGAGGCTGAGGCTGGCCGAGCTATGCTGGCCGAGCTATGTTGGCCGAGCTATGCTAAGCTGGCTGAGGCTGAGGCTGGCCGAGCTATGCTGGCCGAGCTATGTTGGCCGAGCTATGCTGAAGCTGCTGAGGCTGGCCGAGCTATGCTGGCCGAGCTATGTTGGCCTAGCTATACTTTCTCCTCTCTTTTTATTCCATTAAATACTGGCCAAGTCATTATGACCGTTTCTGCATCATTGAATGCTCTGGCTTATTGATTTGACGGATATTAATGAGGGGCCCTTGGGAGAACCCACGCACATGACGTGGCCACTTTTTTCCCTCTTGTTCTCTTTCTTCATTATGAGGAGACTCTTGTTGCTAGAATCTCGTGCTAGCCGGCCAGCTGGCAAGCATTTGGACTGGGCGTGACCCCATCGCCGATGTGAGTGGTCAACAATGCAATGACGATTTTACCCTCATCACATGCCCCCCACTCCCTAGTCCGAAGTGTAATTTCGGATATAGGGAGTAGAATTCTGGAGCAATCTTATTTAGGGGACGTGTCATTCGATCCTCTGTAGAGGAAGAGTTTATCTCTGTGTAGGTTAGAGAAAGGCCTGGGCGGCCCTCTTGCTGAAGTAAAATAAGGTGCTTTAGTTGCACTAGAGTGTCCGAGAAATTATCCGGCTGAAGCTTTAGTGTTGTATCACTCGGATTGGCCGAGGCTGTAGAAATATATCACTCAGTCTTCGGCCGAGGCTTTTGATAATGAGAGATGCACTCCGGCTCTGGCCGAGGCTTTTGATGATAAGAGATGCACTCCGGCTCTAGCCGGGGCTTTTGATAATAAGAGATGCACTCCGGCTCTGGCCGGGGCTTTTGATGATAAGAGATGCACTCCGGCTCTGGCCGGGGCTTTTGATAATAAGAGATGCACTCCGGCTCTGGCCGAGGCTTTTGATTATAAGAGATGCACTTCGGCTCTGGCCGGGGCTTTTGATTATAAGAGATGCACTCCGGCTCTGGCGGGGCTTTTTATGACCTGCTTCTCATTGTAACTTTCAAGGAGAGTTATAAAAATTTTGCAGGCCTTTTAAAAACTAAACTTAATTCAATGAATAAAAATGGGTCTAGAAAGAGCATACTTTTATGGATGAATTTATTACTCGGTTGTTGCTGAGCCTTCAGAAATATATACTCAGTCTTCGGCCGAGGCTTTTGATAATGAGAGATAAACTCCGGCTCTGGCCGAGGCTTTTGATGATAAGAGATGCACTCGGCTCTAGCCGGGGCTTTTGATAATAAGAGATGCACTCCGGCTCTGGCCGGGGCTTTTGATGATAAGAGATGCACTCCGGCTCTGGCCGGGGCTTCCGATAATGAGAGATGCACTCCGGCTCTGACCGGGCTTACGCACTTCGGCTCTGGCCGGGGCTTCTGGTAATAAGAGATGCACTCCGGCTCTGGCCGGGGCTTCCAATAGTGAGAGATGCACTCCGGCTCTGGCCGGGGCTTCCGATAATGAGAGATGCACTCCGCTCTGACCGGGGCTTACGTACTTCGGCTTTGGCCGGGGCTTCTGGTAATAAGAGATGCACTCCGGCTCTGGCCGGGGCTTTCAGTAATAAGAGATGCACTCCGGCTCTGGCCGGGGCTTCCAATAGTGAGAGATGCACTCCGGCTCTGGCCGGGGCTTCCGATAATGAGAGATGCACTCCGGCTCTGACCGGGGCTTACGCACTTCGGCTCTGGCCGGGGCTTCTGGTAATAAGATGCACTCCGGCTCTGGCCAGGGCTTTCAGTAATAAGAGATGCACTCCGGCTCTGGCCGGGGCTTCCAATAGTGAGAGATGCACTCCGGCTCTGGCCGGGGCTTCCGATAATGAGAGATGCACTCCGGCTCTGACCGGGCTTACGCACTTCGGCTCTGGCCGGGGCTTCTGGTAATAAAGATGCACTCCGGCTCTGGCCGGGGCTTTCAGTAATAAGAGATGCACTCCGGCTCTGGCCGGGGCTTCCAATAGTGAGAGATGCACTCCGGCTCTGCCGGGGCTTCCGATAATGAGAGATGCACTCCGGCTCTGACCGGGGCTTACGCACTTCGGCTCTGGCCGGGGCTTCTGGTAATAAGATGCACTCCGGCTCTGGCCGGGGCTTTCAGTAATAAGAGATGCACTCCGGCTCTGGCCGGGGCTTCCAATAGTGAGAGATGCACTCCGGCTCTGGCCGGGGCTTCCGATAATGAGAGATGCACTCCGGCTCTGACCGGGGCTTACGCACTTCGGCTCTGGCCGGGGCTTCTGGTAATAAGAGATGCACTCCGGCTCTGGCCGGGGCTTTCAGTAATAAGAGATGCACTCCGACTCTGGCCGGGGCTTCCAATAATGAGAGATGCACTTCGGCTCTGGCCGGGGCTTCAGAGATCATTGCTCGGCCTAGCCGAGGTTCGGAGATTTTATTGCTCGGCCCAGCCGAGGTTCGGAGATTTTTACTTGGCCCTGCCAAGGTTCGGAGAATTTGTTGCTCGGCCCAGCCGAGGTTCGGAAATTTTCTGTGCAAATAGGCAACTCGGTCGTGCCGAGGATTGGTGAGCAGCACCTGTTTCTTTTCGCAATCTTTGGCAACATAATGTGTGAGGATTCACGTTGCAAATTACAAAATACATGCCGACAGGAAGGTATAATAAGGCATATCAAAATGGACTTATAGAGGACATACCCTATTGATAATACTTACGGAGATTGTCCGAGTTCCACATCCGGGGGACAGACTTTCCGTTTAGATCTTGCAGCTTGTAGTTCCCGGTCCAATGATCTCCGCCACTTGGTAGGGGCCTTCCCCAATTTGGTGCCAGTTTTCCTTGCTCTAGTGGTTTGGAGACAGATGCTTTCCGGAGAACAAGGTCACCGGGTGAGAAAGATCTCCCTTTGACTCTGGGGCATGATAGCATCCGCGGATAGGGGGGTCCTATCTCTACGGGGATGACAGCTTCTACGCCGAAGGTCATCCGGAATGGGGTCTCGCCTGTGGAACTCTCTGTGTGGTGCGGTAGATCCACTGGCCGAGGTTGAAGCTGGACGTTGGACTTCTGTGAAGCATGGAGTCAAGAACTCTTGTCTTGGCTTTATGACGCCATCCTTCCTCACACAAAAGGTGCCTAAGGGGCAACGCGGCAGCCATAAATGCCTTAATGATGGAAGGAGATAAGGCATTAAATGCAGGTAGATGCACATGGCCTTTATGAGGCCATAAATGCCTTGGTGCGCATAGCGCGGCTATGGAAGCCGATCTGTTGTGCCAAGGCAGGGAGAAGGCGGAGACGGCATTGAGTCGTGGCGAGAGGACACGGAAAGATGAATCGGGGCCGCCGAGATCTGGGGAGATCCTTGTCGCAGCCCCCTTGCGGGACTAGTCTGGCCTCCTTAGGTCGACATGGGGGGTCCGCAACTCCATGCGGACCAGAAGAAGAAGTGGCTGGAGAAAGAGGAGCTGCGGCCTCTTCTGGGAGGCATAGAGCAGGGGTAGCTATAACTGGATGGGGAGCTGTATGGCGCTCCTGAACTAGATGGGTCAGGGCCTGGACCTGCTGGACCAGTATGGCGAACAGGTCCTGGGTCACTGGGACAGCTGGTGGCGACGGAGTCCCAGCTGGTGGCGGCGGCAGCGCCACACTGCTCACCGGATCAGGTCTCTGGGAGGCGACCTGGTCCTGGGCTTCAAAAGTTGCCCTTCTCCGATTAGCCATTGGAGAGGTTCTCTTCCAGATCGAGATCTTTGTCTCCTTTTTTTAAGTTTAACGGGACTTGAGGCCCTTCCTCTAGCGCCAATCTGTTGCCGCTGGGATCCGTCCTCCGACTCGGGCGCGATTGGGCTGCAGCGTGGGCTCCCTCCTGGGCAGACCTGCAAGACAATCCTCACGCAAGAGGCGTTGGGGGTGGCCCTCTGCGGAAAACCCTCCGACGCCCAAGTCAGTGGAGACCAGCAATCAACAAATATGGGGAGAAGGATCCCCCGGGAAGAGTTCCTCCGAGCTCTCGTGGGAGCTTTCATGGCGGAGTGTGAGAACTGCGAATGAAAAATGGGCATAGAATCGCCGTACCTGAGAGGCTTGAGGGTGGTAGTATTTATAGGCGGTCACCTGACATTTTGGACGTGCTCTGGATGAGGTCTGAAAGTTGTTGGGATTCGAAACGGATTCGAATCAGGTTGTTACAGGGCCGGTAGGATCCATATCTGGTTAGTTAGAGGATCGACGCTGGGAGGCGGGGAGAGCTAGCTGATGGCTCGAGACTCAGTGGCCGCGTGGTCCCTAGGCCACTATTGTAGGTCCTAGGCCACGTTTTGGCATGATTCCTTGTTTGGAATCTTATTCTGTTACAGTGAATTTGAACTCTCCCGCGTCAGATTCCGCAGAGGTGTTGTGGTTCACTCATCATGGCTTGCGGAGGCTCGGCGGAGGTAGGTGCCGAGGCATAAAGGGCGAACGTGGCAGCCATAAATGCCTTAATGCTGGGAAGAAAATAAGGCATTGAATGCCTTAAAGCAGGTGGATATATGTGGCCTTTATGAGGTCATAAATGCCTTGATGCAAAAGACATAGCGTGGTTGCCGAGGCCGAAGTATATTTGCCGAGGCATGTTGGCCGAGCTATGCTGGCTGAGCTATGCTGAAGCTGGCTGATGCTGAGGCTGGCCGAGCTATGCTGGCCGAGCTATGCTGAAGCTGGCTGAGGCTGAGGCTGGCCGAGCTATGCTGGCCGAGCTATGTTGGCCGAGCTATGCTGAAGCTGGCTGAGGCTGAGGCTGGCCGAGCTATGTTGGCCGAGCTATACTTTCTCCTCTCTTTTATTCCATTAAATACTGGCCAAGTCATTATGACCGTTTCTGCATCATTGAATGCTCTGGCTTATTGATTTGACGGATATTAATGAGGGGGCCCTTTGGAGAACCCACACACATGACGTGGCCACTTTTTTCCTTCTTGTTCTCTTTCTTCATTATGAGGAGACTCTTGTTGCTAGAATCTCGTGCTAGCCGGTCAGCTGGCAAGTAGGGCATTTGGACTGGGCATGACCCCATCGCCGATGTGAGTGGTCAACAATGCAATGATGATTTTACCCCTTATCATCCCCCATTAAAAAATATATATATAGAGACGTGGCGGTGCGCGCTGCACGTGGGTGCAAGAACGGCCGAGCACTCCCCTCACCGCCAAAGAGGGGGGGCCAGCTTCGTTGCTTCACGGCCCTTCGTCATCTCCCCGTCGCCGCTCTGCCTTCGCCCACCGTCTCCACCTCTCCGCCGATCAGGTGAGCCTCCGGGCTGGTGAGGAGAGACAAAAAGGCAAAAAAAATAAAAAAGGCACGGACGCGCCTCAACCATATAAATTTTAATTATATTAATAAAATTAGGTGGAAATTTTTCAACCCACTTGCCAACTTGCTCACAAAATACAATGACTCTTGCTTACAAAGGACAATTATTTGACAACCCACTTGCCAACTTGCTCACAAAATACAATGACTCTTGTTTACAGGGAATTTTGTTTGACCAATCATATTTTGTAAGTTGGTGCTATTCTAACCTTACCTAATATTGTTATCATAATTTTTTTATAAAATTTTTGGGCCATTAATGCATCGGCCTTTCATCGCTTGAATGTCCACCCTGATGGTCAAATACGATCTCCACCAGTACGTACGCATCCTGCAGCGAATTTATGTAACTTTTGTATATGTAACTTTTATTATATTAATAAAAGTAGTTAGAAATTTTTTTGTTCATAAAATAAAAAGATTTCTCTTTATAATGACATTTATTTGACCAGTTATACGAGACAAGTTGATGCTGCTCTAACCTTACCTATAATTCTTGTGATACACTTTCTTCTTCTTCTTCTTATTTTCTTTTTTGGTTGAGAAGGCATTGCATAATCTTACAGTGAATTTAGGTAACATTAGTATGTAGAGAAATGCATTCCTCGATAAATGAATGGTGCAATATGCATAAGTTTGTAATTATGTAGTTTTTTTTACTCACCTCTCATATAATTTTTTATTATATTAATAAAATTAGATTAGAGCTTTTTTCTCTTCCTTCTCTTTTCCTTGTAAAGTAATACCACATGACGTTGACATTTCCAAGCCACTTGCCAAGTTGTTCACAAAATACAAAATTTTAAATAGTGACATTTATTTGACTAGTCATAATGTGCAAGTTGGTGCTATTCTAACCTTATCTAACATTCTTGTGATACTTTTTTTTTTTTTTTTTCAAATTTTTGAGCCATTGCACAAGCCTTTCATCGTCTGAATGGCTACCCTAGTGGTCATTACGATCTCTACTGGTCACATACGCATCCTATAATCCTCAATCAATTTGTGTAACTTTAGTATACATAATTTTTTATTATAATAATAAAATTAGGTTAGGGATTCTCTTTCCCTACCCTTCTCCTGAAAAGTTATACCATCCTTAATATTTTACATGATAGTGACGTTTCCAACCAACTTACCATGTTGTTCACAAAATACAAAGATTCCTTTTTACAATGTCATTTATTTGACCACTTGTAACGCACAAGTTGATGTTACTCTAATCTTATATAACATTCCTATGATACCTGTTTTCTTCTTCTTCTTCTTCTTCTTTTTTTTTTTTTCTTTGAGGGAGAAGGGGCATTGCATAATCCTATAGATTTGGATAACTTTATTATGGAGAGATATGCATGCCTCAATAAGTGAATAGAGTAGTATGAACAAATTTATAATTATATAAATTTTAAATTCATCTCTCATATAAATTTTTATTATATTAATAAAATTATGTTAAGGATTTTCTTTTACCCTTATCATTTCATGATAACATCCTAATATTTTACATGACAGTGACATTTCCAACCCACTTGCCAAGTTTTTCACAAAATACAAAGATTTTTGTTGATAAATTGCATAATTATTTATTCAATTTAAGTATTTTAAAGAGATAATGGTGTTAAGATCCTTTAAAATATGTAATTTAATAATTAAAACAAAGATTCTCATAAATTAAGTATTTTATAAATTACATTATTATTATCACTATTACTATTATTATAATAACTATTATAATTATTACACTTCTATTTATACCACTTACAATCTTCATAATATTTATAATCTATTTAAGTATTTTTAAATTAAATATTTTTAAATAAAATGCATAGTTTCAAAGAATGAATGCATCAGCTAGGATATTTGAAACAAAGAAGGAAGGAAATTCAAGCGAATCATGATTGAGAGACCAGTTGAGGCACATTCGAAACTTATTGAATTAGAAAAGAAAAAAAAAGCAAGCTAAAGAGAGAAAAATATAGCTTGGCTGATACTAAGAACAAAGAAGGAAGAACGGACGAACAAATAATGAATATGAAGGAATCAGAATAAAGATCACATGCAATCATATCAAGATACAATCGTAATCATATCAGGAGTAGATCAAGTCTAAAAAGGTAGCAGCATAATCTATTTAAAGACTCTCAGAGCTACAGATCAAATCATCTCGAAGATGGAGTATGGTAAAGGGTATCAGTTCTTTTGTTACACCTTCTTTCAGCCTACACTAGCTTTAGATCAAGATCTAAAGAGGAAGAAGTTATAGAAGCTTAATGCTACTTCGAAGAGTTTGGAGGAAGGAGGACGTTCATCGGCCATCTTTTCGATGAGGCTGTGCCAATCTACTTTCAGTCTTTGTTACCGTTTTCTTTTAGTTTAAATTTTTATTTCAATATCTTTGCTTTAAATTCTTATAGTTAGAACTTTTCTCTAATTCAAAATTTAATTTCTTACACTTTAAATTTTTGCCAATTTATTTTTCTGTTCTTTTTTTTTTTTTGCAAGTAGTTGCTAGGGTTCAACTAGTGGATCTTAGTTCAAAGTTTAATTTTTTCTACAAATTTTAATTCTTTTTTCTCAACTTCAAATTCTTTCCTTTTTATTTTAAAAAAAATCAAAGATTTCAAAATTTAAAAGTACTGCCTTCCTTGAGGATTCGATCGGACTCATTATTAACTTTTTAGTTAATTAAATCAGTTAATATAATTTTGGTATGATGAACAACTAGAACAACCACCTATTTACATTGATTTATTTGACCAATCATATTGTGCAAGTTGAAGCTATTCTAACCTTACCTAACATTCTTGTCATGTGATACTCTCCCTTTTTTTTCTACCATTGCATTGGCATTTAACCAACTAGATGGGCATCCTAACTATTGCGCCCCTTGATCTAGAGCCTGATTTAGAAATGTTGCAATACAGCCCCATGATCTAGAGCCCGATCTAGAAACATTGCAATACAGGCATGTATTTATAATATGAACCCTAAGAATGTACAAAGCCTACTAAATCCCAACATAAGCAATGTCATGAAAATATCTACGAAAACTAAATGTTATATATCTCAAAAATGATGTCACAAAGCCATCATATTGGCACATAAAAATTTGAATGTCAATCCCTTAGTGCATATCAGGTATCTACAATATCAAATGATAAAGAAAAACTATATACTAATCTCTGTCATGATGTCCAATGCCCAAATTGGAATCCAATAGGTAAGCGCCATCATCGTTCTCTAAAATATGGTAATGAAAATAATAATAATAAGCTAAAAGCCCAATAAAATTTTACACGCGCAATCATGGATATACCAAGAAAATTCAGAATGAAATGTATAACAAAATAATTTTTTTATAGAAAGTAACATAGCATATCCAACTAGTTGCAAATTATAAAACTAAACAAATACCAATATAAGCCACACCAAATACTAAAATCATCAACATTTCTATATCCACATCACGATCATCCATATGTTAAGATATATACTGAAAGCCTCATATTGGTAGTCTGTGTCTAACAATAACTTAGCGATACATATGCACAAGTTGGTTATCATACTAGTGCCCGACATATTAAACTTAGTCAATAGTTTATGACTGGTTCTGCAACAGCTCTCAGCCTTTAGCCCTCTTTCGGCATTGCCGATTTAGGCCAATCTTAAGAGAACTAGTACCATGTATCAAAAGTTAACATTAAATTCACAATCTCATCCATCTATTGCATTCGATTGGGCCACTCACATATACATCAACATGCCAATGGTACATACTAACAAACCTCATGCTAGTAATCCATATCTAACAATTTAACATATCGATATATGCACACATAGATTGGTTCTCATACTAGTATCAAGCGTATTAAATTCAGTCAAGAATCCATAATTAGTTATATATTAGCTCTCGGCCTTCAATCCTAACTCAGACCTTTAGTCCTCTCCCGGTATCGATGGTCTAGTCCAATTCTGTCAGAATAAATACCATGTATCAATAATAAATTATTAATATTTAGTGCCTCAAACCTAGCCATGTCATATCCATAAATCATAACTGATTCTACATCGGCTTGTTTCGGCCAAACTTCTTTTCTTCGATGCTACCACTATTATATCCCAGTAACTAGTCCACATGCCCACATCATCACACCACGTATCTATCAAGTCATCATCATAGCATATCCAAAATAACATATCTTAACATATCATACTCATATATCTCAAATCAAAGCCAAAACCATTGTATATCCTAAATAACATGCCACAATATGTATAACAACTTCATAAATAAACCATCATGTACAATTAAAATATGTTAAAAAATACAACAATAAATCAATGATATATGCAGGCATGAAAGACATAAAATATATTGCATAATAGTAGGTGTAAAACTTCTACCTCGAATCACTAATCTAATTTAATCTTCTCAATAAAATCAAATAAATCATTGATCATCTATAATTAAATATAGATAATTAATTAATTTATTAAAATTTATAATTACATAAAATTATCATTACGTCCTGGCGCAACCTAAATGGGTCAAGATCCAATACATTAATTTGTGGGTTTGGGTTGATTAAAAACAAACGGGTTGAGTCTAGCATAATGAATTCAACCCAACCCTTCAATTTGATTCTAAATATTTATACCCATTCAATTTCTGATTCAGATTTATTGATTCTTAGGAATCAAGTTGATTCAAGGAATTAAATCAAGCCCATTTAGCAATTAGAACTCAGTTTGGTTTTGATTTATCTCCTTAAATCCAACTCTTGGTTGATTCAACAAAACTTAATTCTGTTACAACCTCCACGAACGTTTAGATTTATTTGATCAAACCCAATGAAGAACATGAAATGTTCTTTTGATTCCATAAAATTAAAACTGATCTGGGTTAATTGAGCCACACAGTTCCACATGGGTTTGATCCAACCATCAACTTAAAAGAAGACTCATTCGTTTTTTTCCTGGATGAGCTGATCTCCGAACTACCCAATTGTTTGGCCATATAGCCGATCGCCTAAGATGATCACCGGCCACAGGTTGGTGGTGGTATTTATGCCAGTTGCATTTGAAAAAACTGGGATTAAGCTATCCAAGCCAAGAGATTTGTTTAAGTCTATAGATTCCAATGTCTCCATAATCTCCCCATCAGATACATTTTCTATCAATTTCATATGGCCACTACCATCCAATCTATTGCCTCCCTTGGGCAGATTTGGTGGATGACAATATAAAGGTTGTGCCCACCTTAAGAAGCGACTTATCAATGCAAACGCACACCAATACGCACACACACTTTCAGACCAGCGACGTAGTAAATTAATTCAATTATGAAACTACAAACGTGTAATTTTGATCTTATTATTAGCCGATCTAACATCATTCTAAATGACCATCACATGGTAATAGTCTATTGAGTGTAGATGACTAATTTAGACTATCTTTTGCTAAAATTAAGTTCATCCAATTGCCTTCTCAGCAGCGGGATGAAACTGCTGACTTTTCAATAAGAAAGAGGCTATGCTATGAGCCAAGGTGTCACCTTAAATAGGGTTGTCAAACCAAATAAAGGTATTTCTAATCTTGCTTATCCCTCTCAGCTACAATGCACGCATGTAGGCTTTCGCTCGAGTTGGTGTTGGCTAAAATATATTTTTGATCTCAAACTTTTAGTTGTTATGATTTAATTCTTTATATTTTAAAAATATTACATACTTGACATCTTGTTTCATGGAATCAATTAAATTGATGGAATCACTATCACTCTGATATAAACATGTAGACTAATTGATAAGGTAACGTGTTAGCTCTTTTGCCAATCACATAATAAGACGTTAGAAATAAAATATGCTTAAAATATAAGGAACTAAATTGTAATGACTGAAATTTTGAGGATCAAAATAAATTTTGAATGAAAGATTAAGGTCTTAAAGTATGTTTTCACTCATAAATATTAAATATAAATGCCTTTATTTGGTGCACTTATTGGGATAACGTCTTGTAAGCCTAAAATGCCTGGCCCAAGCTTAGATTGTTTATTAACTTAGCCCATTATCCATGAATGATGCCCAACATCACATTGTTGGACCGAGGCCATCGCAGTGTGGTGTCGTGGATGGTCTTTCACTAGAGCAGTTCTCGGATCTCTGATTAGAGAAGCAATCGAAGCCTAACGATCTCGAGCCTTTTATGGCCTAATGGCTTTGAGAACTCTATGAAAAGCCATCATGAAATTGGCTTCCTTATAGGTTTCCATCCCAACAGTAATTTGATGGTCCATCTTCATGAATCCATAGTCGTAGCATATGGAATAAGATATCTCAGATCTATTTGGCATTGGAAAAGTATTGTTGCACGGTGCACGATGATTGGCACATGACACATGCACATGCGTGTGAAAAATAAAAGAACATTTTTGTCTTTGGCATGCGTATACGTAAATTACTGTACTCCGTGCATGGTGTAGCAAGACTTTTCCTTTGGCATTTGGCACTAAATTGCTATTGAACTGAGTGGACTGCACACTATAATTTAGTAGAACTTTAGAAGTCGGAAGTCTTCAATACAACATTGCATATTTTTGGTTCTTTCATTACCTTGGTATTCTTTGTTGAGGTAATGTAATCCCATATATCCTTTGCTAATTCCAAGTTCATAATTCTTGTAAATATAGCGTTTGAAACAACAGAGATTAGGTAGGCTTTAGCTTTGGACTTACTAGTCTTTTCTCTGTATGGGTCTTGAGCTGAGTCATTGTAGGATTGTCAGGCAATGGAGAAACATCATAGTCTTCTTCTATAGCTTTCCAAAGATCCAATGGTTCAAGATATACTATCATTCTAATAGCCCAAGCTTGATAGATGCCACCATCAAAAATAGGTGGCAAAATATTGGAGAAATTAGACGACATAGATTCTACCCTATGAAGGTGTTGTGTTTCTGATTTATATCTCAACTCACAAGTCCCTCAAGAGAAGTGCTCTAATACCAATATGTTGTTGTATAGCATAAATCAGAATTATATAATCCTGATTTAGCTATCGTTGGTTTACAAGAAAAAAGATAGAAAAATATTTGACAAAAAAAGAGAGAGGAAGAGAGCTTTGTATTTAAGCACACTCACACACAAATTTATTCATTGTATTGCTCTTTAAATAAAGCTGAAATATAACAGAAAGCATATAAAAATTAATTTAGAATCATAACTAACATATTTCTAATATCAAGCTTTGATTCTGAAGATCAAATCATATGAGAAATATGCAACAAAAAAAATTCTAAAGATTTGATTGTTAAAGATTATATATTAAAGATTTGGTTGTTGATATTATATCCCAAAGATTTGATTGTTGATATATTATATCACCATAATTTTTACAACCTAAGGAAATTTTCAACAGTTCCTTTACTTTTAGATCTGGAATGGAGGTGGTGACAATTTGTGTACATCATTAATTTTTGAGATAGAGACCACACATAAACAATTTCCGGCTAAGTACTTTTGATAAACATAGCTAGAAAATGTGCGGCAGCATCTTGTGACTTTGATTGGTATGGTCTGCAGTCTGATGATTCCATGGTTCTTGATGTTAGCCAGAGTCCCATTGAATTCATACCAGAAAAGATCAAAAAAGTCTTCTTTGTTGCAGGATCTTCTACTGAAGGAAGAGCAAGCCCCCCTCTCCTCATGGGTTTCCTTCCCCTTATATCCTTTGAGCTTCCAAAGGATATTCCTTTCTTGTTTTCTCATTCATGTCATCAGCATCGAGTCATTTTTCTTTCTTTTTTGGATAAAAATCGATGTGTAAGATAAGAATTAGCTTCAGACGAGAGCGTTCCACGTGATCATTTATCGATAATTAATAGCAGAGGTATTAAGGAACTTGCTCCGGAAGCTAAGAATCTTCATGATGGATTTCGGTTTTTTCCAAGGGAATGTCAGGGTTAGTGGGAATGTCAGAGTCAGAGAAGAGTTATCTGGCCCTAAAATAGGTGCTCAGTATCTCCTTTATTTGAGCTTTTCGATGGATGGTGACGCTCCAGCGTTTGTCTTATTCGAGTCATTTAAAGCGTCATGATGCTTAATGATTCTCGATTTCTATTCCGGACACGATAGCTCATCGCGTTTAGTGTTTCTGATATGAGAATGATTCTAAGACTAGGAGGCCGCCCAGAACCCGGGGGGCCGCCTAGGACTGAGAGGCCGCCCAGAACCCGGGGGGCCGCCTAGGACTGAGAGGCCGCCCAGCACCTGGGGGCCATCTAGGACTAGGAGGCCACCCAGCACCTAGGGGCCGCCGAGGACCAGGAGGCCGTCCAGACCCTGAGGGCCATCCAGAACCTAGAGGCCACCCAGAACCAGGGGGCCGCCTAGGACTAGGAGCCGCCCAGGACCTGGGAGCTGCCTAAGACTAGGGGGCCGCCCAGAACCTAGGGGCCGCCTAGGACTAGGAGCCGTCCAGGACTTGGGGCCGCCTAGGACTAGGAGGCTGCCCAGGGCTTGAGGGCCGCCTAGGATTAGGAGGCTGCCCAGGGCTTGAGGGCTGCCTAAGACTAGGAGGCCGCCCAGGACCTGGGGTCCGCCTAGGACTAGGAGGCCGCCCAGGGCTTGAGGGCCGCCTAGGACTAGGAGGCCGCCCAGGACCTGGGGGCCACCTAGGACTAGGAGGCCGCCCAGGGCTTGGGGGCCGCCTAGGACTAGGAGGCCGCCCAGAACCTGGGGGCCGCCTAGGACTAGGAGGCTGCCCAGGGCTTAGGGGCCGCCTAGGACTAGAGGCCGCCCAAGACCTGGGGGCCGCCTAGGACTAGAGGCTGCCCAGGACCTGGGGGCCGCCTAGGGCGAGGAGGCCACCCAGGGCTTGGAGGCCGCCTAGGACTAGAGGCCGCCCAGAACCTAGGGGTCGCCTAGGACTAGGAGGCCGCCCAGAACCTGGGGGCCGCCTAGGACTAGGAGGCCGCCCAGGGCTTGGGGGCCGCCTAGGACTAGAGGCCGCTCTGGACCTGGGGGCCGCCTAGGACTAGAGGCCGCCCAGGACCTGGGGGCCGCCTAGGGCCAGAAGGCCGCCCAGGGCTTGGGGGCCTCCTAGGACTGGGGGCCACCCAGAACCTGGGGGCCGCCTAGAACTCTAATTTTACTTTCGGTTTACCAACCATATCATATGACTGGGGGCCGTCCAGAACCTGGGGCTGCCTAGAACTCTGATTTTACTTTCGATTTGCCAATCATATCATATGCCCCCTCGCCAATGTCCCTTGTACTCAGGCGCGTCGCACCTGCGCAAGGGGGAGGGGTGAAAAAGTTTGAATTTTAAATTTCCGAATCCGATAGGTATCGTTTCAAGAAAAGGGGGGCGCATATCTCTAAGAGGATAGTGTCTTTTAACCTGCCCGGTCCCACTCAGGGATCGCCGTGTGGCTTTGCGGCGCTCGAGGCATCGTATTCAAAATATAAAAAGGGCCCGTCCCCTCTATCCCCTTGTCTTTTATTTTGTAGCTTCTTCTGCGGCCTTACTTCTCCAAGTTCAGGTTAGTTGACTCCTTCCTCTCCTTTTTCTTTTTTCATGGATCCCTCCCAAGATAGGAAAGGTAAAAGCCCGATGATCGAGCCCTCTTGTGAAGAGATCATTCGGGCGCGTCGCCAGGCTCTCGGAGGAGTGACCATCTGCGGGGATCAACCAGCTGCATGGCCCGTGTCTAGGCCGTTACCCCAATCCCCTAGTGCTTCTTCTTCATCTACTAGCCATGAGGTAGGACTTCCGGTAGTCACTTCTAAATCAGCCGGCCCGATGGAGATCGCCTCAATCACGACCTCTCAAGACCTTAGGAACCTTAGGGCTCAGTTTGGGATTCCCAATAATATTCGACTTTCCGCTCCTCTCCCCGAAGATAGGGTTACCTCAACGCAACCAGGGAAGGTTGCATTGTATGAAGAATTTTTTAAGGGCGGTCTACGACTGTCTTTGCATCCTTTCTTTACAAATTTGTTGAATAGGTACCACCTCATTCCCGCACAACGTACCCGAACTCCATTCGCATCGTCTTTTCATTTCTGGTGCTTTGTTATTTCCACGGAGCTTCCGCCCAACTCTCCTTATTTAGGGCATTGTATAGGATCTGAAATCCTATAAGGGACGGGTGGTGGAGCTTTGCGTCTAGGCCTAAGAGAGTTCTTAAGCTTAACCTCCCTTCCAAAATCAAAGGGTGGAAGTCGCGGTTCTTTTATGCACATTTGGAGGGGGTGGGTGTAAACTGGGGTGTTCTTGATACTAGCTCTAATCAGAACTCAAATGTTGATGAGAGAGACCGGGAACTATTCAACACTTTGGTTTCCACCATTGTGCCCCCAGTAAGGAACTGCTATCAGAGGACAATCTTTAGGAGATCGCATTCGTGCCAGTGTCGCTGCCTGCAGCGCTCGATGAGCCTCGAAGAGTTTTATTATTATCATCATCATCATTTCTCGCTTGTTTGGACATATGGTATTTGAATATGTGTCCCTTAGTGTACATATTGTTCTTGCAGTTGGCATATTTTGTGCCCTCTTTTTAGCTAACCTCATGCTCTCCGTATCGCAGCAATGAGGTTTTCTCAAGATTCACTAATATTGGGTCTTCAGAAGAGAGGAGGAAGTGATCGCGACGTGACAGGAACTGAGCCTAAGAGGCCCTATCAGCGGGAGCCGGGTCGCCCAACTCAGCCTCCAACGGCCCTCCCAGAGGCAATACTAATAGAGGAGGGTGAGGGAGAGGAAAATCCTCCCGATGGGATACCGATCGGAGGCCCTGTCGAGGAAAGCCTACCGGCGGCCGCCTCATCTCCTGCCAGGGATACCGGGGGGTCGTTCAGGAGTACAGAGGTCGTCAAGACCCGCCCTCTGGCCCGCCATCGCCAAAAGAAGCAGGCGCTTCCGCTCCCCCGGACACCTTAAGGAGTCCGCCTCAACCTTCCCGAATGCCTAGCCAAAGCGCCTGATATAAGAGTTGTCTATCGGAAACAGTTCTCAAGCTTTCGATCTTGCCTAGATTTTAGGCCAAAATGAGGAGTCTACCATTGGAGGAGTCCTTCAATACCATGTTTACAGCCGCGCTCCAAGTAGGGTTATGATCTTTTTCCTTTTCCCCCTTTTGTAATTATGGAGTTCTTGTATTTATCGATTGTATACTACAGATGTCTAACAGCCTTTTCGTGCTTCATGAGGATCTGACCAATGCCAAGTCTCATAACGAGAGCTTGGGTAAAGAATTATCGGAAGCAAAGGCCCGGGAATCGAAGGCATTACATGACCTTCGGATTGTCCAGGAAGATTATCGAGCATGGCGGGAGAGGGCTGAGAAGGAGTTGCAGACCCTGGATGCCAAACTGTCTGAAGTCTGGGTAAAGCTGTTGCCAATGGAAGAAAAGTTAAAGGGGATGGTTCTCAGGCTAGAGCATACTGAGAACCGGGCTGACAACGCAGAGGCTGCGGCCCGCGACGCTGCAAAGAAATTGGCCTTGGTCGAGAGGGACATGAAGGAGGCTCTGGACAAGATGGCGGCAATGGAGACGGAGGTCCAGGAGAGGGTGGCCGCGGCCGAGGCTAGGGCTCAGGAAAGGGTGGCTGCGGCCGAAGCTGAGGTTCGGGAGGCCATCAAAGAATATAAGGGTTCTCCGAACTTTGCGTCGGAACTCCATGAGGCCGCTATGGATGCCTTCGTTCAGGGTTTTGAGAGGTGAAAATGGAGACTATCCCGGTACTTCAAATTAGAAAGCCTTGAACATTTCCAACCTGAGGACGATGAAGAAACTTCTGATGCTGAGGTTGAAAATGTGGTGGGTAGAGCGGTGACAGTCAAAGACCCCGTCACAGAACCATCTACAACTGAGGAGCCGGCCTCCGGGCTGACTATCGAGAGTGGGCGTCCCGAGGACCAATAGGAGGGCGCCCAGACTTGCCTCGATTTTGACTTTTTGTTCTTGATTTTGTCCTTAGCGGACCCCTTTTTGTAAATCAGTTGATGTCGGCTCGCGGGCAATACTTTATAAAATTTTATAGTGATCTGACTTCTAAACGAGTGAATGCCACTTTTTACTTACTCGATGCTTCAATTATTCAACTTCTGATTTTTACCCATTACATAGGGGGAATAGGGGATCCACCCATAATCGGTGTTAAGTTCGAATTTCAGGGTCGTTCTCCAGGCATATTATCTCTGGACGCAAGCCCTGAAACTCTGATAAGGTGGGCAGTTTAGGGATCCCCACAAAGGAGCTTCAGGAGTTTGACCTGAGCCTGCTTTAGGTCTTGGATTTAAGCCATCGCAAGGGTAAACGGTGTCGTTCTGGGGATGTTCCTAAAATCGTAAGGCTGCTGAGACCAACCCGGGGGTGTCCTTAGGACTGTGGGGCCACCGAGCTCCTTTAAAGAATCATCTCGTGGGTAGTCGGATACCAGCCCAAGGGTTCGACTCGGGGCCGCCTAAGTCATGGACTTGAACCTCCTCAGGGGTAAGTGATACCAGCCCGGGGGTGTCCTTAGGACTATGGGGCCGTCGAGCTCCTTTGAAGAATTATCTCGGGGGTAGTCGGATACCAGCCCAAGGGTTTGACTCGGGACCGCCTAAGTCATGGACTTGAACCTCCTCAGGGGTAAGTGATACCAGCCTGGGGGTGTCCTTAGGACTGTGGGGCCGCCAAGCTCCTTTGAAGAATTTTCTCGGGGGTAGTCGGATACCAGCCCAAGGGTTCGACTCGGGGCTGCCTAAGTCATGGACTTGAACCTCCTCAGGGGTAAGTGATACCAGCCCGGGGGTGTCCTTAGGACTGTGGGGCCGCCGAGCTCCTTTGAAGAATGTCTCGGGGTAGTCGGATACCAGCCCAAGGGTTTGACTCGGGGCCGCCTAAGTCATGGACTTGAACCTCCTCAGGGGTAAGTGATACCAGCCCGGGGGTGTTCTTAGGACTGTGGGGCCATCGAGCTCCTTTGAAGAATTGTCTCGTGGGTAGTCGGATACCAGCCCAAGGGTTCGACTCGGGGCCGCCTAAGTCATGGACTTGAACCTCCTCAGGGGTAAGTGATACCAGCCCGGGGGTGTACTTAGGACTGTGGGGCCGCCGAGCTCCTTTGAAGAATTATCTTGGGGGTAGTCGGATACCAGCCCAAGGGTTCGACTCGGGGCCGCCTAAGTCATGGACTTGAACCTCCTCAGGGGTAAGTGATACCAGCCCGAGGGTGTCCTTAGGACTGTGGGGCCGCCGAGCTCCTTTGAAGAATTGTCCACAGGAAATCTCCAAATATGTACATCTATTGATGTTTGGATAAGTACATTCATTACATTACTGATGGTATTGTCGGAGATTGTCTGTGTTCCACGTTTGGGGGATTGGCTGTCCATTCAGATCTTCAAGTCGGTATGCCCCACGGTGAAGGACTTCTGCTACTCGGTAGGGCCCCTTCCAGTTGGAGACAATTTGCCCCTTCCGTTGGTTTGGACACCGAGGCCTTTCTCAGAACCAGATCTCCCTGACGGAAGCTTTTCGGGCGGACGCGAGTATTATAATATCTCGCTAGCCGCTGCTGGTAGGCCACCATTTTAACTTGAGCTCAGTCTCTCGCTTCATCAATGAGGTCGAGACTGGCTCTTAAATTAGGGAGGTTGTCAGCTTCATTATATGATTCCACTCGAATACTTGGCAGGCCAATCTCGACCGGGATAACAGCCTCAGAACCAAAAACCAGATTAAACAGTGTCTCTCCTGTCGGTGTCCTGGAGTTGTGTGGTATGCCCAGAGCACACTCGGGAGTTCTTCCACCCATTTCCCTTTAGACGCATCCAGCCTGTCCTTAGTCCCCGCAATATCATACGATTCGTAACTTCGGCCTCTCCATTAGATTGTGGATGGTCAATGGAGGTGAATCGATGTGTGATGCCGAGATCAGCGCAAAAAGTCTTGAAGGCAACATTATCGAATTGTCGGCCGTTGTCAGTGACAAGAGTATGGGGTATACCGAATCGACAAATAATGGATTTCCAGAAAAAGGCCTTGACCTTGGCTTCAGTGATCTTAGCGAGTGCTTCAACTTTGACCCACTTAGTAAAATAATCAATGGCGACAAGCAGGAATTTTCGCTGTCCCGATGCCGGAGGAAAAGGGTCGAGAATGTCCATACCCCACTGAGCGAAGGGCCAAGGAGCAAAAAGAGGATTCAACTGGGAAGCCGGTTGTCGCTGAATACATTGACATTGGCAACATCTTTTCACTAGTTCAGTTGCATCTTCTTGCATAGTTAGCCAATAATATCATTGTCGAAGGGCTTTACGTGCCAGAGATCGGCCTCCTGAATGATTCCCACAGATGCCTTCATGAATTTCCCTAAGAACATAATCCGTGTCTGCCGGGCTGACGCACTTGAGAAGAGGCTGGGAAAAGGATCTCTTGTAGAGTCGGCCATCTAGCAGTACAAACTTAGAAGCCCTCCGCTTAAGCAGCTTGGCTTCTTCATGGTCAACTGGGAGGATGCCGTCCTTCAAGTATCGGATATAGGCGTCCATCCAAGTTTCCTCCTGGGTAACTGGCAAAGTTTCCTCCACGGCCTCGATGCTAGGTGTCTCCAGATACTCAACATAGGTTTTGCCCATGGCGCTGTCTGCGGATGTAGCAAGCCGGGCCAACATATCAGCTCTAGCATTCTCCCCTCTAGGGATGTAACTGATGGTGAAGTGATCTAACAAGGGAATTAATAGTTTAACCTTGCTTAGATACTGGGACATGATAGGGTCTCGAGCCTCATACTCCCCAGACACCTGGGCAAAATAAGTTGTGAGTCAGTAAAGCTCGGAGATGCTTGATTCCCATTCCATGTGCTAGTTTAATTCCGGCTAACAAGGCTTCATATTCAGCTTGATTATTAGTAGCTTCAAAGAGGAAACAGAGAGCATACTCCAGCACCACACCCTCTGGACTGGCGAGAATAAGACCAGCCCCACTCCCCTGGGAGTTGGAGGCTCCATCGACGTGGAGGACCCATGCCTTATCATTCTCCTCGTCGACATCTAAAAGAATCCGGGGGGAATCCTCTTGATGCTCTTCAGACCAAGTGCATTCTACCAGAAAGTCGGCTAAGACCTGGGATTTCAAAGCTGCTCTGGGCTGAAATGACAAGTCGAACTCCCCTAGCTTGATGGCCCACTTAGCCAACCGGCCGAAAGTATCAGGGCGAGACAAAATGGCTCTGAGAGGCTGGTCAGTAAGCACGACTATAGGATGAGCCTGAAAATATGGTCTGAGTCGTCGGCGGAGATGACCAAAGAAAAAATGACCTTATCTATTCTGAATGCCTCTCTTCTGCGCCATGAAGTACCTTACTAGTATAATATACAGGTCTCTGAATAGCGTGGTCGCTGACATGCACCAGAACGAAACTGATGGCTTCCAAGGAAGCCGCAAGATAAAGGAAGAGCTTTTCTCCCTCCTCCGGTTTAAACAGCAGGGGCGGTGTGGACAAGAACTCCTTAAGTTCTTCAAAAGCCCGTTGACAGTCTTCCGTCCACTCAAAACCGTCCGCTTTACGTAGGACTTTGAAGAAGGGTAAACACTTCTCCGCCGATCTTGACAAAAATCGGCTTAATGCTGCTATCCTCCCGGTGAGTTGTTGTACCTCTTTCTTACATGCTGGCCACCTCATATCAAGAATGGCCTGAATCTTCTCTGGGTTTGCTTCAATTCCCTGCCGGTCACCAGAAAACCCAAGAATTTCCCTGCAGTAACTCCAAACGCACATTTGCGTGGGTTAAGCTTTATTCTATGGAGCCGGAGGTTGCGAAAGGTCTCCTGCAGGTTGGCGACATGGCCAGTAGCACAGGTGCTCTTTGTCAATATATCATCTACATATACTTCCATGTTGCGGCCAAGCTGGTCTTTAAAAACTTTGTTCATCAGCCTCTGATAGGTAGCTCTGCATTCTTCAATCCAAAGGGCATCACTTTATAACAATAGATGCCCTTCTCAGTGATAAAAGAAGTATGCTCTTCATCCAAGGGGTTCATTTTTATTTGGTTGTACCCCAAGAAAGCATCCATGAAGCTAAGAAGTTCATAGCCGGAGGTAGAATCTACTAACTGGTCGATCCATGGCAACGAAAGCTGTCCTTGGGACAGGCTTTGTTAAGATCAGTGTAGTCGATGCAGATTCTCACCCTCCGTTGGCCTTCGGACCATGACCACATTGGCTAGCCAGTTAGGATATTGTGTCTCTCGAATATGACCAGCCATAAGCAATTTATCCACCTCTTCGTCAATGATCCTCTGCCGCTCGGGAGCAAAACTCCTTTTTTTCTGCGGACAGGGCGGCAGCTTGGGTTGATATTAAGCTGGTGAGTGATCACCTCTGGGGGAATCCCGACCATATCCGTCATTTTCCAGGCAAAGACATCCGCATTCGCCGATAAGAAGGCTAGGAGCTGATCCCGGGCTTCAGCGGGGAGGAACTCACCAATCTGCACGGTCTTGGTAGAATTGCCTCCCAGGGGGCAAGATATTAAATGCTCGCCGGCTCTCCCCTTCGCTCAACTTCTCTGGGATTAAACGACTCAGCGACCGAGGGAATCCCAACCGCCTGGGGACTAGAAGCTAGATGATAACAGGGTCTGATCGAGTTAACCTCCCCACTCATCTCTCCAACTCCTTGATTAGTAGGGAATTGCACTAATAGGCGCTTGGTAGATATAACTGCATCTAACATATTCAACCCGGGGCGGCTGAGAATGGCATTGTAGGCCAGGGGCACCCGAACCACCTGAAAGTCCAGCATTACCGTGCTCTGACATGGCGGCGATCCTGCCGTCGCCGGTAGGGTAATCTCGCCCTCCACCCGTATAGAATCTCCCGTGAAACCGACTAGAGGGATGGCTACAGGTCGAAGAGAGTTAGGAGATAAATTCATTCAAAGAAATGCATCATAAGTAAGCACATTGGGGAGCTTCCACTGTCGATTAAGATCCTCTTTACAGGGTGTTTAGCGACCGTCATTGAAATGACGACGCTATCATCTTTTACAACACTACCCCCGCTATGTCTCCCTTAAAAGGGATTACATCATCTAGTTCTCCCCCTCCCCTTGGCCTCTTAGAGGATGATGCTCCTCCACAAGAAATCATGCCTACCATCCGCTATGTCGGGGTGTTATCAATGTTGGCCTGAGTTGGAGGAGGTCCCATCAAAGCTGGTACAGGCGAAGCCTCTTTCTTCTGGATGTACTGCCCAAGATATCCCCTCTGGATGAGCTCTTCGATGGCTTGCTTCAGATTTTAACATTCTTCAGTGTCACGGCCGTAATCTCTGTGGAAACGGCAATAACGGCTCCTATCGCGCGCAGCGCCCTTCTTCAACGGAGGTGGATGCCGCAAATAAGGCTCGTTTTCAATTTCCATAAGGATATGAGCCCGGGGTGCAAGGAGGGGTGTAAGATGGTCTTCTCTGGGGGCCAGGCTCTTGCGGCGGTCAGTCGGTCGGCGCGAAGGTTCGGACTTCTTGGGAGGGGGCCCGCTCGACTCCGGGCGAGCGGATCTCTTACTAGTCCTTTCCTCCGTACCTCTCCTTGATGAATCAGCCTCGTCGGCATGGATGTACTTCTGTGCACGACTCAAGAGGTCAGCATAAGAGCAAGGAGGTCTTTTGTCCAGAGAATAAGTAAAACGGGAGGGACGGAGCCCGCTTCAAAGCCAGAGTAGCCACAGCATCATCAAGATGATAGACTTCCAGGGCCGCCACCTTGAATCGGGTTATAAAGTCTTTCAGGGTTCTCCTTCCTGCTGCTGCACGGAGAACAAACTGTCCGCCACTCGAGGAATCTTCCGACAAGCATCGAAATGAGCCAAGAAAGACCTTTCTAGTTGTCGAAAAGAATCAATACTACGTGAAGGCAGACGGGAGTACCAAACACGGGCCGCCTTACGGAGAGTGGCCGGGAAGGCAATGCACAGGAGAGCATCAGTCGCTCCTTGGACTTGCATAATGGCTTTGTAGCTCTCCAGATGATCCAGGGATCAGTGGTGCCATCATAGGGGTCCAGTTGGGGGAACCGAACCTCCTTGGAATGGGTTCCTCCATAACTCGCCGAGTAAGAGGAGGGCGGGTGTCGTAGTCTGACCCCGGCTGATTGTTGATTCTCTGACTAAGCTCTTCCAGCCTCGATCTTGCTCATCGAGGCGCCTCTCCATCTGATCAGCCATATGTCCCCCGGCTGGCTCAGGGGAATAGGATACGG